>JADMNL010000024.1:82345000-82835000 GCA_016271365.2 Neoceratodus forsteri
TGCGAGTGCTCCATCACCCACCAATAGAGTGGTATGATCTCATTACAGAGCCAGTCTTTGCAATGAGATGGGCTAGGGGACAGGGAGGTGGGGTGTCGGTGCTCCATTGAGGGGGAGTGGGGGCCACTACACTATGGACATGGACTGTGGGTATATTCAGATGTAATTAGGGATGGCACTGGGGTCACTACAATATGGAACTGATAGAGCCTGGACTTTAGTATGATCAGGGCTGGTGGAACAGGTGGGGAGGGTGCCATTAAACCACCAGAGACTTCAGAGACTGTCTCACATGGGTGCAGTTGGGGTTGGGGCTTAGGGGTGAGAGCTGCTCAGGTGCATTCATCCCCATGCCAACATGCAAATGGACTGGTAATGAGCATACATAAGGCCCCTTTGCACCCTGCATGCTGAATTAGTTAATTTGCATTCCTGGGCTGAATATCGCCCATGGGGCTGCAGTGCATAGCAGTATGTGACACACACTCCCCCGATAGGTATTCAGTTGGGGTGACCCTGGATGCACCTGACTTGGCAGCCACCTGCACTGCGACTCCCATCGAGGGTCACATTTTCAACAAGAATGATGAAGCCCACCAGGATGAAGTACAGTGTCACAGGTTACTGCATGGCAAAAGGGATTAACTCCATTTGAAACTGCATTGTTTGCTGCAGTAACTCTGCTGCTGAATACTGCAGTGCTGCACTTCATCCTGGTGGGCTTCACTACATGCACACCCTGTATCGGTGGTGCATTCTCTTTGAATATTGTATCAATGCCAACAAGTGCACCCTCTTTGTGCAATGAATCTTTCTGCTCATGCATCGATTCAGCACTTATATCCCCCAATGTGAAATATTGTTTTTAGTGCATTCTCATTTTACACAATACAGCATAATATTGAGTAGATGTAGAGCCCCACGAAAAAAAAGCTGCAATTTCCTCTGTGAACTATCCAGGCTAAATATATAGCAATCAACATGCATATTCTAGGAAAACACATTGTAAAAATGTGTACATGGAAGACCACATTGAAACTGCCTCTCCACAAATTTGCATTGTTCAGATTCATTAGAAATAATAGGTAAAAGCATCCCAAAAGCTTTTCACAGCCATTATCAGGTCTGACCAGAACATGTTTCAGGATACTGTAGTTGTTGATATGTAAAAGTCTGATACATTTGAGGCTGGCCATATCAGAGGGGGTTCCAATGGGTGAGGGAGGCCCAGGGTTGAGTTTAACGTTCCCAGAGCAAAGAAAAAAAAGAAGAAGAAAAGCCTCTTGAGAGTATTGCTTTGGATTAATAGTAACTCTCAGTTGCAGTCTGCTATCATTTCTTATATCACGGGTATTTTTTCTTTTCTGTTTGTTAATTAGAAGATTTTCCACTTGGCAGTACTGGGGTGATGTGTGGATAAGTACTCTCTTGGGGGGGGTCAGTTCTATTCCTCCCACTACATCATCAGAAATGAGACCAAACACCTTGAGGCACCACAATCCTTGCCGTCTAAGCAGCGACTTTCACAAGCTACCAATCAAAATGCAGGAAACTGTGACATCACTAGTAGCCAGGGAGAGCCAGTCCATGCTGCTTCATGTGAAAGAGAAACCTAGCAGTGAGAAATGGTTCTCATTGGCTACTAGTGATGTGACAGTTAGTGTGCTCTCATAGAAACACAGAAGTTGACAGCAGATAGGGACCGCAAGGCCCATCTAGTCTGCTCATTTTTTTCTGCCTTATGAATGCGCCATAGGGCTATACTGTGTCAATGGCCAATCTGTTCATACTCATCTGCATTGCTGCCTCATGTTTGTCCCGTGCCTGTTATAAAGGCCTGCACTGTATTCATATCCACCACTTCCTGAGGTAGGCCGTTCCATGCATCCACCACCCTTTCTGTGAAAAATAACTTCCTCACATTACCCCTTAATTGGCCTCCCTCAAATCTCATGCTGTGTCCACATGTCCTGCTATTTTTCTTATATTGAAACATGTTAGACTCTTTCACCTTATTAATGCCCTTAAGATGTTTGAATGTTTCAATCATATCACCTCTCTCCCTCCTTTGCTCTAAGGTATACATATTGGGCTCTGCTAATCTGTTCTCATATGTTTTCTGATGCAGTCCCTGCACCATTTTGGTTGTCCTTCTCTGGGCTGCCTCCCTTTTGTTAATGTCCTTGTGCAGGTGCAGCCTCCAGTACTGCACACAGTACTCCAGATGGGGCCTAACCAGTGTCTTGTAAAGAGGGATTACTCCCTTTTTACGTTCGCTTGCGCGTATGCGCAAGGAACATTCTGGGAGAGTAGCACACTTTGGAGGTGTGCCTCTCCCGTTCAATCCACTGCTCCATTGATCAAGCGTGGTGGTCCTGCACCAATGGGTGCGGGAGCTGTGTATGACAGCAGTGGTCTTCACTTCAAAGAAAACCACCGCTGTCATACACATCGCTGGTAGGCCTCACGCCCCCCCCCCAAGCTTTGGTGCCATGCTGGGAGCCCACCCCAGTGTGGCAAACATCCTGGGTCCTCTGCCGATGGGGGTGCCCAATCCCCCGTTGGCTCCACGTCCCCCAAAGGTCCCCCCCCAAAGCTTTGGTGCCATGCTGGGAGCCCACCCCAGTGTGGAAAACGTCCTGCGTCGTCTTTTTTTTTTTTTACCCTGAAAAGCAAAACGCGGTCCCACGAGTCTCCAGCCCTCTCCCAACCTGCACCCACCCACTGTGCACCCTCGCCTCCTACACCCCTCACCCCATAGCCTACCTCAGCTCAGCGCGACTTTCATCGCTGGACCGGAACACGCCTGCACTCTTCAAAGCCGACCACGAACTGAGGAAATGCCAGTAAGCTGTATAATGGGCTAGATAGGGGGTTTTCAACTTTATTGGATATCTCAGGCATTTTTTAGAATTGTTGCATCAAATTTTCAACATGAATGATGTCACTGTCATGGCATTATTCAGGACCGAAGGGTGATTTCGCAGTCACTGCGCAGTCACTGCGAAATCACCCTTCAGGCCCAAATAACACCATGACAGTGACATCATTCATGAGAAGTGGTCTGAAAAATCCCATGTTGAAAATTTGGTGCAAAAATTCCTAAAAATGACTGTTTCACGAGCGTGCGTTGAGCAGTTCCTACGCAGGCTCGTAAGTTCGCAAATTTTCAATATTTTCACTCCAGATTTTCAACATTGCCATTTTACCACACCTCCTTATGAGCAGTACAGCTGTCATTTTTCACATCCTGCCCAAAATGTGTTTCCGCCCATGTAGCGCACAATGGCACAGTCACTGTGCAAACTCAGTGTATGGGACACATTAAGAAAATCACAGTGTCACTTCATGAGCAGAGATCTTAAAATGATTATGTTGAAAATTTGGTGAACAAATTCCTAAAAATAACTGTTTTACGAGTGTGCATTGTGCAGTTCCTACGCACGCTCGTAAGTTTGCGAATTTTCAATATTTTCACTCCAGATTTTCAACATTGCCATTTTACCACACCTCCTTATGAGCAGTACAACTGTGATTTTTAACATCTCATCCAAAACGTGTTTCCGCCTATGTAGCGCACAATGGGGGTAACAAAAAGGTCATGCTGAAAATTTATTGTGTAAATACCAGCAATCGCACAGAGCATTAGGGTAACGCACCATACGTGCCAAACACCACTGCAAATACCTGCAAGCGAACGTTTGGCATTGACAAATGCTTGTTTGACTTGTGATACCCCTACTAATACACCCCAACATCTCTCTAGCTTTACCTACTGCTTTAGTGATCTGCTTGGATGATTTCAGGTCATCTGTGATGATGATGCCCAAGTCTCGTTCTTCCCTTGTGATTGCCAGCAACTCCCCTCCCATTCTATAGATGGCTTCAGGGTTTCTCTTCCCTATGTGCATGATCTTGCACTTCTTTGCATTACACCCCATTTGACACTCTTCTGACCATTTTGCCAGTTTATCCAGATCTCTTCTCATTCTGCCCACCCCATCTGGATCATCTACTCTGTTACAGATCTTGGTGTCATCTGCAAGCAGACAAACCTTACCCTCCAGTCCCTCTGCAATGTCATTGATAAAGATATTGAAAATAATTGGCCTCAGGACTGATCCCTGCGGTACCCCACTTGTGACTTGCACCTCTTATCACAACATACCGTTTACCACCACTCTCTGTTTTCTGCATGCCAACCAGTTTGCCACCCAGTTGACCAATTTCTGAGCCACCTCAAGCCTACCCAGCTTATTAATCAATCTTTTATGTGGAACAGTATCAAAAGCTTTGCTGAAGTCAAGGTAGACAACATCAACTGCTCCCCCTTGGTCCACCACTCCAGTCAAAGAAATCTATGAGATTAGTTTGACAGCACCTTCCTGTTGTAAACCTATGCTGTCTTGGATCCTGTGCTACTATGGATTCCAGGTGTTGCACTATCCTTTCCTTAAAGAGTGCCTCCATAATCTTGCCCACCACTGAGGTAAGATTGACTGGTCTGTAGTTCCCTGCCTCCTCCCTGCTACCACTGTTGTGGAGCAGGATCCCATAAGCCCTTTTCTAGCCTTCTGGTACCTCTCCTGTGCTCAGAGACTCACTAAACAGTTCTGATAATGGCTCTGCTAGTTCCACCCTTGGCTCCTTTAGTACCCTGGGATGTATGCCATCCAGCCCCATTGCCTTGTCCACCCTGAACTTAGTGAGCTCTTATAGAATTCTTTCTTTTGTGAAGGGACTAGTGCACACCTCCCTTCCTCCTGTGTCCATAGTGCTAAGCTATGGGTCCTGCCCTACCTTCTCAGTAAATACTGAACAGAAGTTTCTATTAGGATAGATGCTTTTGCTTGGTCTTCCTCCATACTCACTCCCTTATCCCCTTTGATCTTAGTGTAACCCCCCTTATTTCCAGGGGTTGCTAGAATCCCAGTTTGAATTAGTGGTAGGCAGGGAAGGCAGTAAGTGAAATGCCAGTTAAATGGATTTCACTCTGTCTCCCTCTCTGCTGTCAGTCACAGCTGAGAGCTGAGAAAGTGATGTCATTCAGAACTCTCACAGCAGCATGGGCCACACTCATTGTAGCTGTGAGTGGAGGGAGATAAAATGTTCACAGTAGTCTGGTAGTGGAGTTCATGGAGGAGCCTGCAGAGTGCAGCTGCAGCTCCTCAAGCAGCTCTGAGGTAGAGCTGTAGTTTTTCCTGTTCTGTTCTGTTTTTGTTTCTCACCCTAGTGGAGGATGACCTTTCCAGCTTGTTAAAGTGGTAGAAAACCTTCTCTGTTGGTTTTTTTGTGGTTCATCCTAGGAGGTATGAAACAAAACTCCAGAATTTCAGGGGCAATCCCCGGTTTGTCCCAGGACTTTGGAAGCTGCCTTTTCATGACAACTTTCTGTGAGTACTTTTGTTTTGAAGTTTGCCCAGGAGTACCTGCAGTATTTTTAAAGGCAGATTGTCTGACATAGGGACACTGTCACCTTAGACTCTCTTTAAAAGTTGTCTGCCTACAGTGGAGTCCAGTATGTGACCATCCAGGTGACAGAACTTTTAACTTTGACACCCCACTGTGGTGTCCATTGTATGATGTTAAGTGTGATATACATTTCAGGACAGCATCTACAGTTTTTCAATGTGTGAGGTGAATTTTACCAGATGAATGGCTGAGTATAAACATGGAAGCAAAAGGTGGGAGACCCCCATCTGGAGTGACCAGTTTACCTCTATGGGTTCTGAAGGACACCTTTGTTTTCTGTCAGAACATGTGGCCAGTGCCTGAAGAAACAGATTTGCTCCAGTGAGTGGGTTTTTCTCCAGTTACTCCTAGCATGTGGGCCCTACAGTGTTGAGCCTTTAGTGCTCTGTGTGATCCATGTACCACATCCTTCATATGCAAAATGAGAACGTGTCCTAATACTGGCCGGATGTGCCTAGTCAATGGAAAAGTGTGTTCTTCTGGTGGCTAGTCCACAGTTCACTTTCTATCCTGTGATAAATGAGAATTCATGAAGTTCTGTACCCTAAATGTCTGCAAGTACCCTGTGTGTTACCCTTGGGTTCCATCATTGCTTGTGTCTGTTGGTTAAATAGGATCTGCAGCTTATCCTCTAGGTAGGGAAATGGGCAGACTAGGTGGGCCAGCGGTCCTTATCTGCTGTCAAAGTCTATGTGTCATTTCTATGTGTGTTTTGGAATAAAGCTATACTCTAGAAGTCCAATCTGGTATGGACATTCTTGTTATTGCTTCCCTAGTGGAACTACTTTGGTTCATCTGTCCAGAAGTGCAAACCTAGCATAGTCCTGAGCAAATGTTTTCTCCTAGGGACCTGGGATGTTGGCCATGCATTGGTCCCACTAGGTGTGTGCCAGGTATTTAGTTCCACACCAGGTTGTGTTCTGCATTGGTCCCATTTTGTCTATGGTGGTCAATGAAACACAGTTTTTCTAGTCCTTGTACATTACTATCTATCTATCTATCTATCTATCTATATATATATATATATATATATATATATATATATACACTTTATTATGTAACCTCCACCCCACCCCCATTTCTACTCCTAGACCTGTGTTGGTGGTGAGAGGTGTGTCCTTTAATTAAATGAGGGGGCCGGTGAAGGGTTACATTAGCAATACCCCCTCTGGACTTTTTCCTTTCACTAATGTATCTATAGAAAGTCTTGTCCCCTTCTTTTACTGTTCGTGCTAGTGTTTCATCGGTTTGGGCCTTTGCCTGTCTTACTGCCTTCTCTGCTTCCCTTAGGGATGTTTAATATGCCTTCCTATCTTTGTCCTGCCACGTTCCCTTATATTTCCTGAAGGCCAGCCTTTTGTCTCTGACCTTTTCTGCTACTGCTTTTGAGAACCAAAGTGGTTTCCTCCTTCTTTTTGCTCTTACTTTTCTCTCTAACACAATGGGATGTTGCTTCAAGTATGGCATCCTTAATGCTTGTCCACTTTGCCTGTTCCCCCTCAACTGGATTTCTTCTTGCCAGAGCTAGCTTAACTCTGTTGGCCATCTTATCAAAGTCAGCTCCTCTGATGTCCCATATTTTTGCCTTGGAATGGGATGATTTAGTCCTAGTGGCCAAATTGAACCATACCATGTGATGGTCACTGGTCCCCAGGTGACCTTCTACCTGGAGATCTGTGATCCTTTCCCTGTTAGTCAGTACTAGATCTAGGATAGTCCTGTCTCTTGTGGGTTGTTGTACCAGTGGTTTGAGGCCCTCTCCCTGCAGAGAATCCACTATGTGTCTGGTTCTGGCAGATATTCCTTCTGGTATTGACCAGTTTGTATCTGGCATGTTGAAGTCTCCCATTATCAGAACATCCCCTTTAGCTGTCATGTTTTGTATATCTTCTAACAGTAATGTGTCTATGTCCTTCCCCCTGGTCTGGAGGCCCGTAGACAACCCCAGTTCATATGACTGTCCCATTTCCTGTTACCAGGGTGACCCACAGTTCTTCTGGCTCCTTAGTATTGATGTAGTGGGAGGAAGAGAACTGACTTTTTTCCCCCTCTAGAATGCTGCTGCATAGATCACCCCAGTACTGCCAGGTGGAAAATCTTCTAATTAAGAAATGATGACTAACTACATCTGAACGTTTCAATTAATTGCAGGCAGTTTCCAGGCAGTACACTAGCTCTTTGAGGCTACTAATGATGACTTCGATAAAAGGTAACCATCCCTTGTTGTGGGGAGCAGGACTACTAGCTGGTCCATGTTTAATGGGAGTGAAACAAGATATTGACAATGCATAGATTCCCACACCTGTTAGGACTGTTAATGGTGTTGCGTCATAGGGTGTGGGCATAGGGTGTAGGTGACTGACTTTAAGATCCAGGACACATGTGCCTGTTAGATGGTGAAACAGCAGGCAGATGGGTTCACCAAAACCACGTGCAGGAGAGAAGCCAACAACCAGCGGGGCAGGTAATGTTCCTAACTCAAAACTGGGTCCCAAGAGCTGGCATAGTTGTGCTGATAGTTTCAAATGTGCCAAACATCCTAACAGCAATAAACAAACCAACAAGGAATAGCACGCAAACCATGGAGAAAATAATATTACTGATATGCTCATTATGACTGTCCTATATTATAAATGAAGAGAATAAAGAAAAAGAGAGACGGTGAGGTGTATGCCTAGTAATGGAAGATAAAAAAAGAATGTGGCAGGACAGTTAGCAAATTAAAGAATCCAGAGCCTACCTGAGCCTGGTATAGCAGGAACTTGGTCCCTCTGATGGTAAGTTTGTATAACAGGCAAATGGAACATAGAAACATAGAAACATGGACTTTAACGGCAGACAAGGTCCGCTTGGCCCACCGAGTCTGCCCATTTCCCTACCTACTGGATAAGCTGCAGATCCTAGTTAACCAACAGCCTACTTCTTTCTACCCCCCACCAGAATTGCCTTATGTCTGTCCCATGCATTCTTGATTTCCCCCACTGTTTTTGACCCCATGACCTCCTCAGGAAGGCCGTTCCATGTGTCCACCACCCTCTCCGTAAAAAAGTACTTCCTCACATTGGCCTTGAGATACCCATATATCTTCAGATTGTGCCCCCTTGTTCTTGCACATCACTTTTTCTGAAAGATGCTACCCTCCTGGACTTACTTGAAAGGTTCTATCATGCCCCCCCTTTCCTTGAGGATATACATATTAAGCTCCTTTAGTCTCTCTTCTTATGGCTTCTGGTGTAGACCCTGAAGCATTTTAGTTGCCCTTCTCTGGACTATCTCCATCATGTCTATGTCTTTGCGAAGATGAGGTCTGTAGGACTGCTCACACTACTACAGACATGGTCTCACCAACTGTCTATACAGATGGATTGACCTATCTAAAGCCTTCGATCTTGTAAACCACCCCCTCCTCAATCACAATTGACTGGCTGTTCGGCTGAGACCACTAAATGATTTCAGTGCTATCCCTCTAATTGTTCTCAGTTTGTATCGACTCAGTCTCTTCTCCGGCCCTTCCAGTCACCACTAGGGTCCCACAGGGGTCCATCATGGGCCCCTACTCTTTTCCATCTTCGTAAACACCTTCCCCTCTGACTGCCTCATCTGCAACATGCTTCTCTACGCTGATGACCTTGTTATCTTTCATAGTGATAGGTCTCTCCCTCATATATCCTCTGCCCTCACCCAGAACTACAGCTCTGCACACAGATGGTTCACTTCCAACTTACTGCTGGTAAATGCCCAAAAGACCAAGGCATTGCTATTTGCATCTAAACCAATGTTTGCTAAATACCTTGCAGATAACACCTCTTTCCAAATTCTCTCACCAGATGGCCCTGCTCTTGAAAATGTCTCCACCTTTAAATACCTGGGGATTACGCTCGACCCCTCTCTCTTTTTCACTGACCATATTGACCTTGTTATCTGCAGGATTGAACAGAAACTAGGCACTGCCCATTGTATAAAACCATATCTGTCCAATGTTGCTCACCTTCCCATAGTGAGGGGCAACAAACACCCTGTGCTGGACTACTGCTCCCCTATATACTCTAGTGTCTCCACCACCCTGTGGGCTAGACTATCAATTGCCTACAACAGAACTTGTCATTTCTCACTGTCTGCCCCTTTCTCCAAGTATCACTGTGACCTCTACAGCTCCCTCAGCTGGCTCCTCCAACATGCCCATTTTGAATTCACTCTGTGCTGCATTGTTGAAAACATCATCAGAAATAGTGCTGTCTCACCTCTCTCCAATCTCTGTAAGCCACGTAGTTTGTCTAGGTGTCTTCAATCCTCTACTATCCCCCCGCCCGAGGTGCTGCAAACCATGACCAAAATGGGTGGGAATGCTCTATCAGTAGCAGTGCCCACCTTTTGAAATGGGCTACCCACCCCACTGAGATTTTTAACATCAATCTCTCCTTTAAGCACCACCTCAAATCCTGGCTACTAACAAACCACAGCTGAAATGTCCACCTAGATAGCTGCCCTACCCACCTGGTGCTTTCCCATTCTCACCCTCTCCAGTGGTGCCAACTGGTACTGCTACCTTTTATGTTAACCCTCCTAACCCTACCTCCCCACCACTCCTCCTCCTTCCCCATCTCTGCAGACTGCCCTTCTTCATTTAGGAGTGACTGCTCGCCTATCTATTGGTCCTTATTTCCTTTCAGAAATATTGCTTGTTATCTCTGCCATTTACTGTAAATCTGAATTTATTGTATTTATAAATCTGGATTTATTGTATTTTGCAACCTTGTATCTTACATTACATTGTATTTTTGTTTTGTCCTATTGTTTCTTGCCTACTGCTCATTGTACTGTATTTATAGTCTACTTCTGTGCCATTGTATTTGGCCCGGGTCATGCCTGAAAACAGTCCCTGGAATCAGTGCAATTACCTGTTATCAAAGTCATAAATAAAATGGATAACAACTTCCTATTTTCTATAGGTGATGCCACATTCAATACATCCCGTATCCCCCCCAGCCATCCTTACTAATGGGGGTTCCTAAAAGCCTTCTCGGAGCTGTGTAAGTGCTCCTTGCCTTGTCTGGTGTAATGCCACTTGAATGTGGGCACGGTGAGTGTTTTTTGAGCCTCTGGTACTGTCTCTTTAGGAGCTGTCTGCTTGCAGGCTTGATCAATTGTATAGGGGGAACTGTGGGTTTACTGCTTGAATCCCACTCGAGCTACTGTTTGAATCACTCTGTTCTGCCATCGCTAAGCAAGCAGAGGGAGCCCTATTGAAGGATGTAACTGTTTTCTGGAACATATGTAGAATAGCAGTAAAATTGCTGTTTGTCTAATCTGCTTTGATTGCAGCCAGGACTCCATGTGCTTGGCCCTTCCATTTTGGACCTGGACTACTGAAATGGGCCAATTGGGAAAGGGGGGGCTATAAAATGGAGACCACTTGAGCCAACAAGAACTTGGACTCTAACAGGGAGCCCACTAAAAGGGAGAATATATGATAGGTGCTTCTGGGAAATGTAGTCTGGACCATGGTGCCTTTTTTGCACCAATAGAGGGTGAGTGAAGTGATGGGAAGAACAAAGCAGCCAACCGGAGCCCTGTGGAGTGAGAGGAAACTGCCCTGCAACCGTCCTGGAGGGGCAGAGTCATTGGTGATCATGAAGGGAGAAGGAGCTCTGACTCCTGCGCTGCGAAAGTCTTTGTGCGGGAAGCGCATGTGTTAGGCCAAGAAGGCGGGCGACCTCATTGCCAGTAGAGTGAGTGGACAAGATCCATGGAAGAGTGCAGGCAGAGGAGGCTGTACGTATACAGCTACCTACCAGGCTCACCCTGTAGAGGACTGGAGAATCTGCTGAATAGCGCTCGGTCTGTCAGGACAAGTGAGGCTGCATTGTTCACCCGGTTTGGTCAGTGAAAGTGATCGTGAGTTTGTAGCAGCTGCCTGGTATGGTACCCCTCTGTGTTACATATAAATGTGTGGAGCAGTGTCTGAATTACAGGCCAAGTCCTGCCGTGGTGTGAGAGGGATCTTTCTGCAGGAGTCGAGATTACTAAATCAGGGTAGCTCCCTGTCAGATGTTCTTTCTGAGGACCAGAGTTGTCTGGCTGTTTCATTGGCTGCATGAATTGTGCCTGTGCGCTCTTGCAAATCAAATCTAGGTACCAAATGCGTGTTTCTTCACCAGGGCCCCAACCAGCTGCACCGAATAGGCTAGCCTTGTGAGGCCTCGGTACCCAAAGACAGTGACTGATAGGTTCGGCCTGTGCACGGTGCTCTATATACTAGAGTGTTAAGCTAATCAACCTGATCTCCCCCGTCCTTGTTACTCCCCCTTTAATAAATCAGATTTGTTGTTGCAAGGTATACCGTTTGAACTGCGTATTTCTGCTACCCTTTTGTGTATGCGTTATTGTATAACTGCATCTTATTTTACAGGTGGTCCTCAGCACCAAGTTGGCCATCCCGACCTGGGGGTAAGTGTAAGTCATAACGGTAGTGTGGGAATTGCTAGCGAGCCACTAGTGGGAAGAAAGGGGGGTTGCAGTGACCCAGAGGGCTGTGACTAGGTCATATTTGACTGTTCCAACCCTGACCTCTGGGTGGAGGCACCCGCCATTGGATCCAGGCCCCTCAACCTGTTCTTGGCTGAGCAGGTGGGGTAGTAGCCCTTGGGATAGCGCCCTTTAGGGGTTACATTTTGGAGGCACCGCTGGTATTAGTGTCCCCTAGTGGCCAAGTAGATGAAGTACCTCCAACATGGCCAAACTAAAGGAAAAACTGGAGGGGGATATCAAGACTAAAATTAGGTTAGACCCTGTCAAGATGATGGTGCATAAACTGATGGGGTGGGTGAAGCTGAAGAGTTGATTCCCAGAAAATTGTATTACTACTGGATGTACCTCTGGGGATAAAGAACGTTGACCTTGTTTCTGCTGTTGAGCGTGTTAAATGTTTAGGCAAGGTAGAGGTGAAGGGGCGAATGGCTGACCTACTCGACCAGACCTTGCAGGTGCTGCTTTTATGCAGTATAATTATAGACCCCGAGAGGGTGCCCCCAGTGATTTATCCGGAAGGTGCTCAAGAGGTGGAGGGTCATTCATGTCTGGAGTGGTTCCATCACCCCAGGAGGGTCTCCCAAGACTAATAGCTTTAAAGATAAACTGCTTAAACTGTTAGCTGCAGCAGGGAGGCCTACTCAGGAATTACTACAGGTGTTAGACCTTTCTAGTGATCCCACCCCCCAAAACCTCCCCAGGTACCTCTCCCAGGTCCTCCAAGAGTTCCATTCTGGCTTCACCCCTATAGTTGTTCCCCCATACAGCTAGATCCTCATCGAGATTGAAATGTTTTTCTGGCACGTGCCTGTGCCTCGGGAGAAGATGATTTGGAGGCTTGGATGGACTATGCACCCCTTTAGTCCAAGAGTGGCAATGCTCTGAGGGGAGAAATGAAAGAGACTGATGGAGAGCCTGAGGGGCCCAGCTTTGGAAGCCACTCATTTCCTGCTGGCTACTAGCCCCGAAGCCATTGCAGTAGAGTACCTTTCTGCCTTAGAGGGGGTGTTTGAGAGTACAGAAATTGGGGAAGACTTGTTGTGGAAGTTCAAGCCAGCTAAACAGTGAAGGAATGAGAAATTGTCAGCCTTTGTCACCAGAATGGAAAGAGCATTGCAAAAAGCTTATCGAAAGGGGGAGTTACTGCCCCAGCATTGAATCAGGTCTGGCTAGATCATATCTTGAAATCTGCCAGGTTTTCCAGTGTGATATTGTTAAAACTCAAATTACATGACTGATGGGCTGTCCCTCCTGGATACTGCCAATTGATGAGCGAGATTCGAGAAGTTGAGACTGATGAAGAGGGGTGGGAGCCCTATGTGGGGGTTGTGAATCTATGCCAGACCCCTGAGCCCAGTGAACCAGATGAGATCCACCCATCGAGGGGACTGAACAAGGGGCCGACAGAGACTTATCGGGGGCCTGTTGCATTTCCTGTGCCCCCGGAGGCCCAGGGTGGAGTGGGGGTGCATTCTGTTTTCTCTGATCCCCGGGTTGAGAGTGATTCGAAGGCTGAGATTAGAGATTTATGGGAAATGATGAGAGAATTGAAACAAACTGCTGCCAACCCCTCCAAATTTGGGGAACCCAAATTATCTAGGAACAAGTGACCTAGCCCAGAGGAGCCCTCCAGAACCCCCGATGCCTCCCAGCAGGCGAGATATCTCCCTCCCAACAAAGACCCCCGAGATACTAAGTTCTGTTACCACTGTGGGGAGGATGGAAACTTTCAGACTGAGTGCTGATTACCAGACAACTTAAGGAGGGTCAACAGCAGGCTAGTAGCCTGGCATTGCAAGGCCTATACCAGACCTCAGGGAGGGTCTCCTCGGAAGAGTTTTGTTACCTGGGCCAATGCCCAAGCAACCTCCAAAATAATGCCCCCTGAATGGTCTGACATGGTGGGTCCCTCAATGGAAACCACAGTGAGAGTGAATGGAGTACCCACCCTGGTTGTGTTGGACAATGGTTCCCAAGTGACCATTATGTTTCAGGACTGGTATCGGAAGCATTTGCCTGAAGTGCCTCTGCAGCCTTTGGATGGACTACATGTTTGGGGACTGAGTGATAAGGCCTGCCCTTACTCTGGGTATATCTGGATCTGGTTATCTTTTCCTACTTCTGTGGATGGGGTGGCTGAACAAGTGGAAACCTTGGCATTAGTGTGTCCCCCCACTGGACTGTTTGATGGGGTGCCCTTGTTAATTGGAACAAATGCGCACATGTTTGGTCACTTAGCACAGCTGTGCTCTGAAAAACAGAGGTCCAGGACTGGGTGAGCTCTCAGAATACCTGCTTTGATTCTGAAGGCTTATGCGACCCAGAGAAAGGCTAGCCAGGCGGAACCCAAAGGCCCGGTGGATGTTGTCTGGAAGAAGGATCCAGAATCTTTGCTGCTAGCCCCAAATGCCCAGTATGTTCTACAGGGAGAGGTCCAGATTAAAAAGGATATTAAGAATAAAATATTGATGCTGGATGCACCAGGCGAGGGAAAGTTGCCAGAGGGGTTGTTGGTTAAACCCAGTATCTTACCTGCTCGAGCCCATGCTTTTGCCAGAAGAGTAATGGTTCAAGTGCACAATGTATCTGATCGAGAGATTTGAGTGAAGTGAGGTTGCACTCTGGCCACGGTGCATTGTGTAGACACTGCTGTTCTGCCCAACAACAAGACTCTTGGGAGGAGTGACAGAGTGACCCCTGATCTATTTGATTTTGGTGATTCCCCGTTGCCAGTAGAATGGAAGAAAAGAATTAATGAAAGGCTCTCCCAGAGAGAGCAGGTGTTTTCCTTGAAGGAGTGGGATGTAGGATGTGTGCAAGGAGCAGAGCACCACATTCAGCTACAGGATGAGCGACCCTTCCGTGAGCGACCTCGACGCCTGGCCCCTGCGGATATAGATGATGTGAGGTGACACCTGCAGGAGATGCTCGCAGCTGGAGTGATACAGGAATCCAGAAGCCCCTATGCTTCACCTATTGTAGTAAGGAAAAAGAATGGAACTGTTTGGATGTGTGTGGATTACCATACTTTAAACAGGCGAACCATACCAGACCAGTATACAATGTCACGCATTCAGGATGCCTTGGACTGTCTAAATGGTAGTAAATGGTTCTCAGTGTTAGACCTTTGCAGTGGGTACTACCAGATCCCGATGGCTCTGGAGGATTGAGAGAAGACTGCTTTCATTTGCCCACTAGGCTTCTATGAGTTTATGCGGATGCCCCAAGGGATTTCAGGCACCCCTGCTACTTTCCAGCACTTGATGGAGTGTGCTGTGGGGGACATGAATTTGCTCAAGTGTTTAGTCTACCTGGATGATATCATAGTGTTTGGCAGCTCCTTGGAGGAACATGAAAGCAGGTTGTTCAAAGTCCTGGATCAACTGGAAGATTTTGGTCTCAAATTGTCTATAGATAAGTGTCAATTCTTTCAAACATCTGTGAAATATGTGGGGCACATAGTATCCACTGAAGGCATAGAGACTGACCCCAGCAAAGTGGAAGCTTTGACTACTTGGCCTCAACCAAAGAATTTGAAAGAGCTGCAACGGTTCCTGGGGTTTTGTGGATATTATAGGCAATTTATCAAAGACTATTCTCGAGTGATATGCCCTCTACTCAACCCTTACTCCGAGGTACCCTCCAACCCACAAAAACATATAAGAAAACTGTGCTCTCTGAGACTGAGAAAAAATATTTCCACCCAACTGATGTGTTTGGGACCCACTGGACTGCTGATTGTGAGGTAGCTTTCCATGATATTATATATCAACTTACCCATGCCCCAGTGCTGGCCTATGCTGACCCTGCCAGGCTATACGTTCTTCATACTGATGCCAGTCTACAAGGATTAGGGACTGTATTATATCAAGAGCACACAAATGGTCTAAGACCTGTAGCTTTTGCCAGCAGAAGCTTGACTCCTTCAGAAAAGAACTACCTAGTGCACAGACTAGAGTTCCTGGCCCTGAAGTGAGCCATTGTGGATCAATGTCATGACTACTTGTACAGTGCTAAGATATAGTGGTGAAGACTGATAACAATCCTCTAACATATGTGCAGAACTCAGCTAAGCTGGATGCCACTGGCCATAGGTGGCTCTCTGTGTTGTCTATTTATGACTATGCTGTTGAATACAGAGCAGGCCTAAACCATATAGATGCTGATGCTTTCTCCCGGAGGCCTGTGTCCTGAGTCAACTGGGTCAGGTTGTCAGAACCTGACATTAGAGCCCTTTATACCAAAAATTTGACAAGGAGGAACAGGTGTCTCCTGATGCTGTGGACTGTGTGGTGGATTGCTTGGGGCCATCTGAGAACTGTATACCTGCTGCTTACTGTCATTTTTCTGCATTAGACACTAGTGCGCTGCCCCAATTCTATAATGATAGTTTACAGCTGGCTCAATCCCAAGATCCCATGATAACAACTGCTTTGGAGGCCCTGCAAGTAGGGAGAGATGTGTCAAAACTGTGTTCCACTGACCTGAGAACTGCCCTGTTATACAAAGAAGGTTCAAAGTTGAAGCTGATTAATAAACTATTATACAGGGAGACAGTAGACAAAGAGGGGCGAGTAGACAAACAACAACTGGTGCTGCCCACTGCTTTTAGAGAACTGGTGTTGGTCCCTGCACAATCACATGGGACACCTCGGCATAGACTGAACCCTTGACTTTGCGAGGTCCCAATTTTATTGGCCCAAATGGGTGCTGATGTGGAACAGCATATCCGGACTTGTAGCCGATGGTTACAATGAAAGACCCTGCCTCAGAGGGCGCCGCCTTGGTTCATATCACTTCTAGTGCCCCTATGGAATTGGTCTGCATTGATTTCCTGAGTCTAGAACCAGATCAGAGAAACATCAGCAATATATTGTAGTTACCGATCACTTCACTCGGTATGCACAGGCTTTCCCTACTAAAGATCAGAAAGCAACCACGGTGGCTAAAGTACTTGTTGAGAATTTCTTTTTCCACTATAGGGCCCCTCAAAGAATCCATTCCGATCAGGGGAGAGATTTTTGAGAGCTGCCTGATTAAAGAAATGCTATCCTTGTGAGGGGTACGAAAGTCACGAACCACCCCGTATCATCCCCATGGAGACCCAGCCTGAAAGGTTTAACCGCATATTGCTTGATATGTTGGGCACACTGCAACCTAAAGATAAGCCTAGATGGAGCCAGCGGATTAGCACCTTGGTACATGCTTATAACTGCACCAAAAGTGATGCCACTGGATTTTCCCCATATAGACTGATGTTTGGGAGAGAAGCTAGACTAACAGTGGATGTATGTTTCGGGGTTTTTTCTGATGGGGTTCAAGCAGCTAATCATCTACAGAATGTGCAGAAGTTGAAAGCCCATCTAAACCATGCCTACCAACTAGCCCAGACCATGGCTGCTAAACGAAACCTGGCCAATAAGGAGAGGTATGATAAGAAAGTGAAAGCAGTGGAATTGAGAGAAGGAGATAGAGTGCTATTGAGGAATCTGGGACTGCATGGCAAACATAAGATCGCTGACAGATGGCATCACCTCCCTCATATTGTTGCGGGAAAGCTGAAAGATTTACCTGTATACAAAGTGTGGCCTGAGAACATCTCAAAAGATGTGAAAACTATACACCGAAATCATCTGCTGCCAATTGGACAGATTTTGATAGAGGCTGAACCGCCCAATGCCCCCCCCCCGGGCCTGTGACTAGAGCCGCTGCCAAGAAAAAACTAAGACCGGTTGATTCTCCAGAAATCAAACTAAAGAGGCCTTCTCCACCCCCTCTGTTGAAGTTGATTGCCAGTCTGTATCCGAGGACAGTGAGAATAATCCTGAGTACTACCCATCCTCTGAACTGAGCCAGCTGTTTAGAGGCAATCCCCTAATCAACCCTGGGGATGAAGTTGGGTTTCCTGGACTGTCTGAGCCCCCAGCTTTGTCTCTGGAGCCAGTGCTCCCGGAGGGAAAAGTGAGTGGTATTAAATCTGAAGATATGAGCTCATTGGGACTGGCTGATTTCTCAGACGAAGGAAGTGACGTGAGGGAGGCAACTGGTGATATGCCAGAGCAAGAAGAATATTTTGAGTGCCCTGATAGTTCCCCGGCAGTACCAGAAATGTCCCCAGCTGAACCAAGTACTGTGAGTTCCAAAATAGAGGGCTCTGTCCCCGATGGTACTATGGGCTCTGGGTCCCCTTCTCCTATAGAGGTTTCCCCGACCAACCCAAGTGGGGCTGAATTGGAGTCAGGGCCTTCAGAAATCTTATCTGAGACTCCTAGACAGACTGGCCAAGAAGTGCGGCCTGTAGTGAGATTGAGTTATGAGTTCCTGCCTGGGCCAGCCTGTGGATCTTCCTCTGAATGTGGTCCATAAAGGGGTGTATGTGTCCCTGAGCTCCTTTCCCAAACTAACCCTGGGGAATGATTCCAAACTGCTAGTATCGCCCTCTGAGTATGGTGCTCCTGCCCCATTTAGCCTTCAGATTGCTGATAGGGAAGGGCCTCCTCTATCCAGGTGTCATGGGCAGGAAGCAATGACCTAATTTAAGAAGGAAGAGGTTGTCTGTATGAGTAATGTTGTATAACCAATAGTAAACTGTGTAATACAGTACCAATATATGTAACCAAAGGTCTGATGTGCTGTCAGTTTAAACTGTTTTGCCTTTAAGTGATTTAAGGGTAACTACTTGACGCGGATGCCAAATTCTTTTCAGGCCAGGAAGGGTGTAAACCCACCTACTAATGGGGTTCCTAAAAGCCTTCTCGGAGCTGTGTAAGTGCTCCTTGCCTAACTGGTGTCATGCCACTTGAATGTGGGCATGGTGAGTGCTTTTAGAGCCTCTGGTACTGCCTGTTTAAGAGCTGCCTGCTTGTAGGCTTGATCAGTTGTATGGGGGGACTGTGGGTTTACTGCTCGAATCCCACTTGAGCTGCTCTTTGAATCGGTCTGTTCTGCCATTGCTAAGCGAGCAGAGGGAGCACTATTGAAGGATGTAACTGTTTTCTGGAACATATGTAGAATAGCAGTAAAATTGCTGTTTGTCTAACCTGCTTTGATTGCAGCCAGGACTTCGTGTGCTTGGCCCTTCCATTTTGGACCTGGACTACTGAAATGGGCCAATTAGGAAAGGGGGGCTTTAAAATGGAGACCACTTGAGCCAACAAGAACTTGGACTCCAACAGGGAGCCCACTAAAAGGGAGAATATATGATAGGTGCTTCTGGGAAATGTAGTCTGGACCATGGTGCCTTTTTTGCACCAATAGAGGGTGAGTGAAGTGATGGGCAGAACAAAGCAGCCAACCGGAGCCCTGTGGAGTGAGAGGAAACTGCCCTGCAACTGTTCTGGAGGGGCAGAGTCATTGGTGATCGTGAAGGGAGAAGGAGCTCTGACTTCTGCGCTGTGAAAGTCTTCGCGCAGGAAGCGCGTGTGTTAGGCAAAGAAGGAGGGCAACCTCATTGCCAGTAGAGTGAGTGGACAAGATCTGTGGAGGAGTGCAGGCAGAGGAGGCTGTACGTATACAGCTACCTACCAGGCTCACCCTGTAGAGTACTGGAGAATCTGCTGAATCGCATTCGGTCTGACAGGACAAGTGAGGCTGCGTTCTTCACCCGGTTTGGTCAGCGAAAGTGATCGGGAGTTTGTAGCAGCTGCCTGGTATGGTACCCCTCTGTGTTACATATAAATGTGTGGAGCAGTGTCTGAATTACAGGCCAAGTCCTGCCATGAGGGATCTTTCTGCAGGAGTCGCGAGTACTAAATCAGGGTAGCTCCCTGTCATATGTTCTTACTGAGGACCAGAGTTGTCTGGCTGTTTCATTGGCTGCATGAATTGTGCCTGTAGGCTCTTACAAATCAAATCTAGGTACCAAATGCTTGTTTCTTCACCAGTGCCCCAACCAGCTGCATCGAATAGGATAGCCTTGTAAGGCCTGGGTACTCAAAGACAGTGACTGATAGGTTTGGCCTGTGCACAGTGCTCTACACAGTAGAAGTGTTAAGCTAATCAACCTGATCTCCTCCCGTCTTTGTTACTCCCCCTTTAATAAATCAGATTTGTTGTTGCAAAGTATACCGTTTGAACTGCGTGTTTGTGCTACCCTTTTGTGTATGGGTTATTGTATAATTGCATCTTATTTTACAGGGGGCCTCAGCACCAAGTTGGCCATCCTGACCTGGGGGTAAGTGTAAGTCATAACGGTAGTATGGGAATTGCTGGTGAGCCACTAGTGGGAAAAAAGGGGGGTTGCAGTGACCAGAGTGCTGTGACTAGGTCATATTTGACTGTTCCAACCCCAACCTCTGGGTGGAGGCACCCGCCATTGGATCCAGGCCCCTCAACCTGTTCTTGGCTGAGCAGGCTGGGGTAGTAGCCCTTGGGATAGCGCCCCATAGGGGTTACACTTGCCTTAAGGTCATCTGATATGATTACCCCAGGTCCCTTTCAATTTTTGTTGTTGTTAGTTCCTCCCCCAACCATCATGTACTCTTCCCCTGGGTTTTTGTTTACCAGGTGCATTACTTTGCACTTTTTTACATTTTTATCTAAGCAGCCATACTTTTGACCATTCATCCAACTTTGCTAAGTCCCTTCTCATCCTTTCCACACCCACCTGTGTATCAACCCTGTTGCAGATCTTTGTGTCATCTGCAAAGAGGCACACTTTTCATTCCAGTCTCTCCACAATGTCACTTATTAAGACATTAAAAAGGACCGGACCCAGTACTGAACTCTGTGGTACCCCGCCAGTACCCCCTCTTTCTTCGGAGTGAACTCCGCTTACTAATCTCCTCTGTGTCCTGTTGGCCAGCCAATGTTTTACCCAGGCTACCACATTGGGACCCACTCCCAGGCTCGCTAATTTGTTAGTTAATCTTTTGTGTGGGACTGTGTCAAATGCCTTGCTAAAATCTGGGTAGGCCATGTCCACAGTCCCTCCCTGGTCTACTACTTTGGTCAACCAATCAAAGAAAACTATTATATTCATCTGACATGATCTTTCTGCTGTTAATCCATGCTGCCTTGGGTCCTGAGCCCTGCTGGCCTCTAGGTATTCAACAATTGTTTCTTTCAGAAGTGATTCCATCATACTCCCTCCAGCAGCTCCACAGGTTTGGGAATATTCTAATGCATTGTGTTGATTTGCTTCGATTCCTTGTGCCTAGTCGAGTGTTCGCACACTGCCTTAGTACCTACATGTTCTCTGCCTTGTTATACTCTGTACCTATAATGAAACTTGTAAATACCTGTGCACCTAAATGTTCTCTGCGTGTATATACTCTGAACCTATGTAAATTATCTTTGTAAATACCTGTCCTGATTGTACCCCTGTAACTCCCCAGGTCACATCTGGAAATGAGTGGTCCCCTGCACAGTATGCCTGCCTGGTAAATCTCTTAAATAAATAAAAATAAATAAATTTTCCCTACCACTGAGGTCAAACTAACAGGTCTATAGTTTCCCACCTCAGCTTTGCTCCTACTTTTGTGAAGGCGAATCACATCCACCCTCTTCCAGCCCTTAGGTACCACAACATCCTCCCATGATTAGTTAAAAATAGTAGTCAGTTGTGTCACTGGTTCTCCCCTTAGTTCTTTTAGAATTCTTGGGTGAATCCCATCAGGGCCTATTGCTTTGTCCATCTTCAGTTTTAGGAGTTTTTTCACAACCCTTTCTTCTGTGAATGGACTGGTATTGACCCTCCTATCCAGCGTGCTTCTATGATTTGATTAGGTACCTCCCCTCCTCTTCTTTTGTGAATACTGGGCAAAAATATTCGATCCATATCCCTGCAATTTCACTGTCACCCTCTGCTCACCGATCCTCCCCTTTATTAAGTCTCACTATACCTCTCTTGGTCTTTCTTCATTCCCTAATGTACCTATAAAAGGATTTATTTCCCTTCTTAAAGTGGCACTGTCAGCCATGCCCCTTCGTTTTGTGCCCAATGTGAAAAGTGTGCCTTCTGGCACACACCTAGCACACCTACACTACAAAATGTTCCTATGTGTATGAAAGTTAAGCTTTTTTACCTTAAACTGTAAGTCTGCCTGAAATACTGTTTCCCTCATGATGATCAGAATTCAGTCACGTCCCAGAAGCACATCCAGGTCAGGGACGTGGGTTAGCCAGGATTGCAGTCCTGAAGTGCAATTTTTGCACAAAGCACCTGCAAAAACATGTTATTCCTGTCCCGGCTATTATAAACAAAAGCTGCTGGCATCTCAAACAGGAAAACGAGCACTGTGAGGAGTACAATTTAATCTTTTAGAGCAGAGCTAAAATTCAACGCATGCACTCAAGAGACATAAAGAAAGATCCTGCGCATGCGCAGGAGCATGCCATTTGTGTGTATGTGTGGGATTTTAGCTCCATTCTAAAAGTTTAAATTGTACTCCTCACAGTGTTCATTTTCCTGTTTGAGATAGCAGCAGCTTTTGCTTATAACAGCCAGGACAAGAATAACATGTTTTTGTAGGTGCCTTGTGTAAAAGTCATACTTCAGGACTGCGCTCCTGACTAACCCGTGTTCCTGACCTGGATGTGCTTCTGGGACGCAGCTGACTTCTGATCGGCCTGAGGGAAACAGTATTTCAGGACAAAATTACAGTTCAAGGTAATAAATCTTAACTTTCATACACATAGGGACATTTTTCAGTACATGTGTGCTAGGTATGTGCCAGGAGGCACACTTTTCACAACGAAGGGGCAAACCTGATAGTGTCCCTTTAACCGAGTTGACTGTCTTTTCCTCAGTTTGTCCTTTGCTTTTCTGACTGCCGTCCCTGCTTCCTTCTGCTTTAACTGGTACAGTTCTCTGTCCTCCTCCTTCTGTGTTTCTTTGTACTTCCTGAATACTATATTTTTCTCCTTAACCTTCTCGCCACCCCTTTTGAGAACAATAGTCATTTTTCCTTCATTTTGATTTGTTTATTTGCTTCACACAAAGGCTTGCTGTCCCTGTGATGGCAGTTTTAATGTTTCCCCTTGTTTCTTCACCACCCTTTCTTGCCCGTTTGCTAATGCTTTTCTGAGACACTCTCCCATTTCGCGAAAGTCAGCCCTCCTTATGTCTGGTACCCTCACTGTTCCATGGCTTGACTCTACAGCTGTGTTTATTGTGAACCACACTGTTTGGTGGTCACTTGCTCCCAGATGGCTACACACGTCTAAATTTGAGATCCTCTTTCCATCCCCATTTTGGAGCACCGGGTCTAAGATTGCTCCCTCCTGAGAGGGTTCCAGCACTAGCTGTCTGAGGCATACCCCCGTAGGCCATTGAGAATGACGCTGCTGTTGCACATGCCTGCAGCAAAGGTGCTGCAGTTTATATCTGGCATATTCACGTCCCCATCAACAATATCTTCACATTTTCTCCCATCCGAAGGATGCCTTCTACCTTTTCCTTGGCCATTTCCTCCCAGCGAGACGAGGTTTTGTATACAAAGTCCATGCGGATTGTGGTACCATTTCCTGCCTCCAGGGTGACCAACAGTGCCTCCTCTCCTCCCTGTTTACCCTTTAGTTCCATTGCTTTGATCCCTTCCCCAATGTAGAGAACAACTCCTCCTCCTCTTCTACCCTCCCTGTCCTTCCTGTAGACTGTGTATCGTGATATGTTGACATCTCAGTCATGGTTCTCTATGTATCATGTTCTTGTTTTTTTGTTTGTTTTCACCCTAATTGAAGGTCCCAGTAGTAGAGTTCTAGTCCTTTAGTCCCAGTAGAAGAGTTCTAGCAGCTGCCTCCTTCCTCTTGGTGCCCTCTGCCAAAAGCTAACTAAGGAAGTTTTAAAAACAGACACCTGGCTTTCTGTTGCCTATCCCACATCCCTTAATTTACAGCACATATCTTCACCTAGCTTACAGTACAAATAACAGTTCCCTTCCCCCAACTCAGACAAGCACACCAACTCTTGTTTTTTTTTGTGTTTTACCTAATTCAAGGTCCCATTAGTAGAGTTCTAGTTCTTCAGTACCAGAAAAAGCATTCTAGCAGCTACCTCATCCTCTTCCTGCTCTCTGCCAAAAGCTAACTGCAGAAGTTTTAAATACATAAACCTAGCCTTCTGTTGCTTAAGACACACACCCTAATTTACAGCTCTTCTCTTCACCTAGCTAACAGCACAGATAACGGTTCCCTTCCCCAACTCAGACAATTTCACTAACTCTTGTTTTTGTTTTATTTTTACCCTAATTGAAAGCCCCATTAATAGAGTTCTAGTTCTTTAGTATCAGTCAAGGAGTTCTAGAAGCTGCTTCATCCTCTTGCTGCTCTCTGTTCAAAGCTAACTAGGGAAGTTTTAAATACAGGCATCTGGCTTCCTGTTGTCTGTGCCACACCCCCTTGTTTACAGCTGTTCTCTTCACCTAGCTAACAGCACAGATAACATTTTACTTCCTCAACTCAGACAAGCACACAAACTCATGTTTTTTTTCTTTGTTAGTGTAACCCCTTGTTACCTGGGGTTACTAGAATCCCAGTAAGACCTAGTGGTAGGCAGGGAAGGCAGCTTTTGAAACTCCAGTTAAATGGGTTTCACACTGTCTCACTCTGTTCTCAGTCTCAGCTGAGACTGAGAGATGACATCACCATAGAACTGTTGCAGCTGCATAAGCCACATTGGAATCTGCAGCAGAGGGAGTGAGATAGAACGTTGGGAGTTTTCAAAGTCAGTTCCTGTTTACCTTCTGTGTGAGAAGGAAGTCAGTCTCCTGCTTGCCTGCTAGCAGGAAGGAAGTGTCTGTTGTTTACCTTTTGTGTGAGAAGGTCAGTGTCCAGTGTTCAAGTGGTGGAGACCGCTGTCCAGGTCTCAGTGTCCCCTCCCTCCGGGGAGTAAAGTATCCCTATATAGATTCCAGAGGCAATCCCCTAATTTCTGCTAAAGGAAGAAAGCTGCCTTTTACAGTTTCTGTTTGGTCTTAAAGGTGGAAAGAGTTGTACTTCGCCTGTGGGGCACCTGCAACGAAAGGGTGAGTGTTTTGTTCTAATTTGAGAGGGCAAAAAATGTGTTTCTTCAGCTTGGGAAATATGAAGAAAGCTGGGATTTGAACTACTATTTGGGAGGCCTATAGTACTAGGACAAACAAATGGAGTACAGTCAAAAGCTAAAGTCTGTGTGAATTCAAGTAATGTTGTGGAGGGGGTGCGACAGTTCATCCACTGTTTAATCTACATTTCAAAGTTTTAGTTTTTCCAGAGAAATGGCTGGGTATGGGCTGTGGGAGCTGGAGGTGGGCAAACCCCCCCATCTTTAGTAACCAGGTCCACCTCTATGGATTTCTGCTGTGATTGCTACTTGCCTCATGCGCCTGGCCAGTGATGAGGTAGGTAGCCAGACGTGGGTCGCAAGTGGGAAAATCTCTCTAGGAGTCGCAGACTTTAAGTGGTGTGGGGAGCCACAACTTGGGAAAATAATTCTCTTTGTGAGATGGGAGTCAGAAGAAGTAAGAAGGAAATCTCTCTAGGGGTTGCAGACTCTAAGTGGTGTGGGGAGCCACAACAAGTAAAATGGGTTCATTCTTGAAATGGACCATCAGTCAAGTGGCCGGCAGGGGAGCCGGGCCAGTTGGGCTGTGTATCCAAAGCGCATGCAAGTCCGGGCTGTGTGCCTGGTGGGTCCAGAGCCTGAAAACAGTAGAAATTGGTTCATTCTTTAAGTGGACCACCTGGTAGTCTCTAATCTGCATTATCAGTAAACGTAGCCCCATGGGGGTCCATCTATGCTTTGTTGTGTTCAGCTAGTTATGAATAAAAGCCACACTGAAAAATCCCAATCCTGGTTCTGGACATTACAGTTATTGCTTCCTGTGTTCAGATTTACCTGGGTGCCCCTGTGCAGAGTAGCCAAACCTAGGTCCCCTAGTGCCAGGTAACCTCATCCTCCCCGAACCCAGGTCCCCACCAGGTATTGCTGCCAGCGCCAACAGCATGCCACCTGTCATTTTGGTAAAAAGGCAGGGGTGGGGGTTACATTAGTTTTCCCTAATTGAAGGTACCAGTAGAAATGTTATAGTTTGTTAGTCTCAGTGGAAGAGTTCTAAAAGCTGCCCCCTTCCTCTTGCTGCTCTCTGCCAAAAGCTAACTAGGGAGGTTTTAAATTCAGATTGCAGGCTTTCTGATGCCTAAGCCACATCCCCTAATTTACAGCTCTTCTCTTCACTTAGCTAGCAGTACAGATAACAGTTCCCTTTCCCCAACTCAGACAATCAGACTAACTCTTATTTTAATTTTTTTTTTTTTACCTAATTGAAGCTCCCATTAGTAGAGTTCTAGTTCTTTAGTACCTGTAGAATTCTAGTAGCTGCCTCATCCTCTTGCTGTTCTCTGTTATAAGCTAAATAGGGAAGTTTTAAATACAGAGACCTGGCTTTCTGCTGCCTTTATCTGCACCCCCTAATTTATAGCTTTTCTCTTCACCTAGCTAACAGCACAGATACCAGTTTCCTTCACTCAACTGAGACAAGCACACCGACTCTTGTTTTTTTAATTTTTTGCCCTAATTCAAGGTCATAGTAGTACAGTTCAAGTTGTTAAGTTCCAGTAGAAGAGTTCTAGCAGCTTCCTCCTTCCTCTTGCTGCTCTCTGTCAAGAGCTAACTAGAGAAGTTTTAAATACAGACACCTGGCTTTCTTTCGCTTAAGCCACACCCCCTTGTATCTCAGGTTGAGCAGTAACAAATTGGAGTAACATTCAGACTTGAGTACTTTGTCCAACCTGATGCAGTTAAGTTCACTTGAAGCCACACTTCTTCTCCTGAAAACCTTCTGTAGCGCTCTCTCCAGGCTAATCAAATAGGTGGACAACAGCTCTCCCTTCCATTGTTTAGTCACCTTGTACTTCCACGTAAGGTCCTCCCCAGACTCAGTACTACCAAACACATTTTCTAATGTAGTCAGATACTCTTGTGCAGTTGCATCTGGCTCTGTGGCCCTCAGAGAATAAATTGTATCTAGGGCTGGCCCTCAGAGGCTTTCTCCCAGGTATTATGCTTTTCAGTTTCTGAACACTGCCAGTCTTGCACTAGAGGAGCTGCTTATTCATCCAGGTCTCTAGGTCATCTTCACCTGGTGTAGTGGGCCTTACTCCCCAAAATGTGTAGTTTGTGATAAGCATGTTGTGCAACAGGTAGCACAATGGTGGATCCTCCTCATGGGGTCTGAGGCAGGCCTCCCCCTGCAACATCAGACTCATTTTGAACCTCCTCCACAGATTACCCTTGGGCCTGCAACCACTTGCTAAGATTTTCTTTAAAAGCTTCAGCCTTGGATAAGACTTTCCTTCTTGGAGTCACACTGCCCTTCATCACTATGGTCCATGCCATACTATAACCCTTGGGAGTTAGCCAATCAGGCACTCTGGTGGCATCAACTGCATTTCGGCACTAAGTAAGCACAGTTGACGTTTTGGTGGCAGAATCCATTATCTGCTTTCAGACAGCAACAGGGCCACTATATTTGATTATGCACAGGGCCTCTTCTATTTTCTCCCTGTCTGTCCCAAGGAGAACTTCCAGGAACAACAGGGCTTTCTGAGGGTTCAGCTCCTCACCCACATCAATTGATAAGATGATGAAATGCCTTGATATTAGTAACAATTTGGAGCTTGTAGGCTACAATACTGTCTTCATCAGCAAAGGCTTCCATACAGGGCTTGACTTGTGAACAGGAGATCCCAGTGGTATCTCCAAGATGTTACTGGGTCGCCATGTAACTTTTGGTTGCTACCCCTACCTTGCTGGCTCAAGCCAGAGCTCTGTTGTTTTGGATAGGGGTGTTTTTTTCCAGATATAAAACAAGTAGCACAGTGCTTCCACCCAGAGTTAAAATAAAGTGGGCCAACTGCCTGCATAATACAAGCACCGGGGATGCTGTATCTGCCCACCTCTCCTCACAGTTCCCCCACAATCAGAATACCAGCTTTTGCTGTACTACTGTAAAACACATGCAGTTAATAGCAATCTCTAATAATATGCTCACAGACAGTGTTAAAATGGTTTACTAATACTTTATTAACACAAAGGGGTAGGAATAAAGCTGGGAACATGGGATACAGTAAAACAACCAAGCAAAATATTTAATATTCAACATCAATACCAATCCAAGTTGCAACAGTAATAGTGGTGCCCTCTGCCACCAGCATGCATGACCAAACACCCTCACTTCCTCTCTGGTACCAGATTTTCCCCAGTTAATTAAGAGTCTGTCTGGGTACCCAGTTGGAGTAGTTGCAGGCCTGATATCAGTGCAGCTGGTTGACTGGTGTTGGGGCACTATTAAAATACTTGGCAGAGCAAAAACCCTTGAATTTGATATGTACAATAGATTTAAGAACAATTACACAACTCTTGGCCACATGACCAAACAGTGACTTTAAGAGAATGACTTTGTAGGGGGAAGATGATTGCCTGAGGAGACACACTTTTGTTTTGCTCTGAGAATGCCAGATCCTGAATCTCTGTATATTGTTTTGACTAAATATAACCATGCCAGTAAAAAACAAAGACAGACAGAGTGTATCTTTGGAGGAATACACCTTGTATTCAGCCTCTGGAGAAAACTTTCTGACCACTTACCAGCCCCAGAGAATTTGGGAAGTCTGGTGCAGATTCTGGGTTCCCAGCCCTGCAGGACCTTAGTTCCTCAGTTAATCATTCACAGTCTTCATGGGGGGACTTCACGCTGCAAGGGGGGAATTACTCTCAAGATTTGCCTCACAGCAGACACAGCAGGGGACACAGATCAGGTGAAGCAGAACCCTGATATGGAACAGAAATTTGACTTTGACTGTACCAGTGTCGAAACCTGAATCTCTACATATTTCTTTGCTGCAAAGTAAACATACAATGGAATCAATGGGGAATTCAATTGAGAAAATATTAGAAGATATACAAAGACTGGACAGTAAATTCGAGGCACTAAATTTGAAGGCAGATTTTATCCAAAAAGAAGTTAAACAGAACAAAGGAAACATAAGCAATGTCCACAAACAAGTACTAGAGAATTCACATGCTATTCAGAAAGTAAATGGCCATGTGAAAGTGGTCCAGTTATCCGGCATTGGTTTAGCAAAAGGCAATTACAGCCTGAATAGGAAAATTGAAACGCTTGAGAACCAAGCTAGATATCAGAACTTAAGACTTGTTGGCCTACCATTGAAGCTGGATGATGATTTTGACAGTACTCAGGACCTGGTAAAAGACATATCTTACTTCGAGAAACAGCTCTTGCTGCAGGTTACACCATTAGGACTGAAGTCGGCAGGCACCAGGATCCCAGGGAAATTTTCTAGCTAACAGTATTCAGCAGGGACCACCTCCGACATTGGTCCCACCCCCGACATCAGGCGTAGTACATAAGGAGGCGGTCCCCCAGAATCCCCAGTTCTTTTTCCCCCGTCGACTCACCAACATCGGCCTCTCGGTCTCTACCTAGCGTATGATGACTACAGAACTTTCTGTGAATTTTTTTTCTTGTACAACTGATGTCCTTTCCAACTCCATCGCTTGAGGGTCTCCTTTCTAAGTATGCCTGTGGAAAACAGATCCCTTTCAAGGATCCTCACTCTTCCTGTGTGCATTGCCTAGGCCTGAACCACAATACCAAGGCCTGCACCTTTTGCCAAGGGTTCAACAGCTGCACCAGGATCCGCCATCAGAAGGCACTATGGGCATATCTCCTCGAAGAGAAATTAAAAAGGATGGACCAAGAACCTTCCTCCAGGGGAGAATCTTCTACTAAGGCCCATAAACACCGGGACAAGCATCAGGAGAAGGTGAGGTCCAGGTCCCCAACTCAGGCCTCAGACTCCCGCAGCTCAGGCTCCAGATCAGATCGTTCTCCCTCCAGGGCTTGGTCACAGCACCCCCCCCGTTAAGGTCCGAACTTGAGGCGACTCTTCCTCATTCCAGCCTATCAAGACATCGAGGCCCTCGCCTTCCTCCACTCCATCCAAGGCCTCTTCGAAGTTTTCTGAGCACCATAAGTCCTCTTCTTCCACCAGACGTCAGGATAGTGACTCCAGGTCGGTCTTCCAACCACCCAGAGGTCCTGATCCAGCACCCAGAAAGACCAAGTACCTGACATCCCTGAAACCGGTGTCAGACCTGACGTCGGCTAAACACCTGATGTCGGCTAAACATTTGAAATCAGGCAGGCACTCACAGGAACCAATGACACCAGCCAGACACCAACTGCTGGCTGGATGTTCACCAGATCCGAAGGCATCGGCCAGGAGACCGACGTCAGCATCTCCGGAGTGGAAGACCGCCCACCCGTCACCAGCAGATGCCGGTCACAGGGAATCGATGGAGGAGGACGCCCCACTGCCTGAAGACCAGTCAGATGACACTGAGGATGCCGGGCTCCCACGGGAGCCCTCCCCAGACCAGGAGACACCCAAGGACCCGACGCCGACCCCAGTGACAGACCACCGCTGCCAGGCCCATCATCGGGTATGAATGTCGAAGAAGTAAAGGAACTCTTTACTTTTTGGTGGGACACCATCCGAAAGGATGTGGTCCCTGTTAAGCCTCCTCCTCCTCCTCCTACTCTGACTCCTCCTTCTCCTACCCCTTCACCTCCTACGCCTCCTCCTCCACCTAAGGGGCCAGCTGGATGACCACCAACCCCCAAGGAATAGACTCCACCTCCTAGGGGCAGATCTAAAGACAGGAGAAGGCCTCCCTCCAGATCTCCATCAGGGTCTCCCAGCCCTAAGTGACCCAGATGGCACCAGTATACTCCGTCGGGGGAGGATTCCAGATCGGACATCTCGTACTACTCCAGATCTCCTTCTCTGCTCACCATCTCCTCTCCTGACCCACATGACCTCCCCAGGTCTCCACCAGATGATCCCTCTTTCGCTGAGATCATGAGGCACATCCAGGACAACATGGGGTGGGATGCTGAAGACCTTGACCCCGAACAACAACGCCTTGCCCGCTATCTTCAGCAGAAAGACCCAAAGCCTGTGGTAGTCCCACCCTTGGTGGACACCTTTGCAGACGTCACCAAGGCTGCATGGAAGCACCTGCACTCCAATCCCACAGTGCTGAAGAAGGCCGACCGCCTGTACAAGGCTCCGAGAGAGGACCAGTACTTGGTGAAGCAACCTCTGGCAGACTCCCTGGCCATCACGGCCTCACATGATCAGTCTCAAAGACCCCAACATATAAGCATTCAGCCACCGGACCAGGAATCCAAGCAATTGGATGCCCTGGGGAGGCGCACGTACATGGCTGCTACATGCACTATCAGGTCTCTGAACTACCTTACCCACGTGGTACAGTTTCAGAACACCCTGTGGGAGCAGGGCCAAGACCTGGTTGACAAGCTTCCCGATGGCAACCAGAAAGCGGAGCTCCTTAACCTACTCCGCACAGGGTCAGATGTGGGGGCCCAAGTGCTTAGAGCTGCATACGATTCTGCAAGCTCTTCGGCCAGAGCTGCAGCTTCAGGCGTTTGTCTCTGGTGACACTCTTGGCTCTGTGTCTCCGGCTTTACACCGGACGTACAGAATAATATTCTAGACGTCCTGTATAAAGGCAAGGTACTCTTTGGTGAATCCTTGCAGAAGGTCATCACCAAACTCCAGGATGCAGGGAAGGCAGTCCGATCTGTTCAGGCCATGTACAGATCCAGGCCTAGTTCCTTTAGTAGGAACCAGAGCCGGTTTCGCAGCTGACAACAAAGGCAGCAGCCACATTCTGGTCAGCAGCAAAGGAGCGCTTTTCAGCGTAAAGCCCAGGCCAAGTTGTCCCCAGACAGAGGCCAACATTACACAAAACTGGCCCAGCCTGCAGGGACCAGTGCTGCCACAGCATGACTCCTTCCGCTCCCGGCCCTCCTTTGGATCAATGGGCAAGAAAGGTCAGGGGTCGCATCGCTCACCACTTTTTAGGGTGGTAGTCGATCACCACCGACAGGTGGGTTCTTCAGTTGGTCAAGAAAGGCCACTGCATAGAATTTCTAGACCACCCACCTACAAGATCTCCCCTGCTCTCCCGTTACTTGGGTCAGCATGCCCTGCTCATACAGCAGGAGGTGCTTGCACTTCTGGGAAAAGAAGCCATAGAGCACGTACCAAGGAACCAGAGGGGACTATGATATTATTCCCACTTCTTTCTGGTTCCAAAGACAGGGGACCTCCGTCCAATACTGGACCTCAGTGACCTAAACGACTCGGTCCTGTACAAACACTTCCACATGGTGACCCTCCCAGGTCTGATTCCCATGCTAAAGCAGAGTGCTTTTCTAACGTCCCTAGACATGCAGGATGCCTACCTGCATATTCCTATTGCTCAGGCACTTCGAGTTTCAGGGTCGCCACTATCAGTTCTGAGCTCTCCCCTTCAGACTGTCATCTGCACCTCAAGTATTCATGAAGTGCATGGCAGTCATAGCCGCATCTCTGAGGAAACAAGGCCACTATGTGTTCCCCTACTTGGACGATTGGCTTCTCATGGCACCCTCCCGGAAGGCCCTGATGTCTGCCATTCACTGCACTCAGTCTCTGTTCGAGACGTTGGGCATTATCATCAATTACGAGAAGTCGCACCTGGTTCCATCCCAGACTGTACAATTCATAGGTGCAGTCCTGGACGCTGTCCAAAGGAAAGCTTTCCTCCCCCCAGACAGAGCAGAATACATCAGATCCCTCATCAGGGACATTTCAATGAAGAAGACCATTCTTGCCAGGCTGGTCCTTTGCCTGCTCGGACACATGGCTGTGGCCATTACAACAGTCCCACTAGCCCATCTCCACATGCGGGTAACCCAGTGGATGTTAAGGGTCCAATGGGACCAAAGGCAAGACCATCTGTAGCATCCAATCTGGATCATGAAGGCCATAATCTGAGATTGGCAATGGTGGCTAGATTTGAGGAATCTCTCAGTGGAAGTCCCCTTCATAGTATCATCCCCAACTGTGACACTCTCCACAGACACCTCAGGGCTCGATTGGGGAGCACACCTTGATGGTGTCCGGTCTCAGGGCCTGTGGACAGACCAAGAGTCTCATCTCCACATAAATATTCTGGGGATGAGGGCAGTTCTTTACGCCCTGCAGGCCTTCCAGTCGGATATTCCACCAGGTACGCTTCTGTTACAAACAGACAATTCCACGGTGATGTATTACCTCAACAAACAAGGAGGCACCCATTCCTACTCGCTTTGCAGGGAGACCATGAGAGTGTGGGATTGGGTCTTGCAACACGGCGCAAACCTCATTGACATTTATGTTCCAGGAGTGGACAACATCATCGCAGACAGCCTGAGCCACTCTCAGGCCAGAGTCCATGAATGGGAACTACTTCAGGAGGTAGCAGAGGATCTGTTTCGCAGATGGGGTACTCCAGAACTAGACCTTTTCACATCCCCAACCAACGTAAAACTGCCCAATTTTTGCTCGCTAGATCCAGGGCCTGGTGTTTTCTGGCGAGACGTGTTGTCCCTCTCCTGGGTGGGCAGATTCCTCTATGCCTTTCCCCCTTTCCCGTTGATCCAGAGGGTTCTTCTAAAACTTCACAGGGAGCAAGCGACGCTTGTACTGATCGCGCCTTTTTGGCCCAGACAGATCTGGTTCCCTCTCTTACATCAGCTATCTGGGGAACCTCCAGTGCTGTTGCCAATCAACTCCCATTTGCTGTCTCATGAGGTGGGTTCTTTGGTCCATCCAGACCTACGTTCCCTGAACCTACATGCTTGGCTCCTAGAGACATAGCCATGATGCGACATGGGGTCTCGCAAGAGGTGGCAGACATTCTCACTGCAGCCAGGAAACCGGCTACCCACGCGACCTATGCCATGAAATGGTGCAGGTTTTGCTTATGGGTTCAAGTGCGCGGCTTATCGCCTTTGGACTGTCCAGAGAAGCTGGTATTGGACTACCTGCTGTCCCTTTTCCAATCAGGTTTGGCTTACTCCTCAATTAAGGTACATCTCTGTGCCATTTCAGCCTATCACGTCCTTATAGGCCAACACATTATAGCCCAATTGGACATGACACGTGCCTTCCTGAGAGGTGTCCTCCACCTTAGGCCTCCGATTAAGGATCCGATTCCTCCATGGGATCTACCCTTTGTCCTGGAGCAGCTCATGCTGCCACCTTTAGAACCAGCTGCGGATTGCGAGCTACATCTTCTCTCTTGGAAGACGTTGTTTTTAGTTGCCGTTACCTCGGCCAGAAAAAATTCTGAACTACATGCACCTATGTGCAAAGAACCTTATTTGGTTTTCCACCAAGACAGGGTATCCCTAAGGACTAATCCTAAATTTCTTCCTAAGGTAGTCTCAGTACTCACCCTTTTTCAGGATATCGATTTGCCAGTGTATTTCCCTAAGTACTCTAATCGAGAAGAAGCCCTTCTGCACACTTTAGATGTGCACAGGTGTCTAAGATACTACCTGTCCAGAACCAAACATCACTAAAAATCAGACCAGCTTTTTGTCTCCTTTGCCCACAGGATGATGGGAGCTCCTGTTTCAAAACAGTCGCTGTCCAGGTGGCTCATTCAGTGTATTACGTTGTTACCTGAAGCGCAACAAACCCTTACCGGGCACGGTTAGGGTCATTCCACCAGAGGAATGGCTACCTCTTTTGCAGCTTTAAAGAACATATCCACCTCAGCTATTTGTGCTGCAGCTACTTGGAGCTCCGTACACACTTTCATCAGACATTACAGCCTGGATATTGCATCGAGGCGAAGAGCAGGTTGTAGTCTAGCAGTCCTTCAGGGACTTCTGTCCTAAGCTCAATATCATTCAAGGATTTCTACCTTCCCTCCTCCCGATGGTGTGTGATTTCCAGGATTGCTTGGGAATCAGTCCTAATGGTGTAACCTGCTGCAAGAGCTGTTTCTCGAAGTAAGATAGTACAGTTACGTAAGAACTTACCGTAACAGTAGATCTTCAACAACAGCTCTTGCAGCAGGTACTTTCCCTCCCACCATCCCCGCTGGAGGTAGATTCTAGCCACAACATCCTTTTCCTAAGATAAGGCATTTACAGCCTCTTTGATTGCCATTTGATGGCAGATCCTCAGTCTCCTCTTCTGATGTCATCCAGCGGCCGGGAGTCTCCGGCGGGAGGACTGGGGATTCTGGGGGACCGCCTCCTTATGTACTACTCCTGACGTCGGGGGCGGAACCAACATTGGAGGCAGTTCCCACTGAATACTGCTAGCTAGAAAATTTCCATGGGGTCCTGGCGCCTGCTGGCTTCAGTCCTAATGGTGTAACCTGCTGCAAGAGCTGTTATCGAAGATCTACTGTTACGGTAAGTTCTTACGTAACTGTTCTTTTCATTACGGTGTACAAATTGTCTGCTGATAACCAACCTTTCATTATAAAGGCATTTAGAGTCCTCAAAAAAACTGACATTCAAATGCAGACACATAACACGGAGACAAAGGCTACTGTTTTCTTTTCATTGGCTTTTGAGTCTGATAGGGACCATATTCTAAAGCTGTCAAGAATTAAAGGCACATTGCTGTATAAGGGCTTTAGGTATAGCATATTTCCTGATTTTACTTTTTCAAAGCAGCAAAGAAGAAGAAAATGTGAGTCGTATAAACAGGATGTTTTGGAGGTGGGAGCTCAGGTTTAGCTACTTGTACCTGCAAAGGTGCGAGTTTGGCACAATGAGAAGATGTTCATCTTGTTTGTAGTTGATCAACTTGCAGAATTGTTTTGGGGGGGCATTATAAAGATTCCAGGGAGGGGTCTGATTGTGCTACCCCTTCAGAGCAAGAAATGTTTACTGTTGCTAAAGCTGTTGAAGGCTCTGAAATGTGAATGATGTGTGACTTAAATACTCTTTCGTTTTCAGCCTGTGGTATGTACCTTGAAGATAAGGGATGTTATTTCATTTTGCAAACTTTGTAAAGTTTGCAGAGTCTTCTGAGTGAAGCAGAGGATATTAAAACTTTGTTAAGTTTTAAAACAATAGTCAAAGAAAGAAGTGAAGCTTCTATTACGCTACCTGCTATATAGGCATTTGGATTTCTTTGCTTAAATATATACCCCCCTTCCTTTTCCATGATATGGACTGGAGGTATCCTTCTAAGGATGATTTGCTATTTTGTCTCTCTGTTGTTAGCATGTATATACTGTATGTTAAAATGGAAAATCATAAAATATATACAAAAAAAGAACAACTTAGGACACACACAGTTCTGATGACTCAAGAAGCAGGGTCTGTACAGCAACAGTTCTCTCCTTCTACAGCTCTGGGGTGCCCTGAACATGATTGTAGCTTGCTTGGCTGCACTAGGCTAGTTGCATTCATTCACCTCTGCAGGGAAGCAGACTCTTGCAGCTTGTTTCCTTCTCCTCTGTGGTTTCAGAGGTGCTGGAACACTCAAGTACTAGAGACCAGGGCCACATGCCTTATCCTACACATCCAGGCATCCAACCCTCGGGGGAGACAATGAGTAATTCCTGGGTGTGACCCTTCTTGGCTGATTCCCAAGACTGTCTTCTTCTGGCAGTGTCTCTTCTCCTGAGGCTCAGGAATCACCTCCCTGGGCTAGGGATGGAAATCAGTCTCTTTGGTATTTTGAAACTGCAGGTACTAACTACAGCACAGATTTTCGTGGTCTAAAACTGGATTCCCTGGGCAATGAGAATTTTCTGTAGACACCTCCTAAATCTGATTGCTTAAACCTAGGCTAAACTTCCAGCTCTGGACAAATACACAGTCCAACCCTCCAGTTCCATGTGATAATGGTGACTACGTAATAGCGATCACCGTTTTGGTGAGTCTGCACTGCCGGAAAGGAATTTCAGTGTTGTAGATTCACGGTGAACAGCAAGATGGCACCAGAGCCATAGCTATTCTTTTTTTATGTGGGAGGCTATGCCTCTGCACCCTCCTTGGGGGAATTTGCCACCCACACCCTCCTACTTAAGGATTCTCAACTTCAGGGGGGTGCATGTTGGGGGGTGCAAAAAAAATATTCCCTGACTGGTGCTAAAGCAAACACACCCAGAACTGAGTCCTGCACCCTCTCAACCCTAGCCTGCCACCAACCCACCATGCCATACAGCCAGCTCAGCAGCCCACCACCATACAACACCCTACAAACCCTCCCTCCCCTTATGCCCATCATATGGCGTAGTCCCTTCCCCTGTGCGTGTACATATACAGTAGTGACATCCTGTTGCTATTTCACTGAACCCCCTATCCAGTTGCTTTCCCTGCCCAGTAGCCCTGTGTAAATTGAGTCACCCTTTTTGAAAGCCTCAGTCACGGTCACTGAATACATGGGCTACCAACCTTCCTCACAGGCTGAGGGCTTCTCACAGATGACTTCAAATTTCTGCTGCAAAACATTTATTTGCCTTAATCTCTGGCTTTCCAGATTATGGAACACTTTGGTTAAGTCTTTTAGAAGGCAACTGTGGAAGCCTTAGGCTGACTTCCAAACTTCCTCCAGATACAGTCTAAGCTCCCCAGTCTCACAGAGAGCTTCAAGTACACTGCCTCAAGCTGAAAACTTCCCTAAGGTCTCAGGAGAATATGGAAGCTTCTGAATGGTTGACACAGCTGGTCAAGAGCATTGTCCTGTCCTCCTACACAGGAGCATAGCAGCAGTCTTTCATGCTCCTTAAATACTGATTGGACAAAGAAAGGTCAGGGGTTACCAAGACGGCCTCCATCAAAACAGTTTACAGGGAGTCTTAACTTTAAAGTCTTTCTTGAGGGCTTCTGTATCCTTTTAACAACAAATGTCCATATACCCAAATAGGTGTCCCTCTGTTCTGCTGTCCAGTTGTAGAATGTGAACTAAGAGTCTCTCCCTGCCATTCACTTGCTCTGAAGCATTGGATCCCCAGGCAACAGGCACAGCATACATTTCCAGTACAGTCTCAGCTGCTCTTAAAGAAATAGTACACTTAAACATTTATATATGGTTTACTCTTTTTTCTCCCACCAAGTGTGTCTCTGAACCCCAACTGTGTCTTGGGGACCCAGGGGTCGGCACACACAGGAAACACTTCTCTTGAACTGTGAGGGCAGATTTAACATGGAGTGCCATAACATTAACAGGATCTGCAGCAGACCATCAGCTTGTACTGTATGTTTGAGCATGATCCAGTTCAAATGTTTGCATACTGAGTTGTGTGGCACTTCAGTGGATTGCCCAGTGTTATCTATGCTGTACCCCCAAGCTGTCAGTCTTAACTATTTACCACCATTCCTACCATCCCCCAGCAAAGCAGGCACACACAAACAAACAGGCAGGAGCAATAAAAGGGGCACCAATGTACCCAAACTGTTGAGACCAAATGACTAGGAGACAGACCAGGTAAGCCCTACCTGTTGGAGGGGTCCTATCTATTCACAATCCCAGTCCATTCTCCAACTTCCACCATGATTATCTGTTCCTTGAGGATCCCCTAAATACTCCTTGGTGTCATTTGTCCAGCACAATTCAGCCTGATCCAACAGAGACAGCACAGAGAGTCTGCAGCAGATTGGATGGGATATTAGCCGACAAACTCACATAAGGATATTACCATATGTTCCACATCCTGCACAGCCAGGATAGCGTTATGCTTGTGTAACTATGTTAGTTTGGTTTTTGGCTGTTCACACTCTCTATTCCAGAGGAATTGCCACCCTGTAGGGGTACAAAAGACAAAGACACCTCGGAGAGGGTTCCATCCCAGAGGTGCCACTGGATGATTCCCATGGCTAAAGGTACCTTAAGAATCCCCCTAAGGAGAGAGTGCTGCTGCTGGAAGAGGAGTGGAGGATGGTGGGGCAAAGAAAAAGTACTTCACAATGAGGCTGAGAGGAACTGCTTATGTAGCTCAGGAAGTGGGAGTGGCTGGCTGCTTGGCCATCGAACTCCAGGCATAACCTTTCCAATTCAATGTCCTGAGCAGTCAGTATAGTGTTACATTTGTGCAGCTGTGTTAGCTTGGTTTTTGGCTGTTCACACTCTATTCCAGAGGAATTACCACCCTGTAGGGGTACGAAAGGCAAGGAATCCTCAAAGAGGGTTCCACCCCTAGAGGTGTCACTGGACAATTCCCATTGCTAAAGGTACCTTAGGAATCCCAAAAATAAATGTAGTACAATCATATCCCAAAGAATGAGGTGACACAAAGCTTATGAGCTAGCAGTAACTGTGAGGTAGGAGCAATAACTGTAATGTAGTAGTAGAGAAGCATAGACAGTTTGATAATGTAATGAGATGCTCAGTTTGATAACGTAATAAAATGCCCAGGTTTGTGTAGCATGATACTAATGGTTTACATTGAGAATGAGGGGATCCTCTAAAGAGAGAGGGAATGGCAGGACATACTCCACCTCCATCCAACAGCGGAACCTACCTAAAGAAACTAGGGGACATTACTTTGCTAACTAACAGTTATGACCTGAGGCAACAGAGAAGAGAAAAAAAAACCCTATGAGAAGGAAATCTCTGGGGATCCAAGACCTAGGCCACCTTCCCTCCAGGTTTGGGATAGATTATTTAGTGACAGCTCTGCCGCTGCAATTTGGAAAACCCAATTAGAGGGAGGTGGAAAATATTCCAATTTGGAGGAAGGCTCTCACTCAAACCCTCTAGTGGGAATGCCATAGAAGGTTGTGTGAAAATTCTGCAACAATACATGCAACCAAGGTGGAGGAGGAGAGCAATGACTGCTGATGCACTCATTTAGCCTACCCACCCTAAACTCAAACCAGGTGAACCAGAGGCAGTCATAGGGAGAATGTGGTGAAGGTGCCTTTCTAGGGAAACCACTGAAGTCAATGGCTAACCATTATAGTGGAACACTAGAGCCAAAGGAGATTATCATAACCACCCTTGACCACTTGTTCTAAATTCTACATCAGGGGCTACTGTTGTGTAACAGGCAACTAAAGCCAAGCCCAGGGTGAGGACATTCCCAGCTATGGGTCAGGTGAGAAGGATCCTGCCCCAAGTTGGACACGCTTAAGATGCGGACTAAATGCAGAGATATACTGTCAGCTGTAGGGACCCTGCACCTAAACAGAATGTCTGGCATGCCCCAGAATTAGATTGAGAGCTGAGAAGCTGGCAAGCTGATTGAGCATGGTGTGCTGATCGTAATGAACAGTGAGTGCTGAGACCTTGCAAGGTCGAAAGCAGATTGAGTGCAGCAGATATCACAGAGGCTGAAGTCGAGAGGATGCAGCAGGTATGAGCAATCGATTGCGTAAGCAAGCTTGGACCTGTACGTAGGTCAGTAAACAGAGTAGTAAGTGGACCTGCACGTAGGTCTGCATAATGTAGTAGCAATGAAACAGTGGGGCAAGCCAGCCAGACATTTAAAAGCCAAATCAAGGTGACAAATACTCTGATGATTTTCGGTGGTGAAGGCAGGATTTAGAATAGAAATAATGAGCCACATGGGGCCACAACTCCCCAAACACTTCCCAGTCCCTGCCATAGGACAAATAAGAAAGTGATTGAAGGCCGAGAACCACATGCACATACAAAGCTAATTTAACAGCCTCAGCAGGAGCTTTTTAGCTGACCTCAGAGTATAACAGAGTGAATAAATATAAAAGCAACATCCATATGGAGTACACTGAGTTGTAACTGCAATAAACATAAATAAGGAGACACACTGCTCTGAAAGCAGGTGTATTTATTTATTTAGCTTCTGTTGACCGGGTAGGTACACTAGACCATTTTTATGCCTATTTTTAGGTACAACCTGGGAGAGTACAATGAAAAATACAGGTCCAAACAGGTTACATAACAACAAGAGGGGCAATGTACAGAGTAACAAAAGAGCAAGGTGGACATAGATAGTCTATAGTAAGTAGTAATGGGTAATATATAAATATACACATCCATAATAGACTAAGCTAAGTCATTCAATGGCAATAACAGTGAAATAGCAGTGTATGAGTGACTCTTTTATTAGAGCCACAGAAACAAAATAATTCCTGAGCAGATAAACAGACAAATCACATGCTTCCCAGAGTTAAAGGACAGTGGACAGCATAATTAGATCCCGCAAGGAGTATCCCAGAGTTGGGTGAGACCAGTTGAGAAACCTGGTTAAGGTGGCTTGGGACACGCACACACAGAGGCCAGTTTCGGGTGCTTCCACAGGGAATTCCAGAGCAGCAGATGTCAGATTTTTCTTAGCCCTGTAGGCAAGACCCAGTTTACAGTTTATGGTTCTGCAAACATTTAGGATGTGACACCCCAGGTTGAGTTGAGGGTTGAGTGTCACCCCAAGGTATTTTATAGAATCAGTGGTTAGGAGGTGAGCACCGTCCACTCCACTGACACACAGAGGGACAGAGGAGGCCTTGATCTTGGCTGATGACCCAAAGAGTATGGCTTTTTTTTTTTTTTTTAGATTGAGGATCAGCTTGTGAGACATTACCCAGGACTGAATATTCTTAAAGCCCTCACTCAACTGAAGGTTGAGAACCCCAATGTCCCGGGAATGTGCAAGGATAACAAGATCATCCACATAAAGGGTGGAGCTACAGTTGGAAGCAGTACCAGGGAGGTTGTTAACAAATACAGAGAAGTGAAGGGGCCCCAGAACTGATCCCTGGAGGACTCCAGAGGTCACCTGAGTGAGGTCAGAGAGGACTTTGTTGAATTTAGTCTGTTGTAGTCTGCCCTGGAGGTAGTTTCTAAGCCAAGTCAAGGCAGTGGGGGACAAGCCAAGGGACTGCATCTGTGAGCAGAGTAATGCATGGTCTACAAGGTCGAAGGCCTTGGATAGGTCAATGAAGATTGCCCCAGTGAGTCTGACCTGATCCATGGCTGCCCTGATGCTAGTTGAGACAGAGACAAGGACTGTGGATGTGCCGTTACCTTTTTGATAGCCGTGCTGCAAAGGGGACAGCAACTTATGGGCCTGAATGTACTCCCTGAGTTGTTCAGCCACAACTTTCTTCAGGAGTTTACTAATAGCCGACAGGATGGCAATTGGTCAGTAGTTGTCCAGGACTTTGGGGTTACCCTGCTTTGGGATGGGGACAATCCTCGATACTTTCCAAATGTCATTGATAACACCAGTGGCAAGGGACAGGTTGAATATATGTGCCACTGGGAAGGCAATGAGAGGGGCACCCAGCTTCAGAAGCTTAGGCTCCATGTTATCATGGCCAGCACTGGAGTGTGGGGGGAGACCAAAGAGAAGTCTCTGCATCTCCATGACAGACACAGTCTTGAGATAGAATAATAGGCAAGAGGAGTGTACCTCCTGAGGAACAAGGGCCGAGGAGGCGCTGATATTCTCTTCAGTAGAGAAAACGGAGGTAAGTGTGGGCAGGTCCGAAAAGTGGGAATTAAAAGCATTTGCAATCGTAAGTGGGTTATAACAACTTGACCCACCAAGGATCATATCAGATACCCCAGAGTTGGAGGAGCCACTGACTAAGTTTTTTATATTCCTCCAGAACCTTTGAGGGTCCCTAGCAGAGCTAAGCAGGGCAGATTTACAGTGTTCACTTTTTGCCACCCTGATGGCTTTTTTGCACTCATTTCTAAGCTTCCTATGCTGTTGGAAGATGGACTGATCCAAGGTATCTTTGAAGTGAGCCCAGCACTTGTCTCTTGCCCGCATGAGGGCTAAGAGGATCCCATGCAACCATTTTGTGGCAGATCCCCTTACTCTCCGCCTAATAAGGGGGGGGCGTGCTTGTCCTGCAGGGCACCAAAAACTGAGAGAAACTGGGTGATGGCAGTGGAAGGGTCATGAGTTCCAAGCACCCCTGAAAAGTTAGTGATCCTCAGAGCCTCATGAAATGACCCCAGATCAAACCTAGAGAAATCCCTGACATGAATGATATTGTGGGGAATTTTTGGAGAGGGAACATTCCATACACAAAACACTGGGACGTGATCTGAGATGGAGTCAGGTAGAGTTCTGGCAGAGCAAATTCTTTTGGGATGATTTGACAGTACCCAGTCCAGTAGGGAGCTTGTACCACCATTTGCAGGCCATCTTGTGGGCTCCAGGATAAGCTGAGTCAGAGCAAGACTCACAAGCAGAAGTTCAAACTGCTTGGAATTACTTCTATTCCAGTTTAGGTTTACATCACCCAAAATCAGAGGTTCATTATCCCCAACATAAGGACCAATGGTATCAAGGAGGTGGGTAAGCCCGGGCAGGCCACCCTTGGGGGGATTGTATGTGCATACAACATGCAGCTTCTTTGTATTTCCAAGTAACAACACAGTGTGCAGCAGCTCGCATGCAGACAGGGAGGACTGCTGATGAGTTACCACTGACACACAGAGATGACTCCTATAGTTAATTAGAATACCACCCCCTCGCTTTTTTCCAGGCCGATCCTGTCTAATAAACTTATAGCCAGGTAGCGCGTAGGCAGAGTCAGGTATTGAGGGTTTCAGCCAAGACTCTGTGATGCCAAGTATGTCAGGCTTACAGTGTGCAGTCCAGGCAGAAAGTTCGTCAATGCTGGGCAGTAGGTTACAAATGTTAAGGTGAGCAATCTTTATCCATTTGCTCGATTGCCAGCCCATTGGGAGTGCAGTGGCCAGATAGGTGGGACCTGGGTTTAGCTCAATGTCACCAGCAAGGGCCAGTATCACCAGGAAGAGCCAGAGGAGATGCCTTATGGGGGGTAGGGATACCTCTAGCCAAGGGAATATGGGAAGGTCGTCTTCTCAACATGGCAGTGCACAGAAGACATCTGAGGTCGAGGCAGCTGGTCGAATAGGGGGGTGGTCTACCCTGAGCTAGGAGATTAGAGAAGGTGAAATCAAACACCTCATGGGGGACATTCTTGCCCCAATGGTCCCCAGACAACAGAGAGGAGTTAATGACCATTAGGGAGAGAAACAGGCTAGAGAGGAGACCAATGGAGAGGACAGCAAGAGGTAAGGAAGGCATAGCCCATTCTCTAGTAAGCTTGGAAGTCACCATTCCCAAGAAGAGCTCAGCTGTGGCCAGTGACACCCAACTCAAGTGACAGCAAGGACCCAGAAGCTAGTGCAAAAACAGACCCTCCAAAATTACAGACAGGTTGATTATTTGCTTGCAGGAAACCAAGAGAACACTAACTTTTACCGTAGAAAGCCCAGCAACATGCAAAGCAACATCACAGGGTAATCTAGGAGAGTAGTATGCAATAAACTATGGTACATAAGTAAGCAGCGCAATTAAATAAACCCCATGCAATGTGAAAGATTTAAAGCTTGCAAAAAAACCAAAGTCAGAAACCAGTTTTTCCAGCCACACCCATCATGCTTATAGGGTCCATAGCCAGTGAAGGGAGGAGCTAGCAAGCATTTAAGGGGAGGAGGGAACGGGGCGGGTGCGTGGGCAGGAAGAAAATTGTACACCTCTTCCAGCTGCAAGATCCCCGTGGGAGAGACCTGCTCCAGTCCATTACAGAATTGGGGAAGGAGGGGGTCCCAGCGAGGACCAGTCCACACCTCCAACTTCCGATGCTCAAAACCCGACTTCTGCGACTGGGGCCGTAGTGTTATTTAAACTGCACCAGCAGTTTAAAGTTGGCGCCTTTTTTCTTTGAAAAGTCCCTCTCTCTCTCTCTCGCCATGGTCCACCTCTTCCAGCTGCAAGAGCCCCGTGGGAGAGACCTGCTCCAGTCCATTACAGAATTGGGGAAGGAGAGGGTACCAGTGAGGACCAGTCCACACCTCCAACCCCCGATGCTCAAAATATGACTGCTGCAACTGGGGCCTTAGCGATATTTAAACTGCATCAGCAATTAAAGTTGCAGTGCAATTAAGCTGTTATAATGAGGTAAGTAGAATGAGAGAGCATGATTGAGCTGCATAGCTAGGTTCAGTGTAAGCCTTAGTTAGGTAAAATCAATTGAGTATGTAACATGGAGCAGCTATGGTTGAGTTGAAACACAGAAATAATGATTGCAGTTGCATTGCAGTAGTCTGAGACTTGAGTGACTGACAGCAAGTAGTTGGAGCTCTGGAACAATATGCTAGGAGTTTAGAAACAAAGCCCCAAAAACTAAGCAAAACCAAAGACAGACAAACACAGAACAGGAAACAAAGAAAGAAAAAGCACACATGCAGCCAAAGGCAAAATACAAACCAGAAGCAGGAAAATAAACACAGAAATCCAGCAAAGAAAAGCAGGAGCAGCAGGAGGGGTGCTCAAACAGCCCTGCAGGCCTCAACCAGCTCAGAGGACAGACGGACAAAGCCTTTGGCTGCAAAGAAAAAGTGCTTCACAATGAGGCTGAGAGGAACTGCTTATGTAGCTCAGGAAGTGAGAGTGGCTGGTTGCTTGGCCATCCAACTCCAGGCATAGTCTTTCCAATTGTGCTCAGTTCTGTTGGTGTAAAAAATAAAAGCCTATTTAATTATCTTTTTGTAACCCCTAGGTGGTGCTATCCCAAGGGCTACTACCCCTGCCTGCTTGACTAGTAGCAGGTTAAGTGGCCTAGGTTCAGTGACGGGTGCCTCCACCCAAAGGTCAGGGTTGGTATCAGTCTGACTTACCAGGCCACAGCCCTCTGGGACACTGTGACCCCCCTTGTCTCCTGCTAGTGGCCCACACAGTACACAGTGTTTACCTTCTCAATACCCCAGATAAGCTTTACACATACACCTAGATTTAGCACTTACCCTCAGGACTGGTTCCTTCAGCTTGGTTCTGAGGACCCCCTGTAAAATAAGATGATGCAAGACAAAACAACTATGCAGTACCTTAGGCTTAAACAGACACCATAATCAATAAAGGTGGCAGCAAAAGAAGTAGATCTGATTTATTCAGGGGGCTGTAACAAGGGTGGGGGCAATCAGGGTAATTGGTTTAAACACACTGTAAAGATCACAGTTGTGCATTCAGTCAGTGTCCCTATAAGTCACATTCTCTGGGTACCCAGGATGGAAAAGGGGCTAGCCTGGACCGTTGCCTGGGGTAGGCCGGCATTGTAGCTGGTAGGTCCCCGTGAGTAAGAAGAAGTAACATGCACACCCACTGATTTTAATCCGGAGCCGGAGGGCTCAGTTCATAGAAACAACACAACAAATTAATCAGATGACACTCTTGTGATTTAAAAGATATGTTTCAGGGAGCTACCCTGTTTACTACTCATGATACCCAAAGCTGAGAACAAGATGGATGATAGTTGTTCAGGACTGCCAGAAGGAGCAGGGTAGGGAGACAAGGCCCTCATGGCAGGGCTCAACTGCATTTGAGAGCAAGCAGATTCAGTCCGATGCAAGCTGGGTACAGCTTCTAGCCTTCAACACATAACTCAGCTTGGGGGGGGGGAACGGGTTGTGACCCCCCCCCTCCAGTTCACGGCACATTTATATGTAACTAAGGACTACTGTACCAGGCAATCGACTCCTCCATCCTGATTGCAAAGTCACTGCTACACCCGGGAGCTCGAAGGTAGCTAAGGTCCTGACAGGCCGATCGGGCTTGGCAAAATCTTTGGTCTTCTTCAGGTTGAACCTGGTATCCATCCAGTAGCTTACTTCACAGCACACCGAGCAGGTCACTGTCTGACTAGTTTTCTTTCTCTCTCTCTCCCCCTCTCCATCGACAAAACGGCAACAGGCCAGCTTTTGGGCCTTCCACGGTTTTCCCGCTTGAACTACTGCGCAACACAGCTGCTCGATTATGTGAGCTCTTTCCTACTCAACTTCCAACTCAAATCTGGCTTGCCAGCAGACAGCTCAGGGGATTTCCCTTAGATCCAAAAGGTTCGGTTGGGCAGTTTAGCTATCAATCACAGTAAGCGTTCCCCCTTCAGTTGCAAAAAGGCACCAACAGTCCAAACCTACAAATCCCAACTGGTAATCCATACAGTCCCATTTCAGCAGGCTCCATTTTAGAGTCCCCCAGTACTGATTGGTCCAGTTCGGCAGTTCGAGACCAAAATGGTGGAGCTAAACTGAACAGTCCTTGCTCCAAAGAAGGCAGGTTAGAATAAACACTATATCTTTATCACTCTAAATGTTTATCAGCAATTAGTTACATCTCTTAACAGAGCTCCCCCTGTGCCACTAGCGATGGTAGAAACTGAGCGAGGATTCAGCAGCCCGGGCAGGATTCGGACATGTAAACACACAGTCCTCCCATAGAGATTAATTATGACTGCAAGCAGGCTGCACTTAATGAGACAGTGCATGGAGGCTTTAAAGGTGCTCACTGATAACAGCATCTAAAAGGCTTTAGCGCCGAACACCAACCAGGCAGTGAGCAATTAGGCGGGCTCTTGGAAGACTTTTTGGTGACCTGTGTAGGGGGGTTACATTTTGATGCATTGACCCTGAGCAGGTGTGCATGCTACATTTCTGTATCATAACATTTGTAGCTTACAGAGCAGTACCTCTATGGATACAACCCCCTTGTTTGGTAATGATGGCACCCCCCCAAGAGAAACACAAGGTGTTGCTGAGAGCCTCATGCACATGTGAAATGGCATTATTCACAGTTATGCACACTCTGGAGTACGTTACTTATTGTGGCTATAATTGAACAGTGCTTAGTTTGAAAATGGAGTAATTATGTTATAAATGTGATGGGCTGTATTTCTGAACAGTGCTGTTGATTTGGAATAACGTGTGCCACAGTTATATGTGATTGGTAGCGAGAAAAGGCACACTGAGCAGTGACAGCATGTTTATAGATATGTCCTTTGGTGGCTGGTGAGGTCATTCCTCTCAACATTTTGGCTCTGAAATGGGGGACACAGACATTCAAAACATGGGACACTGACCACCATCATGAGGAACACATCTTCAAACTTGGGGATGGGAGCTCGGAACACTGTGGACACCATTGTGTTTACTTGCACAAAGTTTATTTGTGATTAAGCATCTTAGAATATTATGAAGTTCTGCAATAAAGTCTGAATTTACAGTACATTCTACATGTGGTCAGCATTTTTCCCATGAGGGACAAATGAAAGACAGCAATTTTAATGGATAAAATGGGGGGTATCCTTAATAGTCAGGAACACACTTGAGAGATATAGTGGAAGAGATTGCTGCATTGTTGAGGTGCTGTCCTTCAAATTAGATATTTAACCAAAGTCCCTTCTGCCCAACTCTGGTGGCTGTCTGGGTGAATGTTATAAATCCCTTGATACTTGGGGGTAATCATATCAGATAACTTTAAGGTTGGCAAGCAATGTGAGAAGGCAGTAGGGAGGACTTGGGGGATACTGGGATGTATAGGGAGAGGCATCACCAGCAGAAAACAGGACATTGTTATCCCTCTGTACAGACAGTGGGTGAGACCCAATCTGGAGTACTACATCCAGTTTTGGAGACCCCATCTCCATAAGGACATAGACAGGATGGAGGCAGTTCAGAGGAGGACAACTAAAATGGTGCAGGGTCTGCAAGAGAAGCCATGCGAGGAGAGACTAAAGGAACTTAACATGTATACCCTTGAGGAAAGGAGGGAGAGGGAGGACATGATAGAAACATTTAAGTATCTCAGTGGAATCAACAAAGTCCAAGAGGGTAGCATCTTTCAGAAAAAGAGATGTGCAGGAACAAGGGGGCACAATTTGAAGATAGAGAGGTATGGTTCAGGGGCAATGTGAGGAAGTATTTTTTCACAGAGTGGGTGATGGATGCATGGAACAGCCTTTCTGAGGAGGTTGTGGGGTCTAAAACTGTGGGAGAATTCAAGAATGCATGGGACAGACATTAAGCAATTCTTGTGGGGGGGTAGGAAGAAATAGGCTGTTGGTTAACTAGGATCTGCAGCTTATCCTGTATGTAGAGAAATGGGCAGACTAGGTGGGCCAAGTGGTCCTTATCTGCCATAAAAATCTATGTTCTATGTTTCTAAGCTATATTGTTAGATGAAATTATTTTTGCCAGTGCCCTGGGCACCCAGTGCTGTACTATTGCACACAAGTATAGAGGTTTTGCTAAAGTTCATAATGCAAGTCTGCCACCAACACCCACCTGATCTTCCAGCCTTAGAATTGTGTTACTGAGTCACTGACACTGATATATGTGATCAGCCACATTAAATATAGAATAAGGTATGGGTGGGTATGTGTAACCAGAATTGTACACACACCTGGGTGTGGAATGCTACATAAAGCCCGAGGGCAAAGCTCAAGGGGTTTATAAAAGCATCCCACACTGAGGATGTGTATAAAATTCTGTTTTTACATACACACACCCATGTATTATTTTATTTATCAGTGATCATTTTTTTTTGTTTCTGCACAGTTGAGTCTTGTGTAGCACTTCTGTCAGAGATACATAAACATGCACACACACACACACACACACACACACACACACACACACACACACACACACACACACCCATCATGTTGTGTGAGATGTTTAGCCCACCAACAGACAGCATAAGAACCAATGAGCCTTCTGTGGGGGAGCTTGATTGACAGGTGCTGATTATAACCTCCTGGTTATAACCAAAATTTTCAACATGGGAGGTTGTAACAGGATATAAAAGTGCCATTATCCACGTGTAAAAAAATTATCACCATTAATTAAAGAAGGTTTATCCATGTCAGTTGTTATGACATCAGGGATTTCTCAAGCATTATTCTCCATGTAATGATTATGTATTTGCTGTATGTTTGTTTCCCCCGGTGGCTGTATAGCATGTAATGATAGGTCACTGGCCAAGACAAGCACATATTATGCAAAGAATATGTAATCATTATATACTAAGCCACTAAATGAATTATTTAAATGAATTAATGGGTTCTACTTCTTTTTATGATGAACATCATCGTCTTCATCAATCTTCATCATCCTTTGTAAAATGAAGGCAAATGAAACTTTCATGGAGTTCTTAAGAGACATTAAAGTGGACGAGGATGCTATACTTCAAGTTGATCATGCTCTTTCTGAAGCTGAAAGAAGAGAGGCAGGTAATATAATGTCAGAGGTTGATGCCATTGTCCAGTATATCTAAAACATGCATTATGTAAGTAATAATACCTGACAGGGTGGGCATTATTGGGATATAATGGACTGCCCACGTAATGAGGCCTGATGCCACAGGCAGAGGGCCTTATAGTCCCTGCAAGGTCCGTTATATCCCATAATGCCCACCCCGGAGGGTATTATTACACTTAGAAAATGGGCTATAGGTGTAATTGTTTGAAAAAATAAAATAATAAAGAGTTACATACAAAAAAAAAATAGAAAATTAAAGGTACATTTTATAGTAAAATAATCCCTGTGCTGCTGGAATCACCACAGGAGGGCGCTACCATGTTTGTGTGTGTCACTTGAGCTCATACACTTGCTTTGTTTCTTCACGCACTGGTTCACAGACATGAGTGCAGCTTTTTCAGGTTGTTTTGGTTTCTGTCTTGTTCTTCGGTCGGTCAATCAGACACGCACAGAACTTGAAAGAAGGCTCGTTCGTCAGAACAGGGGAAATGTTGCTTAATTTCTATACTGCAAGGCAGGTAGGTTTTTCCCCTGTGCTGTGATATGTGGTGCCTGGGAGTTTGCAGCTCACTGAAACAGTCAGCTAAATGTTGATACGGAGTGCAACCGCGGTCAGTGAGGAAAGTTTTAACTTTCTGAAAAGAAAAAAATGAGTGTTGCAGGTTATGTTTTTTTTACACTGTCTCTGTCCACAGAAGTTGGTCTCACTAAGTGAGCGGGGCCAAAAAGGCAGCTGGCGAGTTTCGAAATTCGGGGTGCCCAAGGATAGTTTTAGTAATAGGGCACTCCAAATTGGAACTTGTTTTTTATTGGGCATTGTAAAGAAATAACAGCCCGGGTGCCAGGCTGTTTCAACCAATCAGGAGGCCACTTTTACTTTACCCATTTTCTGATCAACGGTAAGGTGTACGCAAATCACATAGCATCCCCAAAAAAGAATAAATACCCATATTTCCATGTTTGTTGTCTGGGAACACACATCTGTGGTATTAGTATAGTCGTAAATGAAACTCCAAATCTTCACATAAATATGTGGAAAATTCCTTTTATTTAGTCATGAAAAAAACTGCAGATTCTTTTGAAAATGTTCAACAGTTTCTTTTTGCAGAATGTTGTGTATTTCGGTTATTCTTTTCTGCAAGTTGAATATTTCTGCCCCCCCCCCAACAAAAAAAAAAACAACTTGCCGGCTTACTGTACAGTAACCAGAAAAATATGAAGTCCACAACTTGTGGAAAACATAAAGGAGGTCACACTCAACCTGCTTACACTTTAATGAAAGGTAGACACACTCACCACTGTTGTATAAAGCTCTCTTTATTTGATTTACATGGTGAGAGTGCTGTACAAAATGTGCAACAAGGAAAAAATGCTTGCAGTGTTGCTGCCAAAAGCTTCCTAAGATGCTGTTTCAGCGTCCCCAGTGTAATGTTTCGCTACTGAGCTTTGTCACTGACTCTGATGTTCAGCAGTGAAGTGTTAGTTTCTATTTTTATTACTTAGTTATTGATCAGGTAAGATACACTATGAAGGAAAGGTTGAGAAGGGAAGGAGGAGCAAGGTCAATAGTGTAGGCCAGGGGCACTGTATCACTGGATAGGCCACTATGGCCTTCTGCTGGCTTTTATATGTTCATATGTACACTAGGCATACCTATGCCAATTTTCAGGCATGACCTGAGAGAGTCACAGACTAAAACAGCAAGGGAAGGTAAACAATAAAAGTTACATAAATTTGACAGCAACATATGTCAGGTTTATGTTTAAACAAAATGACAGAAATATACAGTACCCAGCCCTTCAGATAAGTCAATTTTGGATGTATTTTACGTCCAGAAATTAGCTGAAAACATCCAAAAACTGACTGTTTGGAGTCATTGACATCTACTTAAAGTCCCTCGTTTTATGGCTGATGTCTGTTTATCCTTGTGTGGACGTAATTGCCATGATTGCTGATGCCCATTCCATTTTTTAAGCTGTTGGGAGTTGAATTTTTTGTTTGTTTCAAATTCCCCCTGCCCACAAACTGCTGGTCTGTTTGTTTTGCACAAGCACATGTATTTAGGAGCCAACCATGCCATTCTGCACTGCCTGCCTCGTGGTGTCATTCATCGTGAGAGCTGAGGAGGTGGTGAGGTGACTAGGCTAGCTGGCTCTGCAATTTGTTAACCGTGCGGCAAAGTACCTAGTCCAGACTGACGATTAGTAAAGGAGGAGCTAGGCTGATTTTTGAGTGACCAGAGAGTGAGTCGTCAGCAACATGTAGTGGGTGAGCTGAGCAGCTGTACCCAAATCAAGAGTCGTGACTCACACTCGTTCAGGAGTGGAGCAGTGTGCGGTGGGCAAGGAGAGCAGGTTGAGCAACCGCCCTGCCCAAATTCAAGAGTCGCTGCTTGAGTAGTCCAGGAGCAGTCATGGCAGCAGAAGAATGACTACCAGACCCAGACACAGTGCAGCAGCCTGACTCCTGAGCCAGCAGCAGGTGACTTTGTTCTATTCTATTTGGAACAAAAATAATTTTTTTTCTATGTAAATTGGAGACTGTAGTCTCAGTCTGATGTTAATAATACTTTCAGTCTGTTCAGCATTGCCAACGCTTTGGGACTGGCATATATTTGTTGCAAATGCAGTTGAAGACTCAAACTTTTTTAAAGCACAAAATGCACAAATCATATGATTTCTCAAACTACCCCGGCCCTGCACTGCTGCCAACTATTGTATTTGCCAGCTACCAGGTTATATAGGCTATAGACCAGTAGCATAGCAGTTTTGGCAGCCATGTGTTGCTCACCCTAGGCTAAATTAAGAATGCGCATGAAACAATACTGAGTGAAACTAGACAATAAAACTTGAAATAATATTTTCATCATTAATTAGGCTTTTTTCAGGAATGAGATGGGTAGAGATAAATATGAGCTGCTCAGCTTACTACAACAGGAGGGTTTTTGTGCATTGCCATTTCAAGACTTGTGTGTGTCCAGCTCATTCATTAGTCTAGTCTCAAAGAGGTGTTTGCCTGCTAAAAGTCTGGGGGGCCAAAGTTCCACTGATGACATCAGATTGGGAGAAAACATTGACTCTGCTTCTTTCTGTGTCTGTCAATGTTTTTTTTTGTCCTGTCTATGCTGATGTTTGTGTGTATTGGATAAGTTATTTTTATTTCAGCTTTTAGTAACTGGATTTGATCACTAGACAGAAAACATATTTACACAGAGAAGCTCAGCCTGTACATTTCATTTAGCATGTACGGAAAGGAAAATGTACCCAGATTGGCAAGACACACATAACTATGTTATGGTACATCATGTACCATACCATAATTATGTGTGTCTTACCAGTCTGTGTATGTTTTCCTTTCCTAACATTAAGAAATGTATTTCTGTGGATGTGGTGTGGATTACAGTGAGGTATTCAGAAGGCCAATAAGTTGACATCAAAACTATAGACCTTGGAGTGTTTTGACTTCTGAAATTTGTCGACTGGAAGTATTTTGGCTTCCAAAATTTGACAGCTGGAGAATTTTGACTCCAGTAAAACTGAAATGACTTCCACATTTCAACCCATGAAAGTATTTGACTTCCACCAAAAAAAAATTATCTGAAGCCCTGGCACCCACCAAACAATTACCCTCCCCCCCTTGTCCTGCAGACCTAATATCCAACTCATCCACTACTTTTCATGGATTTAGCGCTCCATCCCTTGCAATAAATGAAATAAACAAAAGTATTAAAAAATAAGAGACAATGCCCCTTCTTCATAACTGAATCCTTAAGAAGTAGGCGAGGGTGGGGAAGGTTATAGTCACCTCCCCAACCCCTTGCCAGTCGCAAAATCAAGTTAAAATATGAGCACCCCCAGGAGGCCTCTGCGTAGGAGACTGTCTCCTACTGAAACCTGGAGACAGGCCAGTCCCCACACCAAAGGCAGTTTCAGCTTTATCCAAATTGCTTTTCCCCACCTCATTTAAAACTCAAGGACCCTCAGAGAACGCCCTCCAACCATAAGTAAAAAGAAAGGTGACTTTGCATAATCCTCCCCCCCAATAGTTCAAAAAGAAACCCATGAAATGGCTAAAGTCAAACTCGTTATATCGTGGCTAATAGTAATCAGATCAAGTAATGTAGACCAAAAAAGAGTAAACCTTAAATTGCATAGTGTCCTGCAGTTGAGATAGAAAGAGACCAGTCCTTTCAGTGTGAATGCCTAAATGTCCCAACACACTGGAGAGCCCCCCTCCAAATGTAGTCCATCTGTTAGTTGTCCTTCCCTGAAGTGATGCCCCAGAATGTCACCGGAAGGTTTCAAGTCTGCCACATGGGGTTGAAAAAGCAACCAAACTGGAAAAAAAGTAATTTCCCCCAATATCACGGCTTGTGGACTGCAATTTGTGCCAAGTATTAAGACCAGGGAGGGGGGGAGGGGAAAGGGGAGCCCCACTGACCCAGCTGTTATAGGCCCCCTAAGGAACTACAGATCAGGGAAAGAGCGCTCCCCCCCCCACACACAACCAACACATTAAAGGCACAGTACCTGAGCTGGAATCGGGGTCCAGTATATAGTTAATTGTCAGGCTGACCCCTTTTCTGCTATTCCAACTCCCTGGTGAACTCCAGTGCTGCCTCCGGGTTTGTAAAGGCCTTTTGGTAACCACCCGCTGGTTTGATTATCAGCCGGACTGGATAGGCGAGAGCAAACGGACAGGAGATTCGGTGCAGGAGCCTTTTAACTTTGGCAAAAGCTTGCCTCTGGAACTGAAGTTGACTCTGATAGTTCGGAAACAGGCTTACACAATTGTTTTGCACCGTAATCACTCCTTTTTTTCCATGCTGCATCTAAGACCTGAACCCGATCCTGATAACAGAGGAATTTAATTATGATGTGCCTTGGTTTTTGATCCGGAGCTGGCTTGGGGCACAGAGATCGGTGAGCCCTCTGTATATCAAGGGACAATTCTTGTAGGAGATGGAGGATTTCCTTCAACCATCCTTGCATATAATTAGGGCAATCTCTGCCCTCCAGAACCTCAGGTAGGCCAATACCTTGAATGTTACAGCGGCACTCACAATTCTCATGATCATCGAGAGTTTGTTTTAAATACTCAATCTCTCTGAGCACCTTAGCTAGTCTTCTGAGTGCCTATTCACTGTGTCATCTTGTTCTCCCAGTCTATTTTCCAGCTCTCCTAGACGTACTTCATGTGCCTCAACTGTCTCTGTTACGGAGTTTACGGCTTGCTGTAAGTGCTGAATTTGGGCTGTCACGTTATCGAAGCCTGCCTCCATTCTGGTGCTGAGGCCATATTTCAAATCTTTAATTAGTCTCTCCAGGTTTTGATAGCCTTCATCCATGGTCACACATGAGTTGGGAACCTGAGGCAGGGGGCAATGACGGTCTGGGTGTCCTTGCATTACTCAGAAGATTGAAGGTCCCGGTGAAGTGCCTGGTTGCCGTCTGGACTCAGGTAGGCCTTTCGCTTCTTCTCTGTGTTGTGGCACTTTGAAGGGGAGTTTAACTTGTTTCTTCCCCGATTTCAAAGGTGCAGGCATTGGAACAATGTTTATAGGCAAGAATGGCTGTAATGAGCTAGTAAAGTTGAAAGAGAAGGAGGATTGCAAGGGATGATCTCAGAGCGCCGCTCTTAAGCTGCCATCTCACTCCTGCACTAGGCCACACCCCTGCTTTTAAAATCTAATATTAGTTTTAGGCAATACACAAGCTCTTTAACCCACATGCCTAGTGTGGGAAATGAACCCACAGCCTTCTGATCTTCCAGTCTCAGAGGCCAGAGTACATGCTATTTTTTGCATCTTTCATTTGTTAGTTTTTACACAAATTCTCTCAGACTTTTTTCTGACCACCTGATAGAATCTGGAATGAGTTATATAAATGTTATTATTTTCTTCAAGGCCCTGACCCTGCAACTAAATACACACTCAGTACATCATATTATAAAATGAGAAGAAAAACACCCTTCTGTTTCCAGTGCTTGCCTCCAACTTGTAATACAGAAAGGAATGTCAGCTAATGAACAACTGGAATTCCACTGTCTGTAATCCGACACTGAGTCTGACTTTTATTTTCACAAAAACCAAAAGGAAGTGAGTTAGCCCCTCGGTTGCTGAAAGAAATAGAACAAATCTGTTACACTGAGCTGGACAGATGATAGAAACAGCAGTTTAAAAAGATTTTTGTTAATATCCTGAGAAGTTCTGGGGTACAATACAGTAGCATCCCCCTCCCACTTCAGATGTCTTCAACATAGAGCAATAAAAAGCAAAAATCAGAAGAGGAGTGCACTGCTTTGCAGTTGTGGAGGAATATATGCAAATGTCTAAAATGGAAGTTCTAGGAAAAGCTGTTTTTAAGCTACAGAAGACAGAAGGGCTATAAGCTCCACCCACAGCCCTAAAAACAGGGTTGGAAATAAGTTATTCAGTAAATGCCTGGCTGAAGAGGTGGGCCTTGAGCCTCTGCTTAAAAGCACCAATCAAGGGGGCCTCCCAGACTGCAGATGAAAGCATGTTACACAGGGTCGGGCCAGAGACATCAAAAGCTCGATCACCAGAAGTCCTGAGCCAAGCCCTGGGAACATCCAGGAGGTCCCTCGAGGAGGAGCAGAAGGAGTGAACAGAGGTCTTAGGTGTCAGGAGCTCTGACAGGTAACCAGAACTCAATCCATATAGGGCCTTATAGGTGAATAAGTCCACCTTAAAAAGGACCCTCCACCTGACCGTCAGCCAGTGAAGAGCATGCAGGACTGGGATCACATGACATGACCTGGGTGGGCCCATCAGTAACTGGACCGCCACATTCTGCAGCAGCTGCAGCCTGTGGAGGGTCCTTCCCATGACCCTGAATTAAAGAGCATCACAGCAGTCTAGCCTGGTGGTAACAAATGCATGTACTAGGGTTGGCAGATCCTCGAGTGGAACGAGGGGCTTGATCATGGTAATGTTCCATAAGTAGTAGAAACCATTTTTAGCAACAGACAACACCTGATCTTCAGAGGTTAGCCAGATGTCCAGGATCACAACTAGATTATGCACCCTCAGGGAAGCAACCAATGGAGCAGACCCCAGGAAAAAAAAACAGTGTCTGCTCCAGGGAGCAACCCATCATGCCTGTGACCAGGCTCAACCACCAGCACCTCTCTTATCTGGGTTAAGTCTCAGCCAGCTGGAAGGCATCCAGTAATTGATTTTAGCCAGACAGATATTAAGCATGTCAGCAGCACCGGATGTTCTGGGAGCAAATGACAAATATAGCTGGGTATCATCTGCATAGCAGTGGAACTCCACGCTGTATTGCTGAATGATCTCACCCAGGGCAGCATATACACATATATAGAGCATCAGCAACAAGATCAAACCCAGCAGAACTCCACATGACAGAGGCATTGGAGAGGCGGAGGAGACATTCCCCATCACTACCCGCTGCACCCTAACCGAGAGATAGGACTCAAACCATCTGATGGCACTACTGGTAAGTCCACAAAAAGCACAACGTGGTCCACAGTGGCAAAGGCTGAAGAGAGATTGAGAAGTACAAGACCTGACCTTTCTCCTTCATCTCTAGCCCTGAGTAGATCATTATGCACCCTCACTAGTGCTGTTTCTGTACTGTGTCTAGCCCAAAAACATGACTGAAATGGCTCATAGATGTCGCAGGACATGAGACGATGCTCAAGCTGATGTGCCACCAGTTTCTCGGCAATCTTGCTCAAAAAATGCAGATTGGAGATAGGATGGTAATTCACCAGAATGTCTGTGTCAAAGGAAGATTTCTTAAGGAGTGGTCTCGCCAGCACCACTTTTAAGTCCACTGGGAACACCCTCTCCACCATCGAACACCTGGCACTCCAGGTGAACACCAGACCAACAGCTTCAGCACATCCCATCAAGAAATGCATTGGGGCTGGGTCCAGTTCACAAAGTGTGTGCTTCAGCTCTAAAATCACCCAAGTCACTTCTGGCACCTCCACTGGCCTAAATTCCTCCCAGACAGGGAGAGAGCCTCTGCTCCCACCAGTTCAGTCGCTGTGAGGCATAAGCCCCTCTGACAGAATCCCTGACTGAAACCTAGAAACACAGAAACATAGAATTTGACAGCAGATAAGGACTGCTTGGCCCACCTAATCTGCCCATTTTCCTACCTAACAGATAAGCTGCAGATCCTAGTAAACCAACAGCTTACTTTCCCCTACCCCCCACTAGGACTGCCTTATGTCTGTCCCATGCATTCTTGAATTCCCCTACTGTTCTTGACTCCACGACCTCCTCAGGGAGGCTGTTCCATGCATCTACAACCCTCTCCATGAAAAAATACTTCCTCACATTACCTCTGAGCTATCCCCCCTCTGTCTTCAAATTGTGCCCCCTTGTTCTTGCACATCTTTTTTTCCAAAGATGCTACCCTTTTGAACATTGTTGATTCCCTTGAGGTACTTGACAGTGGAATGATTACACCCCGTCAGGGAAGAACAGAGCAAACTCTTCACACAAGGTGGATGAAAAAGTCTTCTTTGGCAGTAGACAGGCTGGATGAAGGAATCTATGCACAGTCCAAAAAAGTTGAGCAGGTCTGTTCCTCCCTACCACAATTTCCCTGGACAGGAACTCTGCCTTTTTACAGAAGATTGCCTCCTGCTACTCACCATAGTGGGCACATAGGACCCGTTTTTTGCCCTCATGCTGGGTTTTCTGCCAACAATACTCCAACTTCCAACCCTTGATCTTCATCGGCCTGAGATCCTCATCAAACCAAGGGGATCTCAAGTGAGAGGATCTGATCTGGGTCATATACAAACTGGAGCGATGGCATCCAGTGCTTCGGGGAGCAGTATATTATAGGTGGCCACTGCCTCACTTGAGCCAATCACACAAGTTGCCTCAACTCTAGATAGGTCAGTCAATGCCAAAAGTCCTTCTGGGGTCTAACCCCCTTAAACTGCAGTAGCTGACCATCTCCACAGGGGAAGGATGATCAGGGGGTCCCAAACATGAACCCCACAGTGCAGTGATCTAAGACATCTGACCAATCTTAAGGTTATCAACCCCAAGACACAGCAAGAACACCAGATCAAGTGTGTGGCCATGCCAGTGGGTCACAGAAGCAACTGCTTGTGTTAGGCCCAGTGAAGACATTAGCTGGAGGAGGTCATAACCGAACTGTGAGGATTCATCATGGACTCAAGTGCTGAAGTTCCCCAGGATTAAGCACCCGGGGGACTCCAACACCTGGTTGACGACAAAATCTGTTGCCTCCTGAAGTTATTCTCCTTCCTCCCTAGGAGGTTGGTAAGTAAGGAGAATCCTGCAACCTGTGCATGATGACACACTCAAAAGATCTGGTATTACCAACTGAATGCACCATGAAGCCCAGGCTGACTTTAAAAATGATGACCACTCCCCCACTCCCTCGATCCTTCCTCGGGCAGTGCACTATGAAGTACCCAGTGGGGTAGTGCAGGTATAGTTAGGGTTGCACAGCAATTTTGAACTTTAATAATTTTGCAAACGTTTGCCCGATTTGTCTGAAATTTTGTATGTGTTGTTTGGTATCATAGATCTCTGGCTCTGGCAAGTTTCATTCTGGTCAGATGTGCAGATGCAGAGCTGCTGCGTGCCAACGGATGTGAAAAATACTGCTTTTTTGTCAATATCTATGGCCCAAACGGTTTGGGGGTCTGGTCTGAAATTGCCAGGGTATATGGGGTCTGGGTCACTGATGTGCCTTTTGAAGGTTTGATGAAAAATATTTATCCATTCAAAAGTTATTAAACTTTAAAGTTTCCCATCATGGTCTATGGGAAAAATATATGGTCTGTGCGAAAGTTCTTTCTACTTTTGTGAAAGTACTTTTTACTTTCGCGAAAATAGGGTTCTTTCACACTTTGTGCTTTAATAACTTCACAGCTGCTTTTGCAATTTGCATGAAATTTGCCATGTACCCACATAGACTAATGGTCTCTTGATATACTAAGTTTTCATTTTAATTGGGGTGCACTTCTGGAGATATGCCGTCCCAAAATGTGTACCTCAGCATTTTTTTTGTCCAATTCTTTCTTCATTGTTTCACACTTCACACTTTACGCTTTAGTAACTTCATAAATGTTCTTACAATTTGCATGAAATTTGGCATGTGCCCTCAAAGACTAGTGGTCTCTTGAGTAGTAGCAAATATCAGATTGGTAAATAAAGGCCCACTCACCCAAAAAGATTTTATATCATATATCTTTGTTTACTTAATGTCATATATTCAGATATAGTACAAAAAAAAACACACATGTTCTGCAGGGTTCCACTGGTATACTGAAGGTGGACAAAGCAGTGGGACCTGATGAGATTCACCCCAGAATTCTAAAAGAACTAAGTGGAGAACTAGTGACACCACTGAGTATCCTTTTTAACAAGCCATGGGAGGATGGTGTAGTACCTAAGGACTAGAGGCGGATGGATGTGATTCCCCTTCACAAAAGTGGGAGCAAGGCAGAGGAAGGAAACTACAGACCTGTTAGTTTGACTTCAATTGTAGGGAAAATGCCGGCCTGGTGGCGCTGAGGGTTGAGGCGCTGGTCGCTGCACCTCGCGCCACGCCCGGCGACCCGTGTTGGTGACACGGCAGGGTTGTCAGGGTCGGCGGGAGGAGATGGATTGAGCATCCGGAGGACTGCTCTCCATCTCTGGGGTGGGGGGAATCGGGCGGCCGGTGCTTGCCTGACCCCTAGCGGAGGCTGGGGATCGACAACACACAGCCGCAGAGACAGGGGGAGGCGGGACGTGGCAGACGCTTGACTAGTGCGTGCACGGGAGCAGGCGCGTACTCAGTCGCCGGTGTCATTGCACGCCATGCCCGCCGCGAGAAAATTCAGGGGAAAAATGGAGCCTGCAGCACGACATCGTTCCCCGTCGCCATCCCCGGAGGACGCCTCCCTGGCATGGACCAGTTCTGGTGGGTTGAGTTGCTCCCCACCACCCTGCCGCGAAGGGTAAGTCGCGGGGTGCTGTAGGGAGGGGGTCTCATGTCCGGGGATGGTGGTAAAAAAAAAAAATTGTAGGGAAAATGATGGAATCACTTCTGAAAGAAAGTATTATTGTTGAGTACCTAGAGGCCAGCGGGGCACAGGACCCAAGGCAGCACGGGCTCCCGAGTTCTTTCAGAATCCTTTCTCCTGTGAATGGACTGGTATTGACCCACCTATCCAGAGTGCTTCTGTTGATTGAATTAGGTACCTACCCCTCCTCTTCTTTTGTGAATACTGAACAGAAGTATTCATTCAGTATCCATGCTTTTCCACTGTCACCCTCTACCCAACCACCCTCCCATTTATTAAGCCTCACTATCCTTTCCTTGGTCTTTCTTCACTCCCTAATGTACCTGTAAAAGGTTTTATCCCCTTCTTAATTGGGTTGGCAATCTTTTCCTTGGTTTTGGGTATCTCGTGACACAGGCGATCACAATTGGGCACCTACAAAAACAGCAACTCAATCGCGGCACATGTCAATGGGACTACCTACCAGGGAGGGCAACCGGATGGGGGGTTCACACATATAAAGTGGCAGGATGCCGCTACATGTATACACGTGCAGGGGGAGTGAGCACACTCAGCGAAGGGTGGGAGGAAGGATTTGTGATGAGTGGTGCCGCAGTGAGCTGCCGAGCTGGTCCTGTAGTGTGGTGGGTGGGTTCAGGGCTAGGGTTCTGAGGGTGCTGGGTTCAGGTCTTGGCACAGGAATGGTTTGTTGCGCCCGGCCCAAATTTATTTTTTCTATGGTTTGTCCCCCCAACATACACCCCCCTGGAGTTGAGAATCCTTTAGTAGGGTTGTGTGGTGAGTGATGCCCCCCGAGGGTGAAGAGGGCACAACCCCCTGCATAAAATGAAAAATCCAAGTCCCTAGCACCATTTTGCTGTGCACTGGGGGGATACGTTGCCGAAATTGAATTTCGGAGATGTACCATTGCCCTAATGGCGATCACCTTTTGGTGGTCGCCGTTATGACCTAGAAACTCGGTTTGGCCCTTTGTTATTCTGACTGCCTTTCCTGCTTCCTTCTGTTTCAGTTTTCTATCCTCCTTCTTCTGTGCTTACTTATACTTCCTAAATGCTATTTTTTCTCCCTAACCTTCCCTGCCACCTCTTTTGAGAACCAAACTGTTTTTTCTCCTTCATTTTGATTTGTTTATTTGCTTCACACAGAGGCTTGTTGCTTCTGTAATGGCAGTTTTGATCCTTCCCCATTGTTCCTCCTCCCCACCTTCTTGCCTGTTTGCTAGTGCTTTTCTGAGGCACTCTCCATTTTGCCAAAGTCAGTCCTCCTAAAGTCTAGTACCCTTGCATTTGGATAGCTTGACTCTACAGCTGTGTTTATAGTGAACCACACTGTTTGGTGGTCACTTGTTCCAAGATGTTTACCCACTTCTACATCTGAGATCCTCTCTCTGTCCCTGTTTGAGAGTACTAGGTCTAAGATTGCTCCCTCCTGAGTGGGTTACAACACTAGCTGTCTGAGGCATGCCACGTGTAAGGCATCAAGAAAGGCCCTGCTCTTGGATGTGGCTATAGCAAATGTGCTCCAGTTAACATCTAGCATATTCAGATCCCCAGCAACAATATCTCCCCTTTTTCAGCCATCCTAAGGATGCCTTCTATCATATCCTTGTCCATTTCCTCCCACTGAGATGGGGGGGGTCTGTATACAACCCCTGTGTGGATTGTGGTTCCATTTCCTGTCTCCAGGGTGACCCACAGTGCCTCCTCTCCTCCCTGTTTGCCCTTTAGTTCCATTGCTTTAATCCTGTCTCTTACATAGAGAACTACTCCTTCTCCTCTTCTACCCTCCCTGTCCTTCCTGTAGATTGTGTACCCTGGTATGTTGACTTCCCAGTCATGGTTCTTTGTGTACCATGTTTCTGTGACTGCCACGCTATCTAGGCTTCCCTCTTCTGTCAAGGCCACTAGTTCGGGGAGCTTGTTACCCAGACTACAGGTGTTGGTACTCATTGCCCTCCATTTTTTGATGGCCTTACCCCTTTTAGTCACATCCCTGTCCTTACTGCCTTTGCCTTTTTCCCCATTTACCACTGCCCTTGTCCCCATCAACTGCTCTATTTTGGTGTTTACCTCACTGACTACCCTGTTTTGTGTGGGGGGGCTGGATTTTCCTGCTCCTTTTCAGTGCCTCCCCCTTGGCTAGTTTAAATGGTTGCCAATGAAATATTTAAACCTATCACCTAGGATCCTGGTTACCTTCTTGGACAGGTGCAGACTATTGTGCCAGTATATGCCTGTATCCCTCCATGTAGACCCCAAGTCCCCAGTGAAGCCAAAACCCTGAGTTCTGCACCAGTTTTTCAACCTTTAATTGAATCTCATGGTGTGGAGCACCCTAGCCTCTGCCCATGAAATAGACAGGCAGCACACCTGAAAAGGTTGCCATGCATGCTACTTGTCTAAGGCCTCTCATCAACTCCACAAACTCCCCCTGCACTGCTCTGATCCCATTCCCAGCCAGGTCATTTGCCCTAGGTGGAAAATGACATCCAGCTCCCTCTCCCGATCCTGAGGATTCACTCCCTATCCCTTCAAGCCATGGAGCCAGGCAGGCACCTTACCTCCCTGTCCCCTCCCTCCACCAGTTCTACCCCCTAACAATTTAGTCCCCCACCAGGAGTTGTTTCCTTCCCCTGTGGGGTTCCATACCACCCTCCTGTGGGTCTCCTTTGTGGAGGTTCCCGGCATCCTCCTTGGTCTTTACTGTGGGTGCCTCCATAAAGAAACCACACTCTGTCAGAATGGTGTATGAATTGTGGAGAGGTACAACTGGAGGGATGCGCCTCTGTTCCACCACCCTCACTCTCTCTGAGCCCACCATGGGCCAACCACTCCTCTTTCTTGGCAACCTCTGAGGCAGTGGAGGCAGCCCTGGTGGCCCCTGGGTGGGAAAGGAGGTCCCCTGAATCCTGGCCAGCTCAGCCTGGAGACAGGCAACCTTCTCCTTCAGTCCAGGCAAAAGTGACACGCCATGCTGTAATGGGTACCTGTGGGTTTCTGCACATCACTCCTCCAATACCCTGCTCATTTATAGTCTCCCAGAAAAGGAACTTGCTGCTTACTAGTAACAGCTGATGACAGCTACTTACTAATGATAGGAATTAAATGCTACTGTATGCCTCCCCAACCTTCAACCCTGGGCATTTACTCATGGTTCCAAACATTCTTTAACACTCTCCTACTAACTGGGAATGTTGAGCAGAACCCTGGTCCTATGACAACAAAAGCAACAGTGTTTTTTCACATAAACCAAGCTTGGTCTAGAACAAAAGAACAAAAAATTGTACATATGAATATTCAGTCTACATCCCAAGCTACTAGAGCTTGAAGAGTGGTTACTCTATTACTCCCTAGACATAATTGCCATCTCAGAAACTTGGCTCAAACCCACTATGCTCCCACATGAAGTTGCACTCCCTGGATACTCAGTCTTTAGAAGAGATCGGGTATTTAAACAGGGTGGGGCTGTATTAATCTACAGTATGTCAGCTCTCACCTAGTAGACTTCAGATTGGATACCCTACATGAAAGATTTCCCCAGGGAATCCATCTTCATATCTATCACTTGACTGCAGTCTGACACTGAAAGCTCAGGTGTCAACCATGGTCAAGACTTAATTTTAGCATCTAAGAAACATCACCCAGATGAAACACCTGATTTCCCCAGGAGATCTATCAACATTGGTTCATGACTTTGTAAGCTCACGCCTTGATTACTGCAATGCCCTATACCTAGGGTTACTGGAGGCTGATCTCTGCCTACTGCAGCTAGTGTAGAATGTGACAGCCAGGTTGTCAGCTGGCTTGTCGAGGTCTTGCCATATGATGCCTGTGCTCCACTCACTGCACTGGCTTCTGGTAAAGCGATGGATCACATTCAAGGTCGGGTTACTGACCTATAAAACTCTACACAGCCAGGGACCTCTCTACCTGCAAAATCTTCTGTGTCGCTATCACCCCATCCGCCGTCTCCACTCCGCTGACAGGGGATTGCTAGAGATTCCCAGGATCAGATTAAAGACATCTGGAACCCAAACATTTGCATTTGCAGCCCTGACCCTGTGAAATTCTCTACCTTGTCAGATTAGAGAGTGCCTGACCACTGATTAGTTCAAAATAAAGTTGAAAACATTCTTATTTAGCCAGACATTCCCTGAGATAAGTTAAAACAATGCCTATAATATAGTACAATGGGGATTTTATTGTATTTTTATAGGGTTGATCTGCATTTTATGGTTTTAATTCTGTTATTGTATGTAAAGCACTTTGAATCTTTTTGAGAATTGTGCTCCATAAATAAATACTGATTGACTGATTGATTGATTGATTGACTGATTGATTGATTGATTGATTGTCACCCTGGGCAATATTAAGACAGTATGTGTAGGCTGCATGTACACCTCCTAACTGTTCTCATCAGGCATTGTCCTACCTTTCTTCCTGCCTCTCTGAGCTGCACGCCACAGAACTTACTGCATGTGGTGATGTCAGTCTCAATTGGCTGGGCCCAAACCAGAAAACATTTCAGGCATCTCTGGATAATGCCCACCTTATTCAAATGATCACTTAACCCACAAGACTTGTATTAAGATCTGGCAACCATACATTGCTAGACTGGATACTAACAAGTAGGGTAGATAGAATCATAGCCACTGGGGTTTTCCTTGATACTCTTAGTGACAATTCTCTAGTTTTTTTGTATATGGAAAAACAATTATCCCTGCCCACCACATATATTGAGGCTAGGGACTTCTCCCACTTCAGAGAGTCTGCATTCCTTAATAGCCTTATGTAAATTGAATGGAGACATATAAACGATGTGCCCAGTGTAGACCAGATACTTCATTACTTTATACACAATTTCACTAATGTTGGGCCCTATGCACATAGGTGCAGAGTGGCTACGCACCACCTAACATGGGCACGTAGCCACCCCACACCTGCTGTGCTCCTCACGTGACATGCACAAAGTGGGGGGCGCAGACCCACCACACCCAATCCCCGACATCTGTGAACAGCTTCACACTGGTGGCGTTCTGGGGCATGCCAGCACTATGTGGTATTTACTAACTCACATAGTGCTGGCCACATGGATGTGGAGGGTTGCGCAGGGTGTGCCAGGGAGACCCTGGGTGTAATCCTTTACATGCCCCCATGGGCACAGGCCTGGAGTCACCAAAGGACTGGGACAGGGCACTCCATGCTGCCCCTGACTGCTGGGCAGCCGGAGGTGGCTGGGGTGGCTGGACGGGCAAGTGCCTGGAAATTCCGTGAGTGGCAGTAGTGGGAATGGAGAGTACCATATGGGTCCAGGTGTGTGCAATTGGCATGCACAGCTCCAGACCCATACCACCCTATGTGTGGGATCCACTGTGGGTCCCAGGGAGGCCCTGCAGAGTCCTGCATGCCAGAGGGGAGGAGCTGGGGAAAGGTGGCCAGCACTGGTGACTGCCAGTATGGGCACACTTGTCCAAGGGGCACAGGTGGGGTACATGCATTTTGCGCATACATACACCCCATTCATGCATAGGAGCCATTGTGAACAGATTCACTCCCATTAGATGATGCAGGGCAACAGGTCTCTGTGTCTCATGGCTCAACAGTGAACTCTGTAAAGCCTCCAGAATTAGGGATAAAGCCTGGCTGCAATACAAGCTTTCTGGGCTACACTCTGACTGGCACCCCTACATATCCCCTCAGAATACCTGCAAAAGCACACTTCAAACTACTAAGCAGACATACCTAACGTCTCTTCAAACAAAAAAATCTCTCCTCCATGAAACATTTCTGGTCCCAAATAAACCAGCTTTTCCAAGGAAAAGATACTGGTCCTGCCCATGATATTCACTGCAATGAACAAGTTCTATCTAACCCCCGAACAACTGCCTCTGAATTTAATCACTTTTTCACTCACTCAGATAGATTCAATGCCTCCTTACACACTCCCCTACTATCACCCAACCTTCCTTACCACAGCAGATATCTGAAAACACAGAAACTCCTCTATTACAGACCTCGAATAGAACATCTACACCAACATTCCACCTTAAAATAGTAACCAGACTGTAAGTCTTTAAGCAATTAAAGAGGCTAAAAAGTGAAGGCTCACCAGGTTATGACACTCTAGAACCACGCTTCCTGAAAATAGCAGCCCAAGTCAGTACCACCCCAATTAGGAACCTTATTAATAAGTCCTTCTTAACTGGCACTGTCCCTGGTAAATGGAAAATAACAATCATGGTGGCCATACACAAGGGGGGGCAAAGGACAAGATAGAAAATTAGAGACCTATATCCCTCCTCTGTACAATTGTCAAACTCCTGGAGAGGCTCCAATATGAGCAATTCCTAGCCTACCTGGAATATAACAATACACTTACACACTTCCAGCATGGTTTCCGCTAAAACCATGGCTCTGATACTGCCCTGGTATGGGTCACTGGTGACATTATCAATGCCATGAGCCAGGGAATGGCTACTGGAGACATTTTCATAGACCTAATGAAGGCATTTGATTTGGTCAGTCATGATCTGTTACTTACTAAACTTTTAAACTGTGGACAGGATGACCTCTCTGGCAGCTGGTTTCAGAATGATCTGAATGGGTGGAAGCAGAGTGTCAAATGGGAGGGTGCGATCTGATCTCCAGGATTAATCACTGATGGGGGTATCCCAAGGATCAACACTTAGGCCTATCCTCTTCTCACTTTATATCAATGAACTGCCCCAGAACTGCAGGGGAACTGCAATGCTAGGACCTTTTTAAGCAGCTTGGTGTCAAGGGAGTCACTGCTATGACCCGTGCCCTTAAGTGATCTGAGCAAGTAGCACCTTGCTTCATTAGGGGGAGAAGGCCTTGAAGAAGAAGAGGGCATGAGCAACTGGATTGGAGGAGGGGGCTGGGACTGTGTCGAACCAATTTTGAGGCAGGACAGATGATGGGTCAGACAAGGAACTATTTAAGCAGTCAGCAATAGCCATAAGAACAGTAGACAAGGCACTATTAACAAAGAGATGGGCTGGGGGGTCACAGCCTTGCCATTAAGTTCCTTGATATTGTTCCAGAAATTAAGAGATGAACTCCAGGAGGAGGCAAGGGTGGATCTGTAGTGTTCAGCCTTGGATTTACAGATAGCTCTGGTACATTTATTTCTAGTGGTATGGTAAGCTTGCCTGTCCACAGTCCTACCAGATTCAACAGCCTTGTGCCAAAGGTTGTCTCTGTGGCACATGAGACCAAGCAGAGATGGAGTGTCCATCACCCTCTCCATGAAGAAGTGCTTCCTCATCTCTCTCTCTCCTAAACCTCCCATCCTCCAGCTTAAGACTGTGCCCCCTCATGTTGTGGTTGCCACTCACACTTGGGAGCAGAAGACAGAATCGGTCAGCAGTAGTATTGTTTAGTCAGGAAATTATTCTTGTATTTTTAAGCAATATGTTTCTGACATAATTAGATCTGTCATTAGTAGATTGGTCCAAACCACTTTCCTCCCTCTCATTGGCTATACTGACCTTCTATATAGTCACCGTCCAAAAACTGCCTTAACAAAGCTGGATACATTGTATCACAGAGTTATAAGGTTCATCACAGATGCTCGTTATAATACCCACCACTGCTCCCTCTATGATCAGTTAGGCTGGGCATCACTTACTGCCAGGAGATGGAGAAATGCCTTGCTCTGAATCTACAGAGCCCTTACCTATAAACTCTGCCCCCCTCCCCAGTACACTACTGAACTCTTCAAATGCACTCCAAGGGTTTACTCTCTTCGAAAATATTCCTATATCCTATTCCATATCCCCAAGATAAAAACACATTATGGTATCACCTCCACAAGCTATGCCCTTCCTTTCTCATGGAATAACCTTCAAGAATCCTTAAAGCTTACTAAAATAATTGGCACATTCACCTTTAAATGTTTTCTAAACCGTACACTGAAGGAAACTTGCAACTGCTACTCATAAAATTGGCTCAGACATTTAATACCTACTATACTCCTTCTTCAGCACTTAACTCTGACCCAATTGTTGGTGCAGTGAGCCTTCCCTACACTTTTTATTTATTTATTTATTATTTACTTTCTATTTTCTCCACCTTCCCTTGCCCCCTGCACTCTGCTTCTTTGGGAGCGCCTGGCATCTGCCTCAGTTCCTTCCATACCTGGAGCCCCGCGGCAGTCCCCCATGTAGCCTTGGATTCTCCCCAGGTGGGGACGAGGTGAGGCCCTTACACCTGGAACTAATGGCACTTCATCAGGGACCATTGAGGTCTGTGCTGGTGCTCTGTCAACCCGCAGGATGTATTTTTTTTCCCTGTTTTCCTGGGTGTGTCATGTGCCCTGATGTCAAGGCAGAGCTCCACCAACATCTGGCACACCCAACCCTCCTTGGATGGCCAGGCACTTGTTGTACCCCAGGCCTCTGCCTGGGGTCAGTCAAGCACAAGACCTCATCCCCCCTCCCTCCCTCCCTGGAGAAGGTGAGCGGTCCACAGATGCTCAGCCTTCTCTCCCCAGCTGGCCTTCCAGCTTCCCGGGCTCATTCCCTAACCTGGGCCACCAGCGTCACGAGCAGTAGCGCTATCGATGCGTCAACAGACCGGCCCTACACCTTTTAATCCTCACCTTAATTCACTCCTCTTCTCCCAGCTTTAACCTTTGTCTCCCCTTGATCACTAATGTTATCATTACTGGATATTCCTGTTCCTAACCCTTATATCCTAGTATTTCTCATGGAACACAGGTACAGTTTAGATGGATTAACATAGAAATAATTCCTCAGTTGCTTCCTGTGTATTTTGCGTATTATCTTCCTTGTGCAAAGTACTCTATAATTATTGTTTCTGTGATCCCCTGTATTGCCGATGTATGTATTGCTAAACTGTGCTATCTTGTTCTGTGTTTTATTCCTACCCTGCCCTCCCAGAGTTCCATGTGATAATGGTGATCACGGAAAGGCAATCATCGTCAGGGTGAGTGTATATTGCTGAAAATCCATTTTGGTGATGTGCACTCTTGGCACACAGCAGAAGAATGCCAGAGACTTTTTTTTTAAATGGGTGAGGCTGTGCTTCCCACACCCTCTACAAAAGGATTCTCAACTGCAGGGGAGTGCATGTCGGGGGGGGGGTGCAAAAGCAGAAAAAAAATTAATGGCCAGGCACAACAAAATGAATGCGTGCCCGAAACCAAACCTGGCACCCTTGCAACACTAGCCTGCCACCAACCCACCACACCACAGGACCAGCTCAGTAGCCCACTGCTGCACTATGCCTTACAAACCCTCCCTCCCCTTCCGGCCATCCTTTGGTGTGCTTGCCCCCCCCCCACGCATGTACATATAGCAACATCCTGTTGCTATATTCATGGACCCTCCCCCCATCTGGTTGCCCTCCCTGCCTGGTAGCCCTGTGGACAGGCACCACAATTGAGTTGCCCTTTTTGAAAGAGCTCAATCGTGGTCACCATTGTCACAGGCTACCTCTCCCAGGACCACTTTGTAAATGAGCTTGCTCAACTGTGTTTTTCCTGGTAAAATAAAGATTGATTGATTCTGTTTCTCTGTTTCTAAAACATGTATTACTAATTTTATAATTAATGACTCAAGTCTTTAAAGATAGTTGCCACTAGCAATATTTAAAAATCCCTTTCCTCGAGGTTGCTTTTTCATATGTTTGATTCATACTGTGGATGTACTAGGAGGGTGCTAGGACATGGTTCTGATGGCAGACAGCACAGTACCATAACAAGATGTTTTATTTATTCATAGTGGGCATGGCCAGAGAGCAGGTGTACTTAAAAGCTTCAAAACCCATATAGTGCGCCTCTATCTGTGGGACAGTGCTTTAAATGTAACATAAAATACTGGAAACTCTCTTGTAACCGAAGACTAAAATTTTATTTATATATTTATTTTATTTATTTAGTTTTTGTTGACCGGGTAAGTGCACTAGGCAAATCCTGCCTATTTTCAGGCACAACCCGAGGGGAAGGGGATACAGATGAATGCCAACTGACCTTGAACCAGATTAAGCTGTTGGTAGTATTTTTAGTGAATGAGGTTGTGCATAAGGGCAAAACCTTCACTAGGAACTTGCATAAAATAGTAATCATATTTTTTGTGTCAGCATTGTGGGTATTATTTTAAAAGCATCTTTGCTGCTGCTTGCAGGCTATTATAATTATACAAAATTCCCTGGAGAAATCAAAGTTAATGTACATTATGATTGCTTCCTGTTATCGAGAACACATGAAGATCTGCAAGTGTATATAAATATAATTGCAACTGTTTAAAATATTTGGTGTCACACTACACACGCGTGTTAGGTAAGATACTTTGACAATCAAGTACACCAGATAGTCAGTGTCATTGCAAAGACTGTTTACAGCAGCATAGCAAGCGCTATGCTGACATCTTGTTATATTGCGAGCCTGCAGCCTTGATGTGGCGGGTCACAGCCTGTGCATAGATAAAACAGTTGTATACTGTGTACAACATGCAAAGAGATATGTTCAACTGGAACACGTCAGTTTAGCACACAGGAACAAAAGCATGATTTATACAGTCAATAAGTAATACATCTTGGCCCAGATATTCAAAAGGGTTGCGCCATGCGCAACAGGGTTGCACATGCGCAAGTCCAAAAATGCACCATTCTGCGATATTCAGCAGGAGGCAGTTACGCCACTGACAACAGGTTGCGCACAAGAGCAATGCAAATGAATGCATGCTCAACGGGAGGAGGAACCATGCATAACCTGCACAACCCGGTATTCCAGTCGGGTTGTGCGGAAATTATACATGCACAACCCAACCTGCGCTGCACAACCTTGAGCCAAAAAAGGATCAAGTTGAGGCCACCCACAGGTGAGCTGCTGTATTGCAGGGTGCAACACAGCGCTGCCACCACTGGCTTCCCCAACTCGGTCCTGTGCCCCCCACCAGCCCGATCGGCGGGCATGAGTAACTTATGAACCCCCGCCCACACATCTCCCACAGCCCGATCGCGGGCATCACAGTTACAGAAACCCCCACACATATCCAGAGGCGATCGTGGGCATTACAGGTACATGACACCCCCACACATATCCCACAGCCTGATCGCGGGCCAGAGCGTGTGAAACCCCAGTGCCCGATCGTGGGCAGAATGTAACCCTCCCCAACCCGAATATCTCCCTGGTGGTCCAGTGGACCGTAAAGCCGATCGCGGGCAGAATGTCATCACAACCCCCAAACATCTCCTGGTGTCTAGTGTCCCCCACCCACCCACAAAGCCCCCCCCCACTCCCCCGCGGCGGCGGGCGACAGCATCCACCGCCTGCCGCCCCGCCGCCCGCCGACTGACTGTCCGGTAGGGCTGCCGCCGATGGTGCAGAGCTACAGCCAATGGGCATGCAGCCCATACCGTCCATGAGCAGTCCAGATTGTGAATGATGTTCATTGTAGGGGGACTAGTGTGGGAGGGAACAGGAATTTGACTAAATAGGGTCTTTAACAGTTGTAGTATGGTACAGAACCTGGGAGTAACAGCCCGTAACATAAGATGCAAGTAAAGTAGCAAGTAAAGTAGCAAGCAGAGGTTTATTTTCTCAGAAAAAGCCAGAAGGGGAAGGAAGGAAACATATTCAATTCAGTGCTTTAGAGTAACTGGTAATTGCTATTTTTCTTTTAAACTTAGATTGTGGGCTTGTAGTAAAACTATACTTTCTTTGTTGTATTTACTTATAATTGTTTTTGGGCTGTTGAAAATTTAAAACATAGTGGTGGTGTAATTCTGTGCTGTCTTTAATTGCTGCAAATTTTTGCCGCCCCTCCCCTTCCCCCAACACTTAATTATATGCCCTGATAAATCTGATTGACAGGAGCTAAACACTGGGTATAGTAAGAGGTGTGAAGTAGGAGGGGCATAAGGGGGAAGAAGCCCACTCTCAGCGCCCACTCTCAGCACAAGTGTTTTGACTCATTTATTGATTTATTGGTTTCTTTTTCCTTAAAAAAAAAATTATCTGAGGATCAGTGAAAGGATTTTTAGTACAGTAAATTAATAAAAAGAGAATTAGGAGAGCTTCAGTAGCAGACAAGTAGTGGAATTGCAGTATAATGTGGGGAGTGGTACAATGCAGTGGCTGTGGGGCAGCCATATCCAGGCAGACCTTCTGGACACTGAGGTGCTGCCCTATCTGCATGCATCTATCTGGACTGCAGGATGAGGTAGCCAGACTCAGAGTGGAAGTAAACTGGGTCAGGAGTACCATCAGCCCCATCCAGGGACCATCCAGTCCAATGCAGCTGCCTCAAAGGATGCGAGAACGAGGAGCACTTGGATGACAGTGGGCTCAGGGAGGTTAGAGCAGTCAGGCAGAGGCACATCCCAGATCCTATTCCACTCAAGAACTCATATGCCACACTGGTAAACGAGGACAACCAAATAGAGGTACCCAGAGAAGTGGAAGGAAAGGATGTGGAGGTTAGCCAAGGAGGTGACCTCAGTGAAGAAGCAGTGGACCCCAGAGGAGGAGGAGGAGAGAATCCTGGTGGGGACTCCATCATAAGAGGGATCCAGCTAGGAACACAGGAGGGGAGGACAGGAGATGAGGTGCCTACCAGGTGCCACGGCAAAGAGGGATGGAAGGAAGATACTGGGGATCACTGGGAAGGCAAGACGGGAGGGTGAGCTGGATGTCATTATCCACCTAGGTACTAATGACTTGGCAAATGGGGAGCCAAAGGAAGTTCAGGAAGAGTTTAGGAAACTGGGGAGGGGTCTCAAGCAAGTAGCTACTTCTGTCACTTTCTCAGAAGTACTACCTGTGAGAGGCAAGGGAGAGCATAGGAGAAACTTTAACTCATGGTTGAAGAACTGGTGCTGTGAGGAAGGGTTTGGATTCATTGGTGACTGGGGACCCACCTGGAGGATGGAGGTTTGTTCAAGCCTGACGGCCTGCATCCATCCTGGAGGAATCAAGCACTCAATGATAAGTTTAAATGCTACATTGACAAGCATTTAAACTAGCAAAGGGGTGGCAGGCCAGCAAGGAGGGTACATACTTGCTCACCCCCACAGCTACAGTGGAACCAGTGAACCAGAGGAGTGGCTATCTCTGCAAAGCAGTGTGCAAAATATGGAGATTAGTGCCCAAGAGGTGGATAAGCAGAAAGGGGCAAAATTCAGCAGAAGGGCAGACAGCAAGGAGAACCTGGGATAAATGACAACCAAGGAAGGGCTGGAGTAGAACAGTGAAGCAGTCTAGGAGGTCAAATCATGGAAAGCTGTGTGCAAATGCCAGGAGCCTTAGCAGCAAGATGGAAGATCTGGAGGCTGTCATGGTACAGTCAGACCTGGACATTGTGGCCATCACTGAAACCTGTTGTAATGATAACCATGACTGGGAGATGGCCATACCTGGCTACAACATATTCAGAAGAGCGGAGCAGGCAGGAAGGGAGGAGGTGGCACTCTATGTGAAAAATGACATAAGGGCCACAGAGATCCAGGAGGAACAAAATGGGGGAGAGATACTGTGGGTTAAGCTGGAAAGGAAAATGGGGCCAGCCATCCTCACAGGTGTGGTCTATAGACCACCAGCCCAGGAGGAAGAAACAGATAGGGAGCTGATGCTAGCCATCCAAAGGATGGCAGACAAGGATGAGGTAGTACTGGTCGGAGACTTCAATATTCCAGACGTGGACTGGAGCATCCCAGCAGCAGCATCAACTAGGAGCAGATTTATCCTGGACTCCCTTCAGGGTGCCTTCCTCAAGCAACTGGTCATGGAACCAACTCAGCAGAAGGCAATACTGGACCTTGTGCTCACAAACAGGGACAGTGTGATGGGGGTAACAGTTGGGGAGCACCTGGGTAACAGTGACCACCAGTCATTGTGGTTTGAAATCACAGAAAGAGCAGAACCAAATCACACAAAACAACGTATCCTGGATTTTAGGGGCAGACTTTGGGAAAATGGGAGATACTTGAAAGAGGCATTAAGGGGAATGGGACAGGAATCAGGGGTTGAGGAACAGTGGGCAGTATTTAAAATGGGGATTATAAGAACAACAGAATTATGCATTAAGCAGGTTAGCAAGAGGAAAAGGAAGAGAGACCATTATGGTTTCCAAAGAGGTAGCAAAGAAAGTGAAAGTCAAAAAGATTGCATTCAGGCAATACAAAAAGACAGAGGCAGAAGGGGATAGGGAGAAGTACCAGGAGAAACAAAGGGAGGCAGGGAGGTCAGTAAGGGAAGCCAAAGCTCAGACGGAAGAACACATTGCAAAATCAGTGGGTAAAGGGGACAAAACCTTTTACAGGTACATAAGTGAAAAAAGAAAGACAAAGGGAGGGATAGTGAGACTGAAGGGGGAGGATGGGAACCACGTGGAGGATGACAACAGTAAAGCTGACATATTGAACAGGTATTTCTGCTCAGTCTTTACTGAGGAAGAGAGAGGGCTAATGGGTCTGAAGGAGTACAAGGGGTGAGAATGGTGCAGAAATGGACACAAGACCAGTCAGCCTCACCTCGGTAGTGGGGAAGATCATGGAAGCACTACTGAAGGAGAGATTGGTGGAACATCTGGTTATCAATGGACTACAGGACCCAAGGCAGCATGGTTTCACCAGGGGGAGGTCATGTCAGACCAACCTCATTGAATTTTTTGACTGGGTGACTAGGGAGGTGGATCAGGGGAGGGCAGTGGACATGGCCTATCTGGACTTCAGCAAGGCCTTTGACACTGTGCCACATAGAAGACTATTACACAAACTGGGGAATATGGGTGTGGGCAGGACAGTAATGTGGTGGGTAGGTAACTGGCTGGGTGGCAGGACACAGAGGGTGGTAGTAAATGGCTGTCACTCCACAGAGGGAAGAGTGACCAGTGGGGTACCACAGGGATCAGTGCTGGGACCGGTCCTATTCAACATCTTCGTCAGTGACATGGCTCAGGATCTAGAAGGCAGAATTTCACTGTTCGCTGATGACACAAAGCTCTGTAACAGAGTAGACACACCAGAGGGTGTAGACAGAATGAGAAGCGACCTGCAGAAACTTGAAGAATGGTCAGGGGTTTGGCAGTTGAAATTCAATGCAAAGAGTGCAATATAATGCATATGGGGCACAAAAACCCTGACACAATATATCAGTTGGGAGGTGAGGCTATAGCATGCACAAGCAGGAAAGGGATCTTGGGGTTGTCATCTCTGATGACCTCAAAATGAGGAAACAGTGTGACAAGGCAGCAGGTAAAGCAAATAGGATGCTGGGATGTATAGGCAGGGGCATCACCAGCAGGAAAAGGGAGGTCATAATTCCGCTATACAGGACACTAGTGAGGCCCCACCTGGAGTACAGTGTACAGTTCTGGAGACCATACCTACGTAAGGACATAGACAGGGTAGAGAAGGTTCAGAGGAGGGCAACAAAGATGGTGCATGGATTGCATCACAAGTCCTATGAAGACAGGTTGAAGGAGCTGAACATGTACTTCCTGGAGGAGAGGAGGGAGAGAGGGGATATGATAGAAACATACAAGTATCTTACAGGGAGGAACAGGGTGCAGGAAAACACTATTTTTAAACGAAAAAGATGTTCCAGGACTAGAGGGCATGGGATGAAGTTGGAGGGAGGACGATTCAGAGAAAACATGAGAAAGAATTTCTTCACAGAACGGGTGGTGGACAAGTGGAACACCCTGCCAGAGGAAGTGGTGGGGCTGAAACAATCACGGGATTTAAGAATGCATGGGATAGACATAAAGGAATTCTAGAGGTCGGGGTAAAGGGAAACAGACTTCTAGGAAAACAAACTGAACTTACAAGCTCAAATGGGCAGACTGGGTGGGCCATAGGCCCTTATCTGCCGACACTGTCTATGTATCTATGTATGTATCTATGGGGGCCAAAATGGAACAGGTGCCACATGTCAATAGGGCGGGAATCTTTGGAAGGGTGGTGGGCTGTACAGGGTGTGGGTCTGCCATGATCCTGGACTGGGCTTGGAGGAATGGACGGTGTATGGTCTGTAGATGACTGGCTAGTTTGAGGGAGGAACTATGGAGTTTAGGGAGGACTCTAAGCGCTAGGGCAGATGAGTATGGTAGGCATCCTGGTTTGGGGGGAGAGGGGATGGCACAGGGTAATGCAGGAACAACAACTAGGGAGAGAAACTGACCCCAGTATCAAAGACACTAACAGAAAAAACAGGAGAAGAGAGGAGGAGGACCTGAGGTGAGGGGGCCTCCTGATGGGAGACAGAGACCACGAGGGTACCAGTGGAGACAGCAAATGGCTGTGGGTAGGAAGGACCAGGGGTGGCACTCAGAGGAACAAGTAGGAGGGGAACCGATGGGTGAAAAGATGTAGGAAGGGTATCGACTAGGAATAGATTCAAACCTCTGCTATGGGAAAGAAAGGGGAGCAGGAACATACTGAAGGGGGGGAGAAATCAGGCAATGAGAGGGATGTCAACAGGTAGGAAGAGATAGCGAGGACGAAAGAGTAGAAGGGGGCTAGTAAGGAAGGAGGGGGTGGTGACTGCAGGAGAGAAGGCTACGTGAAGGGGAAGGATGGAAGGGGCATCATTATCAGGGTAGAAGGGAATGGGGGCTCTAAATTGACAACAGTGGAGATAGGAGAGGGGTTGGAAATCAGCAGGAGAGGAGGAGAGGTCAACATGGGAAGCCCAGTAGGAAGCAGTCAGGCTGGGAAGGGGTTCAAGGGAATGGGAGGAATAAGGCAGAGAAAAGGGGCGAGGTGGAAGTAGGGGGTACAGATACAGAAGTCACAGAGGGCGCACCGGGTGGGGGTAAGGGGAAAGGAAGAACGAATACTAGGGTGGTGGAAGGAGCATTAGAATGGAAAGGGGGTAAGGGATGGAAGTGCTCATCCTGGGGGATTCTATACTGAAATGGGTGAGATAAGGGGGTAAGGCACATCTGTATTTGGGTTGAAGCTGTCTCCAGGTTGACTGCAGGAGGGTCAAGACAGGCGCTGCTCAAGCGTGTAGTGAGGGGAAGGAAGAAACCTCATTTACTGTTGCATGTGTGTAGAAACAACTTGGCGGGGGACACTGTGGAAGTAGTGAGGGGTAGGTTTGAGTAGTTGGGTAGGCAGTGTGAGGGGGTGGGAAAGTCGGTGGCATTCTTGGAGGTACTGCCAGTGCCATGTGCAAGCATGGGGAGGAAGGGTAGGCTTTAGGAGTTTAACGAGTGGCTGAGGGATTGGTGCCACACCAAACATTATGGGTTGATGACTAACTGAGGTAGGGTCTGGGGGGAATAATGACTTGTACTGGGGGGGCAGGGTACACTGGAGCAGGAAGAGGAGGAGAGTATTAAAGACAGAATTACTGCTGGCCCACTGGCACTGAGGGTTGAGGTTCTGGATGCCACACCTCACTCCACGCTGGCGACCCGGGTTCGGTTGTGAGCCCAAGCCACCAGGGGTCGGCAGGGGAGGGATAGGATTGAGCATCTGGAGGAATCCTCTCCTATCCCAGGGTGGGATCCAAGGATCCACTGCTCTATAGCAGCCCCTGATGATGACAAGGGGCACTACTAGAGCAGTGTAGTAAAGGGAGCAGAGTGTGGTGGATGTTAGCATGCTGTGCCTAAGCATCATTGCTCACCTGCACTCCTCAAAGTGGAGAAAAGTGGAAAATGGGCTACAGTCGGGCAGCATGTGCTTCCAACCCCCACTGACAGTTCTTAGGCATGATACTTTCACTTCCAAATACCTAAACAGCACATATAAGCGAGCAACATTCGACATTGACAAATGCATGTTCAAGTAGGGGCACCAGTACTGCATACAGTACTCCAAGTGCAACCTCACCGAAGTAATTCCTTTTGCAATGCATCCCAGCATTCTGTTGGCCTTTGCTGCTGCCTTCCTGCACTAGGCTGAGTGGTTCATTTCCCTGTCACTAGTACCTCAGATCCTTCTCCTCCTTTGACTTGGATAACTGCAATCCTCCCAACAAGTAACTATTTTCCACGGTTCCTGGCTCCCAAGTGCATGACTTTGCACTTCTTGGCTTGAACCCAAGTTGCTATGTGTTAGACCATTCCTCCTGTTTTGCCAAATCCTCCTGGCATACTGTACTGCCTCCTCCATCAACCTCTGCGCAGATCTTGGTGTCATCAGTGAAGATACAGATCTTACTCTTTATCCCTTCTGGAATGTCAGCATTGAAAACATTGAACAGCATTGGTCCCAGCACTGAGCCCTCTGGGACCTCACTTGTTGACTCACTGGGCTCAAAAAAAACCCACCCCCCCACGACTACCTTCTGCTGTCTATTCTGCAACCAGCTCCTGGCTCATCTAACCAGTTTTTTTCCACGCTCCCAGGTTGCTGAGTTTGCTGGTCATCCTACCATGCGGCACTGAATGAAAGGCATTGCTGAAGTCCAGGTATAGGATGTCCACCATATGACCCTTGTCCAGTGCCCATGTCACCCAATCAAAAAAGTCTACTAGGTTCATCTGGCAGGATCTGCCAAAGACAAACCCATGCTATCTACCATCCTGGAGATCATTATCTTCCAGATATTTTCCCAGTCTTTCCTTGAGGATAGTCTCCATTAGCTTGCCCTCAACTGAGGTTAGCCTGACTAGTCTATAGTCCCCTGGTTTGTCCTTGGGCCCACTCTTATGGAGAGGCACCTCGTGCACCACCTCCAACCCCTGGGTCACATCCCATTTCCAGAGGTGTTGAACAGGTCCGCCAATGGCCCGCTAGGATGACTGCCAACTGTTCCCGTACTCTAGGATGAACTCCATCCTGCCCAGGTGCCTTATCAACCCTCAGGGACTCAGGGTCCTCGAACACCTTTCCTCTGTGATTTCCCATCCATGATATCCTCCCCCCCCCCTTCCTTTTTGGTACAGGCCCGTCCCTCTCCATGGTGAATACTGAACAGAAGTACTATTGAGTACTTCTGCATGCTCTGCCCCTTTTCTGCACTCCCATTGCCATGTATTCCACCCTGTCCTCTTCCCTGTTGAATCTTTGTAGGTACTAAATACAACTTTCTTTTCCTCACCCACTTCCCTGCCTCCTTGTTCATCCAGCTTAGCTTCTTGGTCCTGGATTTCTTGCTCTGTCTCTTGACACATGTGCTAGTGGCCTCAGTCAGGCTCCTCTTGATGACTGCCCATTTTTGTTTGGTGTCCATGTTCAGGCAGATGCTAGCTATGTGCCCTTCAATATACTTCCATCCTGCAAAAGTCTGCCCTTTTGAAATACAGGACCTTAGTCCTTGTAATGGCTACTTCCTTTCCTAGATTGACTGAGAATCACTCTGCATGGTGGTCGCTTCCGACAGGAGTTCCTCAACTCCAACATCCCTGACTTGCTCTCCATTATCCAGCACGGGTCCAGGATGTTCCCATCCTAACTGGTTCTGCTACCCTCTGTGTCAGGAATCTGTTCTGGAAGGCTTCTAGGAGGATCTTCTCCCTGGCACACAAGGTGGCGGGATGCTCAATCCACCCTAGTAGATTAAGTCCCCCACCACCATGCTCCATTTTCCACTAAGTATCATTAACTGCTCCCCAGCTCCCTATCAGTCTCCTCATTCTGTGTCAGAAGCCTATTAACTACCTCAGTCTAACCTTGCTACCCTTCAGGTTGTATAGTTGCACCCATATGGCTGCCTTCACCTTCCCTCCCCCTCCTCCCTCTTACACCTATCCCGTCCCTAAAGTAGATGGCCACATAACCCCTTTTCCCTATCCTCCAGTATAGCTTAAACCTGGGATGGCTAGGTCTCAGTCATAGTATTGGGTTGCCCATGTCTCGGTGATGGCGGCTATGTCCACCTTCCCTTCTACCGTCAATGCCTGCAAGTCTGCCATCTTGTTCCCCAGGCGCATTCAGTGATACCACACTCCATTCTGATCTACTGCAGTCTGCACCTTTACCCTCCCCTTCCCTCCTATTAAAATTTGGCTCCAGCCTTAGTGTGGGGGGGGGGAGATCCATGGGACATCCTGTCTTGGTGAATCCCCCCCCTTTGCCCCCCACCTAGTTTAAATGATAATTTTCTTTGATAAACTTCTCAAACATGCTTCAGTACCTGAGCCTTCCTTACTAAGGTGTAACCTATTCTCTGCAGACAGGTCTATATTCTTCCACTTACTACCCCCCCCCCCAACACCAGTCCTTACCCCATAGGCCCACTCCATTCCTTCAGCCATCTATTGAATTCAGTGATTCTCTGCTTCCTGGCTGTACTCGCTCTTGGCACTGGTAGGATTTCTGAGAAAGCAACTGACCTTACCACCATACTGCACAGTTTCCCCAGTTCCCTGAAAGTGTCCTGCACCTCTTTTGTCCTTCTCCCCTTCAGATAATTTGTGCCAAGGTGTACCGTATTTTGTGTTTTTTCCCTTATCTTCTTCACACATCTGCTAATATGCTGTCCCACTCTACCTGCTGTCATGCCTGGCATGCACTCCATCCACATGCTGCTTTTTTTGGTGCCCCTCTCCCCCTTATTACACCTTGAGTATCAAGTCCCTCAGACTAATGACCTTCCCTCCTTTATCCTTTTCACCCTCCTGCCTGCTAATCCTCTGCCCCTGCCTCTGTACCCCTGTGCCTTCTCTGATCCATGTATGTCCCCTGTTCTTTGCCCTGTCCTTTCCCCTGTACCACTTGTGCCCGACTATCTGATTACACCCTCATACCTTTTGTCTTTTGCTCTATCTCCCACTTTCTGTGCCTGCCTTTCCACCCCTTGCCACTGGCCCCTATTTGTGCTATCCTTAACAGGGCTTCCTGCTCGCTCCCCATCTGTTCCCTACCCGACCCTCCCTCTCCCCTCTCATAACTGGCTTTATCACCTTTCTACTGCTCTGCATTACATCTGCTGCTGCCTGAGTTGCCTCTTTTGTCTTCCACCTCACTATTGTATCCCTTACCTTTGTAGTGCCCAATCCTTCCATTAGCTACAGTTTCCTCCCAGCCCTTCCTGCTCCTCCAGGCTAGCCAAATGGAGAATCTCTTCCTATTGTCATTATCTTTCTCTGAGCTACTCAGGCACCTCTCTCTGTGGCTTATACCCTTGCCCTGCCCCCGTTCTATTCTTCTCCTGGTGCTTCACCACCTACAGTCATCTGTGCCTTCCCAGTTGCTCCTGACTGACTGCCCCTCTTGTTGCCCCACCTTGTCTATCCACTCTTTCACCTGCTGAAATCTCTGGTGATGGCTTTCTCAGGTCCCTTTTCCTTGGCATTCCCCACCCCAGTCTCACCTACTCATCTCCCTTCTTAGCCATCCAAGCTCCTCCCTAAGTTGTGTCAACTGCCTACACATCACGCACCCCTGCCCTCCATGCATTCCCCAAGAATATGGCTACCCCACATAATTACAACTTACCACCCATCCCTCTGGACTGCCCATAAACATGCTTCCCCCATGCCTGCTTACTGGCCCACTCCTTAGGATCCCCATCCTCCTTGGACTCTCTGCCATATGGTATATTTCTGAGCTGTACCTGGTCAGCACTCCATTTACAGACTTATCTCCCTGTGTCCTACTCTCTCCTCTCCCCAGCATGACCTGCTGCCTGCTGTCCTCACTGCTGATGTCCTGCAGACACTACTCAAGATGCTACTCTCCTGCTTTGTGCCAATCAAGCTTGGGTCACTTGGTCCCCTTGTAATAGGGATCCCAGCCCGCTACTGGCTGGTCAGAGTCATTTGACAACCCCTCCCTTCTGTGTAGTCCCATCCTCTCCCTCCCTCCTCAGTCAGCTTCCCCTCCTCTCAGCCCAAGACAAAATTATTTGTTTTGCAGTTGCACAGTTCAAATCATACAGCACATGTTGACCTCTCAGTAAATGCTACCACATTACTAAAGAAAACAAACAGCACAAAAAAGTACTTCCCTTTCAGCTACTTCTGCCTCTACAGATTTTCAGCTCCAACAAGCAAATTGGAGCAAATGCTGTACGTCGCCACAGATCATGTCAATTTTATTTATTTATTTAGTTTTTGTTAACCAGGTAAGTGCACTAGCCATAGAATGACTATTTTCAGGCACAACCCGAGAGAGCACAACAGATAAATACATTACAACAATGCAAAACATTAAGTAATAATAATTATAGCTAAAAGTGGAAAATACACAAAGAGAAAATAACATGTGAAAGATTAGAACATTGTACAGTACATAATGGGTGTGCAGCAGGTAGCAATAAAACCAAACAGTCTGAGTATAAAACTTAGTGGAAATGTACAGCTGAAAGCAACATATGGCAGTGTAGATATTACATGCTCCAAAGGGGTTACCTACATCCAGTAAGCAAACAAAACAATAATACAAATCATGGCAACTGGTACAGAGAATAGAGTTATTGCAGTGTAGAGAAAAGAAACACTAAGAGAGAGGGGGCTGTCCAACTAGGACCCAATATCTGAGACAGAGAGAAGTAGGGTGCAACCCGGGAGGTAGAGTAAGTATCCAATAGGTAGAGGTGGGGTATTGAAATAGAGGGAAGAGAGAGAGTAGGGAATGAGAGAAAGTACAAGTGGGCAGAGTGGAAATTTGGTAGTGTCCAGAAGGTGCTATGATTTTAATAGAGAAAGGTTAGTATATGCAAAGCAGAGCTATATGGGGTGAAAACAAGTACGCTGGTCTACTTAAGACAGGGTACCATTGCAGTCCACTTTTAAAACTAATGTGGAATGGGGCCTGTCTAAGAGCTAATAGAAAGGAGCTCCAGAGCCTAGGGGCCACATTGTTGAAAGCTCTGGAGCCTACGGATGTCTGGCATCTGGGCACGTAAGTAGCTCCTTACCAGCTGAGCAGAGCCCATGGGAGGAGCACTGGGGTGTAAGCAATGCCACCAGTGAGAGCGGCGTTTTATTTCTAATTACAGAGTTTACAAGAGAGCTTGGTAGTATTGTCACCACACAGAAGGGAGAGCCAGCCCAAGTCACTATAAAGATTACAGTGGTGGCGAGCTGTGGTGACGAGAGGCGTATCTGCATATATTCTTATAGGCTACGTTGTCCCATTTATGGAGGTAGTTTTAGATGCAGAAGCAAACATTGGAACACCGTAAGTGAGAGCAGGGAGAAGGATATGCTTGGCAATAGCCAGCGTGGCTGAGGGGGTCAGCTTATAGCTGGGTTTATAGGCTACCACTAGTTCAACATTCACTGATTCACTGATGGACTGAACATGTTGATTGAAATCAAGTGGTTGGTCCAAATGAACTCCTAAGTATTTGAAGGACGAAACATTGTCAGTTTGTGCCCCACATGAGTCAAGAACTTTCAGAGATGTTTGACTAGCCCTGAGCTTAGGACCAAGCCAAATAACATGGCGTGTGTTTTCTTTACATTTAGTACAATTTATGGGTAGTTAGCCAGGATTGTATGTTATTAAAGTCAGAAGAAAGGGGAGCATTTATGTTGGACACACTCTAAGCTGGAATGAAGGACAAGATCATCTGCATACAGGATGGATGAGCAGGAGCAAAGACCATCAGCTATATTATTAATAAATAGTGAGAAAAGAAGGGGCCTAGGATAGAGCCATGAGACCCCTGTGTTTATGACAGTTTTAGCAGATGAGAGGAGTTGAATTTCACAACTTGGGATCTGTCAGACAAGTAGCTACTAAACCATTCTACTAGAGGACAGAGAATTCAGATTTCTGAGAGTAGAAAGAAGTAGGGGTGATCAACAAGCTCAAAGGCTTTAGTGAGGTCAATAAGCATTGCTCTTGTTAATAAACAAGCATCCATATTGGAGAACACATCAGCTATAAATCTGATGGCGCATTCAATGTCTATGACCCTTTCTAAAACCATGCTGTGTGCCAGAGAAGGTTATATCTGGCAAGGTAGTCTGTAGCTTGGTTTGTGACTAATTTCTCAATAATTTTGCTTAAGACTGCTATTGATCTGTAGTTGATAATCTCAGCAGGGTCCCCTTTTTTATAGACTGGTGTGACAAGGGCTATTTTCCATAGGTTCAGCACCACACTGGAAGCAAGAGACAGCATAAATAGTTTTGCAAGAGGGGAGGCAATGAAAGGAGCAGCTAGTTTCAGAAGTCTTGGTTCAAGGGTATCGGAGCTGGAGCTAGTAGTGCCAGACATGGTCAGAAGTAACTTCAGGACATTAGACCTCAGGACTTTATTGAAGAGAAATGAGGGTGTGGTGAACCACCTGCTAGAGGAGTCTAGGACAGATGAAGCAGGTATAGAGGAAGACTGTGCACTTGCTGGAGGTGCCACGAAGGAAGAAGTGTACTGAGATAGGTCCATGAACATGCGCTTGAAGGAGTCAGCTACAGTATTTGAGTCATTGCAGTGAACCCCATTCAGTATCATGTCACCAGTGACTTTTGTTTGAGTGACACCAAGGAAAGATTTTATGTGTGCCCAGAATTTTCTAGGGGCCCCCACGGAGCTAAGTAGCAGGGCCTTTTAGCAGTACAAATCTGCTTTTGCATGAGTTATGCAGAGCTCAGTAGGTATGGAAATCGGCTGGAAGACCTGACAGTTTGTACTTTTCCAGCACCTGTCCTCACTCACACAGGTTAGTCAGAAGTTCTTTCTGAAGCCTTCTAGTAAGTTTACCTTAACCCTGCGCTTTACTTTGGGAGCAAGTGTATATGTTGGACAGCAATAACGTTGTCACGAAAATTCCTAACACTATCTCAACATTACTCATGTAGATAGATGGTAGACTGTTACCAGCAAAAAGACTGCCCAACCAGAAACATATCCTTTGATCTGTACTTTGTTTTTAACATCTGCAGAACAGATATAATGTTGCAAACTGGATGCCACAGTACTTCTCAATGAACTCTGCAGTGATGCACAGTCAGGAAACACGTTTACATATGTTGACTGGGACAAAAAAAGCACTAGGATACTGGAACACTATGTTTACAAGACTCAAAATAGCCAGAAAACACAACAGTACTTGCAGTTTCTATAAGTGCTACTGCTTCCTTCCTTCACTTTTTCGAATAAGTATGACAGTCTTCCTTTCTGTGCATTACAGTGAGTTTTATAGATGGCTTTATGCTTGTAATTGTCAAGCCCAATGAAGTGAAATAGACATGGTCTGTCCTTACTTGACTGCAGCATTCTCTTGCAGTCTCAAAACAGTACACCTAGCAAAAAATAAGTGTATAACAATCTGGAAACTGCATAGTTATCGCTCTGTGATGATCACAAGATGAGATTGCTGATCTTTTAATAATGGTGTTAAAATACCACTGAGTTAATTAAACTGTCATAAATTCAGTTACTAAAGCACTGCCAGTATACACTTTGGCGAGCGTCCCAGTGATGCTGAGGGCATGAAGTGCTGGATGTCACACCTTGCGCCACACTGGTTCAGGAGCCAACTGAGGTTGTCAGCAGTCAGCCAGGAGAGGAGAGGAGAGGATTGAGCATCTGTGGGACTGCTCTTCTCTCCTCTCCTGAGGAGGGATAGTGTTTGTGTTCCCTGCACTTGTGACCCCTGGTGGAGACTGGAGGCTGCTGCAGCAGGGAACACCTAGCAGTAGGGATTGGGGCAGTGGCAGATATCCTGTGGGCAAGGCAAGGAACAAACTCACTGTATGCCAAATGTCACTGCATATCCATGCCCCAGGGCTCAAGTGAAAGCCCCTCCGAGTGAGCAACATGATGCCCCGTTGGACTACCGCTCCACTTGGCTGAACAATGGCCAGCATAAGTCAGGGTGGGGGTTCCAGGTGATTTTGATCTCCTCCCATCCCTTTCCTGGAGTTCCCTTCCATGGGGGGTAAGCCACAGTCCTCCCAGTCTTGCAGCTGTGGCAGAAGCCAGATGAATGAGTGTTCAGACCCGGCACACAGGACTGATAGGGGACAAGGTGCTGTCCCCAGTGCTCAAGAGAAGAAGAAATAAAATTCACAAGAAAAAGTATGTGATCTGATTTACATTTGAGATAGCTCACTTTGTCACCACCAGCAGCTGAATACAGTCACATATGAACATGTGAAGAAGACAGCCAACGGACGCATTAAGTCTATCAAGTTTGCTCATATTGCATGTTTCACAACATGAGCTACTATCCCTATCCTCCTTCTCCACTCCTCCCATCCTCCCTACCCATGATCCTTACCTTCCCTCTATGCCTATCCCAGCTTCTCTTAAAGCTGCCCACTGTCTTCAATGAGATCACCTCTTCCGGCAGCACATTCTAAGTGTCCACCACCCTCTCTGTGAAGAAGTGCTTCCTGACCTTTCTCCTAAACCTCCCATCCTCCAGCTTAAGACTATGCTCCCTCATGTTGTGGTTGCCACTCACACTTGGGAGCAGAGGGCAGAATCAGTCAGCAGTAGTACTGTTTAGTCAGGAAACTAATCCTGTATTTTTAAGCAATATGTTTCTGACATAATGAGATCTGTCATTAGTATATTGGTCCAGACCACTTTCCTCCCTCTCATTGGCTATGCTGACCTTCTGTATAGTCACTGTCCTAAAACTGCCTTAAAGAAGCTGGATACATTGCATCACAGAGTGATAAGGTTCATCACAGATGCTCCTTCTAATACCTACCACTGCTCCCTTTATGATCAGTTAGACTGGGCATTACTTACTGCCAGGAGATGGAGAAATGCCTCACTCTGAAGCTACAGAGCCCTTACATATAACCCCTCCCCACCCCTACATCACTGAACTCTTCAAATGCACTCCAAGAGTTTACTGTCTTCAAAGATATTCCTATATTCTATTCAATATCCCCAAGATAAAAACACATTATGGTGCCACCTCCACAAGCTATGCCTTTCCTTTGTTAGGGAATAACCTTCAGGAATCCTTGAAACTTACTAAAATAATTGGCACATTCACCTTTAAATGTTTGCTAAACCGCACACTGAAAGAGACTTGCAGCTGCTACTTGTGACTGGGTAACCCCTGTCATTGGTGAGGTGCCCTGGTAGGAGAGATGTGGGTCTTTCCTTGCCCCATTAACCTACCTTATGCCTATGTTATATAAAGTACATGGAAGGAATAGATGAAAGTGCTGGAGTGCTTTAAAACAATTAAAGATTAAAAGTGCTAGCTAATAAAGTGCAGGGATATGTTAAATGCTATGGTTAAAGTACTAGAATAGTGCTTTCTGTACAAAGAAAGAAAGTAAAATATAAAATGCATCTGTGCCTTTAATTGCAGTAATAAAAAAACACAGAAAGGGAACCACAGAGTAAGTACCTATCTGTATTGTCTGTTTTTCTATGGTTGCAACATCTATCTTCCTTTCTAGTGCAGCTATCCCTTTCTTTCTTGGTAGGAGACAGGCCACCTCTAAGCAGCGCCCACCCCCTTTTCATTGTGTAAACCCTCTTTCAAGTTCTCTTCCTTCTGGGTCTAGGTAGAAAGTTGTAAACTAAAACACAAGTGGCAATATGTGTTTTACTTAGTGGCTAGTTAAATGAGCCCAGGATTAAATAAACCAGTAAGCAGCATTCCCTTTCCCTTTGCTTTATTATGCATCCTGTGCTGCCTTGCTAGAAATACAAAGATAACATAAGTGGGATATTATTAAGATACAGTATTATTAGATGCTCTGTTAGCAAGTAGCAGTATTGTTGGGTCTATAGGAAAAGTGATTCTCTTTTGTGGCTGGTAATGTCCCCTGAAAGAATAGTAACAAAAGGAAGGCCCTTGGGTCTCACAATGAGGCACAAACCATTTTCTGCTGAAGTAAAAGTATCTGTGTCTAGAGATGCTGTCTGTATAGTGCTGCTGTTGTGCCTGCATGAATTGTCGCACATAGCACACTACGCAGCAACCTAAAAATAAATGAATACAGTAAATAAGTTACAATAAGCCCTAGTACACATTGTAGCTATGGATAGAAATTGGGGATTTCTGTTAAAAGTCCTGTCACCTTCAAGCCTGTGTAAGCAGAGTCAGTAATGCCTGATATGGATACAAAACTAAAGCAATTCCATTTAAACTAAATTAAAATAAAGAACTGACAGTCCCCCACACCACATCATAGCAAAATGCTGGGTCAATAGCTTACCTCAGGTTAATTTGCTGGTGTGTAAAAGGTCCTGCAGAGGTAAAAGAGAGCAAAAAGATACTGTTTGCTGGCCTGATAAACTGCAGCCTTCTCTGCAGCAGGATAGGGTGTTGGCTGCACAAGCTCTTCTTCTGCACTCAATCTGTTGCTATAGGGAAGCAGCAGCCCCTAGAGGCCCATATTTATACAGATTCTAGCTACATTAATTATTGATTGAGGGGGGAGCTTACAGTAATTAAAAAAGATAATCAAGCATTTAGAGTCACTTTCTAACCAGGATTATGATGTGTAATAAAGATGTTGGAAATAAATAGTTATTAAAGTAATAAGGCTTAAAAGCAATTTTTTATACTATGTATAGGAGCAAGTTGTGAGCCTAGAAACTCAAAAATGTACTAAATTAGAAATGAATTGATGTCGCATGACAGTGATGTCATTGATAAAAACATATATAAGCCTACCACTAGGGTGGATTTATTAGATACGGCGTCAGTCTAGAACTGACTGTGAGAGGTGTAAGACCTTAAGTTTAGAAGGCTTGTGTCTACACCCTAGACAGCACTGATGTTATGGACTTAATGACAATTTTCTGTTCTGAATAATTATCATTTTATGCTACAAATAATAAAATGATAAATGTCAGCCTGGCATTTTTTATGCACTAACTCTGGCTGTCTGCCTGCTAATTGTCTCCTGAACAACTACCCCGCTACACTACTCATAAAACTGTCTCAGACATTGAATAACTGTACTATACTCCTTCTTCAGCACTTAACTCTGACCCAGTTATTAGTGCAGTGAATGTTCCCTACACCTTTTAATCCTCACCTTAATTCACTCTTTCTCTCCCAGCTTTAACCTTTGTCTCCCTTGATCACTAATGTTATCCTTGCCAGATATTCCTGTCCCTAACCCTTATATCCTAGTATTTCTTATGAAACACAGGTACAGTCTAGATGGATTAACACAGAAATAATTCCTCAGTTGCTACCTGTGTATTTTATGTATTATCTTCCTTGTGCAAAAGTACGCTGTAATTATTGTTTCTGTGATCCCCTGTATTGCTGATGTATGTATTGCTAAACTGTGTTTTCTTGTTCTGTATTTTATTCCTACCCTGGCCTCCTAGGGTTCCATGTGATAACAGTGAAGGCAATCACCGTTAGGGTGAGTGTACATCACTGAAAATCAGTTTAACGATGTACACTCCCAGCACACAGCAAAGGATGCTGGGGACTTTTTTTTAATGGGTGGGGCTGTGCCCCCTGTACCCTCTACTAAAGGATTATCAACTGCGGGGAGGGGGTGCATGTCATGCGGGTACAAAAGTAGAAAAAAATTTCATGGCCAGGCGCAACAACATGAACGCATGCCCAGAACCGAACCTTGCAACCATAGCCAGCCACCAACCCACCACACCACAGGGCCAGCTCAGTATCCCACTGATGCACTATGCCTCATAAACTCTCACTCCCCTTCCGCCTGTTGTTTGGTGTGCTTGCTCCCCCCCCACGCATGTAGATATAGCAACATCCTGTTGCTATATTCATGGACCCTTTCCCCATCTGGTTGCCTTCCCTGCCTGGTAGCCGTTTGGACAGGCACCGCAATTGAGTCACCCTTTTTGAAAGGGCTCAGTCGTGGTTACCATTGTCACAAGCTGCCTCTCCCAGGACCACTTTTTGGTAATGAGCTTGCTCAACTGTGTTTTTCCTAGTAAAATAAAGATTGATTGATTCTATTTCTCTGTTTCTAAAACATGTATTACTAATTTTATAATTAATGGCTCAAGTCTTTAAAGATAGTTGCCACTAGCAATATTTAAAAATCCCTTTCCTCAAGGTTACTTTTTCATATGTTTGATTCATACTGTAGATGTACTAGGAGGGTGCTAGAACATGGTTCTGATGGCAGACAGCACAGTACCATATCAAGATGTTTTAGTTATTCATAGTGGGCATTGCCAGAAAGCAGGTGCACTTAAACACTTCAAAACCCATATAGTACATCTCTATAGTGAGAAAGTGCTTTAAATGTAACATACACTACTGGAAACTCTCTTGTAACTCAAGACTAGAATGGGTTATCATGATGCTCTCGAAGCTTTCAGACACTGCCAGTGTCACTCACTTGTATAGCATTAAGCAATTGGCTCCCAGTCTGTCTTTGGCTGGCCGAACACTTAAAAAGATGGCATCTCCGTTTTGAGGATTCTCACTCATCGTCACAACTTATGTGATTGCCACTCACCCTCATCACATTTATTTTCAAATTTTATCTAGTTGATCCTGCCTTTATAAATGTATCTGGTTGATCCTGCTACCGTTTTGCTTTGGTTGTGGCTTCAGGAGACCATAACCCTGATCGGCATGAGACCGCAGACGTTGGCTGCTCTTAATTGCAGTTGCGGGCCTGGGCACTTCCATACTGAGAATGGCGATAGGAGAAATTATCCTGAGAATGAAAGAAAAAAAAACCTACACGCTATCTCTCTCTCATGTCGGAAAGCAAAAATCCCACCATCAACAATTATAAAAAACAATGGATAGGCAAGTGTGTGTTAAGGAACTGATTTACACACCCTTAGTGTGTGATGATGTCATAAACCTCTAGAGCTTGGCTTTTGAGGTTTATGGGTCATCACATACCTTGGGTGTGTAAAAAAAAAAAATTCAGTAACACACACTTGCCTATTCATTATTCTCTGTGTAACCTCCAGGTGGTGCCCAGATTTTATTTATTTATTTGAATTTTGGTAACTGGGTTAATCCACTGAAAAAGAATGTCCCTTTTTCAGGGGTGACCAGAGGATGGTACAATAGGAGGTACAGAGATGTGTAAAGTCAAGTAAACAGTAGTCACAAATACTTAGACAAATATGAGCATACACAGGACATTACACATAAGACAAAGATAATTACAGTTGATAAATGGAATATATACATGGCACATTAACAGTTGGTCCAGAAGAACAGTGAAATATGCAAGTAATTGTAAAATTACAGATTATACAACAGTAAATTTAAAGAAAGTTACATAAAGCAAGAAAAGGTTAAAGGCCTCGGGTACATTGCACTTCAGGGAGGAGATAAGATGGGAATTAAGAGAGAGTGCTTAAACTGGCACGACAACTTTTAATTCTTTGGCGCCCAATCCCATAGGGTCTGTGCATCGTACAGTCATAAACATTAAAGTGAGACAGTGCATACATACCTGTAGATACGTAAATAACAAATTAAAGCAGGATAAAGATAAAAACAGCAAGCTTAAAAATAGAATATATCAACATTAGCTAATGAGTAAATACTGACGTCCCTAAGGATCAATGTCTGGAAATGCCAGGGCAAATAAATAGGTCTTGAGGAGGGTTTTAAAAACCAAGACTGAAGGGGCCTCCCTCACAGATGGTGGTAGCAAGTTCCACAGGATGGGACCGGCAACACTAAAGGTCCTGTCACTGGTGGTTTTTAACCTTATCCTGGGAATCGCAAGAGGAGTGGAGAGAATGGGAAATAGTGTCAGGTGTTAGAATGCTAGACAGATAGCCAAGACCAAGCCCATGTTGGGCCTTAAAGGTAAGCAAACCCACCATGAAGAGGATCCCCCACCTAACAGGCAGCCAGTGCAGTTTGCACAACACTGGGGTAATATGACTGAACTTAGAAAGTCCTGTTATCAGCCTGGTGGCAGCATTCTGCACCAGCTGCAGTCAGTGGAGGGTATCTCCAGAGACCCTGAAGTAGAGCACAGTTCAGTAGTCAAGTCTGGATGCCACAAAAACATGCACCAAGACTGGGAGGTCCCCAGGTGGAACTAGGGGCTTGATTCTAACAATATTCCTCAGATGGTAAAACCTATTTTGGATGACGGATAACACCTGAGGTTCAAATGTCAGTCCTTCATGAAGGAAAATGACTAGATCATGCACCCTAGAGGAAGCCTTCAATGGTGCAGACCCCAAGGTTAAACCGGTTGCCATGCCAGAGGCAATTTTATCATGCCTTAGGTTTGACTTATCCACCAGTACCTCCATCTTATCGGGATACAGTCACAACCACCTTGAGGACATCCAGTCATTGATCCTAGTGAGGCAGCTGTTTAGCACATTCACGATGTCTGGTGCCCAGGGAAAAGGAAAGATACAACTTGGTGTCAGCTACATAGCAGTGAAAACCCACATTGTACTTCCAAATGAGCCCACTCAAGGGCAGCATGTACATGACAAACAGCGTGGATGACAGGACTGAGCCCTGAGGTACTCCACAGGACAGGAGGCTGGGGGGGAGGGGAATTCCCCTTTGCCACCTACTGCCTCCTATTCATGAGACAGTACTCAAACCAGCAGATTACAGTGCCAGCAAGTCCGCAGTACTGTCTGAGACAGTCAAGTAACACAACATGGTCCACCATGTAAAAGGGTGAGCAGAGACTGAGGAGAATGAGAATTGACCCCTCTTGCCCTGAGGAGGTCATTGTGCACCTGAACTAATACCATTTCAGTGCTATGCCTCCATGGCTGAGAATGGGATCAGAGCAGTGCAACAGGAGTTTGTGGAGTTGTGGAGGGCCTTACAAATAGCACACATGTAACTTTTTCAGAAGTGCTACCTGTCTATGGCATGGATGAGACTAGGGTACTCTGCACCATGGGATTCAATGACTGGTGAAAACTGGTGCAGAGCTAAGGATTTGGCTTCACTGGGGACTGGGGCTCCACCTGGAGGATACAGGCCTATACTGGCATGATGGTCTATATCTGTCCAGGAAGGAACCAGGATCCTAGGTGATAGGTTTAAATGTTTAACTGCAAGCATTTAAAGTAGCCAAGGGAGAGGCACTGAAGAGGAGAGTGAAATCCTAGTTCCCCAAAAATCAGGGTAGTTAGTGAGGTAAACACCAAGATAGAGCAGTCAATAGAGAGAAGGGCAGGGGTAAATGGAGAAAAAGCCAAAGGCAGTAAGGACAGGGATGGGGCAAAAAGAAATAAGGCTTAAAAAATGGTGGGTAATGAGTACCAATGCTCATAGTCTAGATTAAAAGCTCCCCGAAATGGTGGCCTTGATGGAAGAGGGATGCCTGGATATTGTGGCAGTCACAGAAACATGGTACACAGAGAACCATGACTGGGATGTCTACATACCAGGGTACACAATCTATAGATAGGACAGTGGGGTAGAAGGGGGGGAGAAGTAGCTCTCTATGTAAGGGAAGAGATCAGAGCACCTGAACTAAAGAGTAAACAGGGAGCAGAGGAGGCACTGTGGGTCACCCTGGAGACTGAAAATGGCACCACAATTTACACAGGGATTGTATACAGACCCCCATCTCAGGGGGAGGAAATGGACAAGGAAATGATAGAAGGCATCCATAGGATGGCAGAGAAAGAGGAGATATTGTTGATAGGGATCTGAATATGCCTTATGTTAACTGGAGCACCTTTGCTGTAGCCACATCCAAGAGCAGGGCCATTCTCAATGCCCTAAAGGGGGCATGCCTCAGACAGCTAGTTTTGGAACCCATTCGGGAGGGTGCAATCTTAGATCTGGTACTCTCAAATGGGGACAGAGAGAGGATCTCAGATCTAGAAGTGGGTAGCCATCTGGGAACAAGTGACCACCAAACAGTGTGGTTCATGATAAACTTAGCTGTAGAGTCAAGCCATACAAAAGTGAGTGCAGGGACTTCAGGAGGCTGATTTTGTCAAAATGGGAGAGTGCATCAGAAAAGCACTAGCAAACAGGCAAGAAGGTGGGGTGGAGAAACAATGGGGAAACATCAGAACTGCCATCACAGAGGCAACAAGCCTTTGTGTGAAGCAAATAAACAAATCGAAACAAAAGAAAAAACACTACGGTTCTCAAAAGAAGTGGCATGGAAGGTTAGAGAGAAAAAGATAGCATTCAGAAGTATAAGAAAACAGAAGGAGTAGGACAGAGAACTGTACCAGTTAAAGCAGAAGGAAGTGGGGAAGGCAGTCAGAATAGCAAAGTCCCAAACTGAGGAAAACATAGCCAACTCGGTTAAGAAGGGGGATAAAACTTTTATAGGTGCTTTAGGGAGCAAAGAAAGACTAAGGCAGGGATACTGAGGCAGAATAAAGAGGAGGGTGGTTGGGCAGAGAGCGACAGTGAAAAAGCAGGGGTACTGAATGAATACTTCTGCTCAGTATTCACAATGGAAGAGCAGGGGGAGATACCTAATCCAGTCAATAGAAGCACTCTGGATAGGAGGGTTGTTATTAGTCATTTCACAGAAGAAAGGGTTCTGAAAGAACTCCTAAAACTGAAGGTGGGTAAAGCAATGGAGCCTGATGGGATTCACCCCAAAATTCTAAAAGAACTAAGGGAAGAACTAGTAACACCACTGACTACCCTTTTTAATAAATCATGGGAGGATGGTGTGGTACCTGAGGACTGGAGAAGGGCAGATGTGATTCTTCTTCACAAAAATGGGAGCAAGACAGAGGCAGAAAACTACAGACCTGTCAGTTTGACCTCAGTGACAGGGAAAATGATGGAATCACTTCTGAAGGAAAGAATTGTTGAGTACCTAGAAGCCAGTGGGGTGCAGGACCCAAAGCAGCATGAATTCACAGCAGAAAGGTCATGTCAGACAAATCTAATTGATTTCTTTGACTGGGTGACAAAAGTAGTAGACCAGGGAGGGGCTGTGGACATGGCCTATCTAGACTTTAGCAAGGCATTTGATACAGTCCTGCACAAAAGACTAATAAACAAATTAGCCAGCCTGGGAGTGGGTCCCAGGGTGGTAACCTGGGTAAAACACTGGCTGGACAACAGGACACAGAGGGTAATAGTAAATGGAGTCCACAGTGAAGAAGGGGGGTTACTAGTGGGGTATTGCAGGGTTTAGTACTGGGGCCAGTCCTTTTGAATGTCTTTATAAGTGACATTGCAGAGGGACTGGAAGGAAAAGTATGTCTCTTTGCAGATGACACAAAGATCTGCAATAGGATTGGTATGCAAGGTGGGGTGGAAAGGATGAAAAGGGACTTGGCAAGGTTGGAGGAATGGTCACATGTATGGTAGCTTAGATTCAATGCAAAGAAGTGCAAAGTAATGCACCTGTGAAACAAAAACCCAGGGGAAGAGTACACAATGGGGGGTGAGATACTGACAACAACAGAAATGGAAATGGACCTGGGGGTAGTCATATCAGATGACCTAAAGGTGGGCAAGCAATGTAAGAAGGTAGTAAGGAGGGCTGGGGGGATACTGGGATGCATACGGAGAGGCATCACCAGTAGAAAACAGTAAGTTCTTGTCCCTCTGTACAGACAGTTGGTAAGACCACATCTGGAGTACTGTGTACAATTCTGGAGACCCCATCTCCACAAAGACATAGACAAGTTGGAGGCTGTCCAGAGGAGGGCAACCAAAATGGTGCAGGGTCTGCACCAGAAGACATATGAAGAAAGACTAAAAGAGCTTAAGATGCATAGCCTCGAGGAAAGGAGGGAGAGGGGGGACATGATAGAAACTTTCAAATACTTCAAGGGAATCAACAAAGTCCAAAAGGGTAGCATCTTTCAGAAAAAGAGATGTGCAAGAACAAGGGGGCACAATTTGAAGATGGAGGGTTGGCTCAGAGATAATGTGAGGAAGTATTTCTTCTTAGAGGGGGTTGTAGATGCATGGGACAGCCTTCTGAGGAGGTCGTAGAGTCAAAAACAGTGGGGGAATTCAAGAATGCATGGGACAGACATAAGGCAATTCTAGTGGGGGGATAGAAGGAAGTAGGCTGTTGGTTAACTAGAATCTGCAGCTTATCCGTTAGGTAGGGAAATGGGCAGACTAGGTGGGCCAAGCGGTCCTTATCTGCCATCAAATTCTATGTTTCTATGACACCAAGACTGGAGTGTCTCATATATGTCAAAGGCCTCAAGGTGCTCCTCAAGTTGTTGCGCCACAGTTTTCTCTACAACCTTACCTAAAATGGGAAGGTTGGAGATAGATCAATAGTTTGCCAACATGTCAGGGTCTAAAGAAGTTTTTTTCAGAAGAGGTCTCACCAGTGCCTCTGACAAGGCACACAAGGCAATCAAGACAAATACCAGACTGATGGAGTTGACACATCCCATCAAGAAATGGGTCAGCACAAGTCTAGGTCACAGTATGTGTGCTTCAGCCTTGCCCCAAACTGGCAGAGTGCTTCTGCAATGAATATCTGCAGCCTGCCTAATAAAATGGCACCCTGCAATGCTGGACAGCACAGCACCAACCAGACATTCTGGCTTTAACAGAAACCAAGACCCCAGACTCATTTGTCTCTGTTCCTGGCTACTCTCTCATTAGGCTTGATCATAACGGCAAGAGAGGTGGTGGCTGTGCCTTCTATGTAAATGACTCACTGCATTACCAAGCCCTGCCTGCACCCTCCCTAGACCATGGTGTCCAAGCCCCCTGAATAAAACTCTCCCCTGACCCAAACCGTGCTCCTTTTGCTCTCACCATCACCTACATCCCACCCCGCAGCCAATCCCCTACATGTAAAGTGCTCTCTGACTGTCTAGCCAGCCACCCCCACAAAATTAAACAAATCCTAGTTGGGGATCCCAACATAAACTGGTTGGCGAGCTCATCAACACAAGCTAAAGATACCTTTGCTGCGTTAGATATGACCCAACTGGTATCCCAGCCTACCAGGACCAACACCGCTAATTTAACCCACACCCTTCTAGATATCTTGCTCACTAATTGTCCCCACCATATTACCGACCTGGGTGTCCTACCTAATGCCTTAAGCGACCACTCCCAAATCATCTTCAGCTGGTCCTGTCAGGTACCTAAACCACCACCATATATCACCTTTCATCATCGACTATGCCCAGGAGGCATTGCCAAACTCAAACAATATCTAATTCATTGGGACTGGTACCCTATTTCCCAAGCCCAGCACATAGATGATGCATTGCACTAATTTACTGCAACCTTTAATACTGCCTGTGATGCTTTTGCACTGTCCATCAAAGTGACCACTAAAAAACGTAGTGCCCCCTGGATCACCCCAGAACTCCTGCAACAGTTCAAAATGCATGACAACCTCTGGCATTGTTCCACTGTCTCCGGTTTACTAAGTGATAGGCAGGCCTATAATGCTGCTTGCAATAAGTGTACCTGGGCAATCCGTAAGGCCAAGGCGGAGCACTGCAGAACTGCCCTAGCCACCTCCTGGGGTAGCACAAGAAAGTTCTGGGATAACATCAAGGAGCTTAATTGTAAATCCCGCTCTCCCCCACCTCACAACTTAGTGTCAATAGTACTACCACCACAAACACATGACATAGCTAACTGCCTCAACTCCACCTTCTCAGACCTCAGCTCAGTCCTCCCTAGCAACTTTTTTTTATCCAATTCAGCCTACCCCAGCACCTGAGCTCTTCCACTCCCCTTCAAACTCAGAGTAATTACCCTACAGACGTGAAAGCCTACCTGTGCAAAGCCCTCCAGAGCTCCAATTACTGCAAAGATGCCTTCGATATGCGTATCCTATACCTCACGCTAGACTCAGTTATCTCCCCAGTCACGGACCTTCTAAATCTGTCCCTGCACCTGGGCCAGTTCCCAACCTCATGGAAAATGACAGTGATAACATCACTATTGAAATGTGGTGACAGCTCCCTCCCAAACAACTACCAGCCCATCTTGATTCTCCCCCCACTCTCTAAAGCCCTTGAAAATATCATGGCCAATCAGCTCACTGACTACCTCCTCTCACATAGCTTCTTATGTAGGGATCCGCATGGTTTCAAAGCTGGTCATAGCACTACGACCACCCTCACAGAATTCTCTAACTCCCTGCACTCCACGCTTGACAAGGGGCACCTCGCAGGGGCTGTATTTATAGACCTCTCAAAGGCCTTCGACATGGTTTCTCATCCCCTTCTTCTTAACACATTACAACAAATTGGGGTCTTTCATTGTCCACTCTCATGGTTCTCCAGCTATCTTTCATCTAGAAACTAATGTGTTAAAATTAATAATACCATATCTACTATGCTGCCTGTGCACTCAGGAGTTCTCCATGGATCTATCCTGGGTCCCATGCTATTCAGCATCTACCATGACGCCCTGCCTAAATCCTGCCCCGGCAGCAACCTTCTCCTCCACGTGGATGACGCTGTTCTTTATGCCGCACATCCTGATCCTCTCTCTCTCTCTCTCTCTCTCTCCAATGTACCTTACAAAACTCCTTCTCTCAGACTGAACACTGGTTTGCTGAACACAGATTGGTGGTCAACATTAAAAAACCTAAGATGATGCTCTATGCCCCCTGCCAAAACAGATCAAGGGATTTCCCCCTGAAATACTCTCCGCCGCTCTCATCCCACTGAAACAGGTCCAAAAGTATAAGTATCTAGGTATTACATTTGACTCTTCCCTCTCATTCCATGAACATATAAAAATCCTCACCTCCACCACCAGCACCCGCATTGGTCTCCTTTACAGACATAAAGACTGCCTGCTACCTGAAGCATTTTACCTAGCCATTACCTCCTCAGTCTTATCACTGGTGGACTATGGCCTCACAATCTATGCTGCCGCCGACCCTACGGTGCTTCATCAAATACAAGTAGTCATCAATAAGATCTGCCAGCTTCCCTCTGGTGCTGACAGAAATACACATACCTGCATCCTATACACGCTCACCAATATCCTCTCCCTTGAGGAAAGACTATTATACCAGACCTGTCTCTTCACCAAACAAATCCACCTGGGTTTAACCCCAATATGTATCGTGGCTTCTCTTCAGGCAGCCACCATCTCAGCATCCACATGAGCTGCCCCAAAAATTATCTGGAAGGTGCCTAGGGTCAGGACCACCCTGGCCCAGCGATCCTTCCCCCTTAGAGCTCCATCCTGGTACAATGCCCTCCCACTGGCTGTCACATCAGTCACCAATCTAGGTCCTTTTAAAGCTGCCTTAAGGGCCCATATTCTCTCCTCACATCAATGCCAGTGTATCCAGTAGCCTGTGGATCCTGACCACGCCACTAGACCATGCACCTGCCCTTGGCCAGGCAGTGGAGGACCCTCACTATTTCTAGTCTACAGGCTCCTCACCTCCATTGGTTACCATATCTTTCTTAGGAAAATTTTGATGCTGTATGGGCAGACTGCAGATATTTCCTGAGTGACACATTTTCCTGGTCTTTGACCCTAGCTTTCCCTTCTTTGTTGGATTTGGCTTTGTGATTCCTGCCCGCCTCCAACCCCTGTCTTTGTGTTTGCAGACAGAGCTGGCACCTTCCCTGCTGTCGGCGACCCGCCCTGTCATTGCAGCACAATACACAGTAATTTACAACCCTTTTGTGCCTTTGGTTGAACCCTTCCACTGCTGCTGAATATATCTCTCTGTCTTCCCTTCCTCTCAGGCATTCCCTAGCTTCTCTGGGCTACTGCATTTGTCCGAGGGTCAGACCCGGACTGCCGGTGCCCCTACGGCACGAGGAACCTGCAGCAACCAGTCCCACGAACAGCAGCAACAGGTACAGCTTTTCTTGGCTATGACTACAAAGATTTACAAGCTGTGAGCATCTCGGCTACAGTTGAATTCCAGCCCTCACATGGTTTAGCCCTGATTGGCTGATTGCCAACTTGCAGCTTTCCGATTGGTCTGCACTCAGAGCCTGGCTTAAATGAGCTTCCCCATCTAGGACTCTGCTCTATATCCATCCCTGCCACTGTAGTAATTTTTCAGCCCACCTCCTCCCCCTCCTTAGGCCACCTTAAATACACGTTAACCACGTCTACTTCTCTCTTCCTCCCATTTCATTACCTAGCAGTGTTGTTTGTGCTCTGATATATATACAGTATATATATATAGACAAAGAACCTCTGTGCGCAAACACTGAGGCAAGGGTTACCCCAAAGGGCATTTGGCTGGGAAGCCAAGTTTCAAGAAAATACAAAATCACACATGCCCACACAATGCAAAGCATCATGGGCTGCATATGCAAATCACCACAGAATGTTATGCTGGTCCAACTTTAAGCAGAATTGCATGGTGCCGAAAGGCCTCTCACACAGTTTGCAAAGGGTGCTAACAGAAGACATAGACACGTGTTTCATCCTACTAGGACTCATCAGTATGCCTCGTCTGTTTGACACCCCAGTGGAATGGACCAGCTACCCTAAGGCAGTGTGCCTTGGATATGTTGTGGTGAACCTATTAAAATAAAAAACTGTTTAAAAGACAAAGAACCTCTGTGCGCAGACACTGAGGCAAGGGTTACCCCAAAGGGCATTTGGCTGGGAAGCCAAGTTTCAAGAAAATACAAAATCACACATGCCCACACAATGCAAAGCATCATAGGCTGCATATGCAAATCACCACAGAATGTTATGCTGGTCCAACTTTAAGCAGAATTGCATGGTGCCGAAAGGCCTCTCACACAGTTTGCAAAGGGTGCTAACAGAAGACATAGACACGTGTTTCATCCTACTAGGACTCATCAGTATGCCTCGTCTGTTTGACACCCCAGTGGAATGGACCAGCTACCCTAAGTTATATATGTTTTTTTTTTTCTCTCTTAAAGGGCAACACTATGATTGCTTGGACTGTTGGTCTTCATGACATGTAGACACTCTTCTAACATTGAACCCCATTTATTTCAAGTTGGTTCTGTGGGTGACCATCAGTTTTAATTAGTAGGGACTTGAGTTGTATGAACTTGACGACCTTGTATAAACACTACCACTCTGCCCGTAATTATATAGTTACTTTTACTGTTGCCTCTTTTCTGTCTCAGAAGCAGGGCTAGCTAAAGCCTCAAGGTACTTGCCGAATAATCAGAACTATGCAGGTAACTCAATCGTCCTCCATGCCCCCTTCTCCTCTTAGGCCTTATTCACCTGTTTGGGTTAGCTTAACATCCATTAGCTGGTACCTTCACAAACAGTAACAAGGAAGATTGCCAAGGTGTGTCACATTCCATGGATCAGTATATATGTGCCTGCCTGTTTCACAAACCTGATCTGGCTACACACTTACCGTGGCAGGATGGTACTGTGGAAGTACTAGGTAGTGAGGATGTAGCACCTTCTACATATGCTCCTCTGTCTCCCCATGCACTTCGCAGTTAGGGCTTTAATTTATGTAGCATTTGGCCATCATGGCAATAATCTTAGGATCCCTCCAGCGACTGCTAGCCATCGCCAAAAACAGAAATGGTCTTTAGCACTTAGAGACCTCCTAGGGACTATCAGAAAATTACTGCTCCTTTTACTACTGTGCTCTGGTAATATTGAACTAAACCCTGGTCTACTAGCAACCATTTCTTATCCAGCTGAGCTGTCTAGTCTCAAAGGTTTGAGCTTTATTCATGTCAATGCATGCAGCCTTCTAAACAAAATCACCTACATCCAGTCATGGGTCTGTCATCAGATTCCACCCCCCTTCCCCGAGGAGACCGGAGGTCGCGAGGGCCAGTGCTTGAAGCCCTTCCTGCCACAAGATAACCCCAGAAAGCTGAAAGATTCCACCCCCCTTCCCCAAGGAGACCGGAGGTCGCGAGGGCCAGTGCTTGAAGCCCTCCCTGCCACAGGATAACCTCAGAAAGCTGAAAGATTCCATCCCCCTTCCCTGAGGAGACTGGAGGTCATGAGGGCCAGTGCTTGAAGCCCTCCCTGCACAGGATAACCCCAGAAAGCAGAAAGATTCCACCCCCTTCCCCCAAGGAGACCGGAGGTTGCAAAGGCCAGTGCTTGAAGCCCTCCCTGCCTCAGGATAACTCCACAAAGCTGAAAGATTCCACCCCTTCCCCTAGGAGACCAGAGGTCGCAAGGGCCAGTGCTTGAAGCCCTCCCTGCCTCAGGATAACCCCAGAAAGCTGAAAGATTCCACCCCCTCCCCCAAGGAGACCGGAGGTCGCAAGGGCCAGTGCTTGAAGCCCTCCCTGCCACAGGATAACCCCAGAAAGCTGAAAGATTCCACCCCCCCTCCCCCGAGGAGACCAGAGATCATGAGGGCCAGTGCTTGAAGCCCTCCCTGCCACAGGATAACCCCAGAAAGCTGAAAGATTCCACCCCCCTCCCCGAGGAGACTGGAGGTCATGAGGGCCAGTGCTTGAAGCCCTCCCTGCCATAGGATAACTCCAGAAAGCTGAAAGATTCCACCTCCCTCCCCTGAGGAGACCGAAGGTCGTGAGGGCCAGTGCTTGAAGCCCTCCCTGCCTCAGGATAACCCCAGAAAGCTGAAAGATTCCACCCCCCTTCCCCGAGGAGACTGGAGGTCACAAGGTCCAGTGCTTGAAGCCCTCCCTGCCACAGGATAACCCCAGAAAGCTGAAAGATTCCACCCCCTCCACCGAGGAGACCAGAGGTCACAAGGGCCAGTGCTTGAAGCCCTCCCTGCCACAGGATAACCCCAGAAAGCTGAAAGATTCCACCCCCCTCTCCCGAGGAGACCTGAGGTCCTGAGGACCAGTGCTTGAAGCCCTCCCTGCCACAGGATAACCCCAGAAAGCTGAAAGATTCCACCCCCCTTCCCCGAGGAGACCGGAGGTCGTGAAGGCCAGTGCTTGAAGCCCTCCCTGCCACAGGATAACCCCAAAAAGCTGAAAGATTCCACCCCCCTTCCCTGAGGAAACTGGAGGTCGCGAGGGCCAGTGCTTGAAGCCCTCCCTGCCACAGGAGAACCCCTGAAAGCTGAAAGGTAATTTTACCTCTGTCCAGACAGCAGTCACGACCGCTGGAGAAAGACTGCTCAGCTACCTCTGCTTTTGGCGCCTTTTTCAAACAACGGCTGCCAGTGCCCCTTCTCACAGCCAAAAATGCACTGCAGTTTGGTGCTCAGGCTGGAGCAGAACTCTATATTGTAAATCCTTTTTATTGCCCTGTTGTTAGCAATTCCAACAAAATAATTCTGTAGTAACTCTCTGTAGGTTTAATAATTGCAGAGCTTATGCTATCTAAGGTCGGGGCATTTGTTTTAGATTATGCTCTCTGTAAACTGACTACTCTGGGGATAGAAATACAAAGTTAATAAGTGTAATCGTGTGCAGACTTATTTCCAGTGCAAAGTAGAAAAGGGTAACCAGTGTACAGACAGACTCTGCGTAGCCATTTGTTTTGTTCTATAGTTACACACTTAAAGCCTAAAAGCATTTGAAACCGCTTGCCCTCTCCCCCCCGCCTGTACCTGCCTGCCCCCAATAGCTTATCTTTTTGCCCACCACTTACTATTTAATCACCCCTGTCTCTCCCTCTTCTGCAGATTCCACCCCCTTCCCCTGAGGAGACCGGAGGTCACGAGGGCCAGTGCTTGAAGCCCTCCCTGCCACCGGATAACCCCAGAAAGCTGAAAGGTAATTTTACCTCTGTCCAGACAGCAGTCGCGACTGCTGGAGAAAGACTGCTCGGCTACCTCTGCTTTTGGCGCCTTTTTCAAACAACGGCTGCCAGCGCCTCTTCTCACGGCTGAAAATGCACTGCAGTTTGGTGCTCAGGCTAGGCCCTGCCGCCCCCACCACCACCCTTGGTCGGCACTCGAATTTGTAGGCAAGGGTTGTCAGGTGACGAGGCGAAATAACCTATCAGCTCACTTTTCCAGCTGCAGGTTATATTAGGTTACCACTAGAGGCCACTGCAAAATATCTATCTCTATCATCTGATATTATGTTATCCCTGCTACTAACAGCCCTCCTGACTTCCAGGATCCTTCAATATGCTCAACAACCCCCCCAGAGGCACCAAAGCAACACTACCATAATTTTTCCATTTTTCACTTATTTACCTATGTTGACAACAGACTCTGTCTCAGCAACACCTCACAAGCAAGCCAATCTGATCATGCTGGCTTATACTCTCACGCTCTCACTCTAACCCTCACACCCTCACATGCTACTCATTGCACCTTAGCGCTCCACCACCTCCCAAGATCACAACCCCCGCCACCACGGCTAACACCATAACCACCCCCCACACTTCCCTAGCCCTTCTAGCATGCGTCATTCCCAGTATCCCTGTTCCTACCTCCAGTGATAAAAGCCCCACATCCTACCAATCCCAACGACACTCATCCAAACTCTGCAGGTTGGCCCTCCTATGGCACACCCTCCTACTTCTATTAATATTGGGCAATATCCACCCCAACCCAGGACAACCCAACGCAAAGGCCTCTCCAAACCACTCTAGGGGTAGCCTACTGCTAGCTACTCTGAATATTTGCAGCCTACCAAAAAAACTCACTCCTCTCCAAGGCTGGTTTGCGCAGCATACACCAGACATCCTAGCCCTCTCGGAGACCTGGCTCTCAGGTAAAATACCCAATAATGCTGTCCCCCTCAGTAATTATTCGCTCTTCAGGACCGATAGGGCCGGCAAGAGAGGCGGCGGCTGTTCAATTTATGTTAAATCCCCACTCCATGCCACTGAAGTTAACACCCCCGCACTACAATATGGCGCCCAGACACTAACAGTCAAACTCAATCTGGGTACCAAAACGCTCTACATCATTTCTGCCTGCATCCCTCCGAGAAACCAAAAACTAGCCTTTGATTCTATCCTCCACACTATCTCCCACCTACCCAATACTAGTGAACTCATCTTAATGGGAGACTTCAATGTCAACTGGCTATCCCCCTGCCTCGTCCAGCTTTAAAGATGCTGCTCTGGCATACGACCTAACCCAAATTGTCACCTCTCCTACCAGAAGGGACTATAGAACCGGGGCCTCCACCCTTATAGATCTTATTTTCACAAATAGGCCACGGAACCTCTCCCAAGCCTCAGTGCATCCAGATTCAATTAGTGACCACTCCCCAGTGACCAGCTGGTGGTCGGGCAAACTGCCCCCTGCCCTCTCAATAATCTCCGTGCAGAGACGGCTAAAAAGAGGAGACCTACGGAAACTCATAGCCCATCTAGCTACTAGCGATTGGCTCCCCGTTTACACCACGCAGTCAGTAGACCTAGCTCTCGCTCCCTTTATAACCACCTTTAACAAGGCCTGTGACATTTTTGCCCCTCTCCAAACAAGTACTGAAAACTAGAACCACCCGTTGGTTCACACCCTCACTACTTAACCTGCTCCAATTGAGGGACAACCTTTGGCATAAGGCCCTTGAATCTCAAAGCACACATAATAGACTGCTATACCGAGCGGTCCGCAATAAATGTACATGGGCCATACGACAGGCTAAGGCTTCTTACTACCATCAAACTCTTACCTCCTCTTGGGGAGACGGTAAAAAATTCTGGAGCAACATAAAAGAACTAAATGGGAATTCCTGCTCCCCCACCCCCTCCCAACTCTCTATAAATGGAGAAGTCACGCATGACCCATCTACTATAGCAGAAGCCCTTAACACCACCTTCTGGACCTCTTCCATATCCTCCCTCCTAAATTCTTCCACCTCGTTCCCCCACCCTCCCCGACACTCCATCTAACTCAGATTCACTACCTTTCAGGCTGAGAGTCATCTCCTGCCGGGAGGCAAAACATTACATTTCCAAAGCTATTGCCAATTCCCGTTACAACAGTGATTCTCTACAAACTCGTTCGGCTGACACTGGATGTCACACTACCCCACCTTACTAAAATTCTCAATCTCTATCTCTGCCTCGGTCAGTTCCCTTCAACCTGGAAGAGTGCATTAATCACTCCCATTCTGAAGAGTGGCGACTCCACTTTCTCAAACAACTATAGACCAATTTCTATACTTCCTCCTCTCTCTAAAGCACTGGAAAAAATAGTCTCTGTCCAGATAACTGAACACCTAACTAAATACAACCTACTAAGCCATGCTCAGCACAGCTTCTGGACAGGCCATAGCACTGTCACCGCACTTTCTGAGCTCACCTCATTCATCCATGAGGCCCTAGACCATGGATCTATTGCAGGTGCAATCTTTGTGGATCTTACCAAAGCATTTGACACGGTCAGTCACGATCTTCTGCTTCATGTCCTTCCACAGCTACATGTGGTCCCTGAGACAACTGCCTGGTTCAAGGACTACCTCTCAGGCCGGTCACAGCAAGTCAGGTTAAATACCATCATCTTCTCTCACAAAGCAGTGTGCTCTGGGGTCCCACAGGGGTTTATCCTCGGCCCTCTTCTCTTTTCCCTCTTTTTAAACTCACTTCCCAAGGCATGCGGTGGTCATATGCTTCTCTATGCGGATGATGTGGTACTATTTTGAAAACACCCTCAACCTAGTGCCCTACAGCAAGCCCTACAGGGTTTCTTTGGGGAGCTAGACTCATGGTTCGATGAGCACTGCCTGATCATCAACTATAAAAAAACTAAATCTATGATCTTTGCGTAGCGTCAAAGCCCACACAGCCAATCGGCACTCCTAATTAAAAACACACAAGGTACCCCCCTTGAACACGTTACTAACTTCAAATACCTGGGTATCACATTAGATACCTCCCTCTCCTACCATAGTCACATTCAACATCTTTCCACCACTGTCAACACTAGAGTGAGAATCCTCTATAGAGTTAAACACTGTTTACCCTCACAGGCCTTGCATCTGGCAGTCTCCGCCTCAATCCTCTCCTTAATTGATTACTGGATAGCGATATATGGATCAGCAGAACCCACCGCACTACACAGTATTAACACTGACCTGAATAAAGCCTGCCGACTAGTCACCGGCAGAGACCATCTAATTCATACCTGTGACCTTTACGCCCTGACTGGTTGGCTAAACTTCCAATAAAGACTTCAGTACCACACCTGCATCCTGGCAAAAGAAATACAACTTCAGATAGCCCTCTTTGGCCTTCTCCCCATAATCAGCCCAGCCCCCTTCAGGCGTAATACTCGACTCGCTGCAAATTTCTCATTCCAGGTCCCCCACTGTAGGACATCACTGGGTCAAAGATCATTTCAGTACCGTGCTCCCCTTTGGCTCAATGCTCTACCTCCTCGGCTCTCTCAGACACTCAGCATCTCCCTATTCAAAGCAGGCCTCAAAGCCCACCTAATTGAGTCTGCAACCTGTGACTGTGGCTAGCTCTGCCCACCTAGTATGCTCCCTAACCCCATTAATAGCTGACACAGGGTCTCCATAGACCCCATGAATACGCTTTCCCCCCATCTCTAACAAATGATACCCTGAAAGCTACCTACCACTGTCTCTGGTGAACTAAGATATAGCCTGGACTGCACTGTCAGTACTGTTGGTGTTTATTGCTTGAGTGTGTATGTTTTCTTGTATACTGCTTTATTACCTCTGTATCCTTGTATTTCGTTCTCTCTCCACCCCCTGTAACCGACGTGGAGCCTTTGCAAATGATTCTGTGACTCAAAGGATTGTAATTCCGATTATATGCAATAAATAAATAAATAAAATACCACACCTGATATACTGGTGGTTACTGAGTCCTCGCTTAGACCTGGTTTTGGAGACTATGAAGTGAACATCCCCTCATACTTATTGTTTAGGATGGCCAGACAGTCTAGAGGTGGTGGAGTAGCCATATATGTTAAAGATATATACCCTGTTTCTGTTACTGACTCAACCTCCATTCAAAATGAATTTGAAAGCCTATCTGTTAAAGCCGAGATTTCTCCTATGGCCTCGCTCTATGTAGTTGGATGTTACAGACCTCTGTCAGCTGGTTTACAACTTTTGAAACACCTGGAAAGTGCACTGGGAGCTGTGTCATCTGAGGTCATAATTTAGGAGACTTCAATTCAGATTGGTTCTCCAGTGTCTCCACACCCCTTAAAGACACCTGTGATGCCCTTGGTCTGACCCAACTAATTGATGAAGCTACTCGCCATAATAAAAAGAACCCAACCAATAGCTCTCCACTATATCTTATTGTTGTAAGTAAACCTTACCTATACTCCCATGGTGGCGTATTCTTCTTAGATATTAGTGATCACTGTTTCATTGCATGTATAAGAGCTAACCCTAAATCAACTTCCACTTCTAAATTTACCACCAAGAGATGCCGACACAACTTTGATCCCTGTGAGTTTGTTGCAGAGTTAAAAAACTCCTTGCATTGGCAGGACTTCTACCTATCAAAATCAGTAAATATGGCATATGACATCTTCCATGAAATTGTACTAGGGACCCTAGATAAGCACACTCCATTGGTTAAAATCCGTACCAGGACTAAATCATGCCAATGGTTTACAGCTGAGTTAAAGTCTGCACTTCAAAATAGGGACATGTTATGGAAAGCTGCCCAGAGATCTAAGCTGCCTGCTGATTGGATTATGTTTAGGAGGGCTAGAAACCTTTGCACCAAGTTGGTCAGAGAGGCAAAGGCTAATTTTTACCACATGGAGCTTGAATCATCCTCACAGTGTCCCTCCAAATTTTGGAAAACCATGAAAGACATAGAAGGCTATTCCCCTGGTAATTCCCTACCAGCAAAAATTATAGTTGGTGGCATCCCATTCGTAGACAGGTCTTCTATCCTTGAGCATCTCAATTACCACTTTGCCACTGCTGGTTTAGCCTTCAATACCTCTCCAGCCAGCAACCTTTGCTCTCAAATTGGCATCCTTGATCAAGGAGTCCCTGTTCCTGACTCTACGTTCTCCCTGCAGCCTGTATCCCTGAAGGAGGTCGAAGACCTTCCTTTACAGCTGGACACAAGGAAGAGCACAGGAGCGGACCTCCTGGATCCTCTCTACCTAAAAATTGGTTATCACATCTTGGCTGTGCCACTTGCACAGCTTTTTAACTTATCTCTTACTCAGGGTGTCCTCCCTCCTTTATGGAAAACCGCCCATGTAATCCCCCTGGTCAAATCTGGAGACCCTACTGACCTTAATAACTATAGGCCAATCTCACTACTACCTATTCTATCCAAACTATTGGAAAAAGTCATAAGCAATCAACTCAGAAACTACATAGAAGCTGAGAACCTGCTTAATCCCCTACAATCAGGCTTTAGATCTCGATATAGTACCATCTCGGCTCTCGCTAAAGTAATTAATGACTGTCAGCATGAATTGGATGATAAGAAGTTTGTCTGTGCAGTATTTTTAGACCTGAGCAAGTCTTTTGATACTGTGGACCATGAACTGCTTCTTACATCCCTCCAGAACATTGGTCTAAACTCATCATCCTTGAAATGGTCCTCGAATTATCTTGCGGGTCGGCTCCAGCAGGTTAAGGCAGAAGAGGAATTTTCACCATTAAAACCCTTGGTGAGAGATGTACCACAGGGCTCAATTTTAGGACCATTACTCTTCGCGATCTAAATTAATAGTATCAATGTCAGTAGTCAGTATTGAAGTTGCTAACATTAATTTTTTCTCTGACAACACGGTGCTCTATGCCTGTAGACCGTCCCTTGAATCTGCATGTAGTGATCTTCAACATGACTTCAACCAGCTCCAGCATCAGCTCCTAAACCAGAAACTACTTTTAAATGCCAAAACAACTAAGGCAATGATATTTTCTCCTCGTGTTCATGTGGCAGATCCCATAAAGGCACCGCCAATTGTTACACTTCTGGGTAAACCCCTTGGAATTTGTTGTAAAGTTCAAATATCTGGGGGTCTGGATTGACTATAGACTGTCCTTTATAGACCACATAGATGAGCTGATAAAAAGGCTTAGGCAGAGACTAGGTCTTTTCTATAGAATCAACCACTTCCTCTCAAGGTAGGCCAAGATGAGGCTGGTCCAAACCACCTTCCTGTCTGTACTAGACTATGCAGACTTTCTCTATAGTCAGGGTGCTGCCACTGCACTTTCGAAGTTGGACATGCTCTACCATAGAGCCCTAAGGTTTATTATAGGATTCCCCAACTCGACTCATCACTGCTCCTTATACTCAATGGTAGGATGGTCGTCTCTTATGCATAGGCATCAGAGAAATGCGGCATTTTGGTCAGTTAGAGCCATCACTAAGATGCTGCCCCAATATATTTCTGATCGCATGCCACTATGCATGATAGGCAAGTACGTATTGAGAAGTGCTTCCTATATTACATTGTCTGTACCCAAGGTCAAATCACATTTTGATAGGGTCTCAATAAGTTATAAGCTACCTCTATTGTGGAATAAGTTGCAAAAAACACTGAAGGTGGTACTCCCTATTATGCTGGCAGTTTTCAAATCACTGTATGCCTGTTCCTTTATTAAACATTGCAATTGCTTCCCTTAATCCAGGCTTATCTTTTAACAAGGGCTCAGGCTGCTCCCTGCCCCTCTTTCTGTCCTCATCCTCCCCCAATCCCATTCACTGGTCCCTTGTTCCTTTATTTCAAATATCTCAGTCCTTCCTGTGATTGTGTTTGCAACCATGACCAACAGCTCATACTTCCTCCAACCTTATCCTTATACTTCCCCTACTCCCACCACATTTCTGTCATGTTACTGGGTATTGTAACCGCATCCCTCGGTTTTACCTGTTTGTGGATACAGACCCCCTCACGCTCTCATTCTGGTTCCTGTATTCTGTTACCTCGGTTTAGCTGGAATACAGATAGTTCCCTGGTCTGTCCTTCCTTCCTTCCTTCCTTCCTGCCTTCTCCTTCATCCCTCTTATTTCATTCACTATCCAACTCCCCCCGGCCCATTTTTAATCTATTTCACTCTTCTCTGGATCTCTATTTCTCTTTCCTCCCCTGGTACTTTTCAGGCAATTGTGTTAGGTTATACTTTTATACATCATCCAATGTAATATTATATTTTCTGAAGACTTTTTTTTTTTTTTTTAGGCCCTGTTGTTGTTAATATTTCTTTTTGTAACTGTTATGGTTCCAAACTTGTTTTTCTTACTATTTGTAAACATTGTGTAAAATTATGACTATGTATACTGTCCAGATCCATCTTGTAAATGAGCATTGCTCAACAGTGTCTGCCTGGTGAAATAAAGATTTTGAATGAATGATTGATATAGTTGCACTGGACTATGAATGCATTGTATTATGTATAAGACAAGGCCTTCCTGAGGAAGCTTATCACCAACTCATATTTTTTTTTTATGTATTGTACAATTGGATTTACAACCTTTGAACCAACGGCTCTTTTACAAAGCTACCTCATCACAAAGAGGACACACATGGTTAACATAGTTTACAGAGTACAGCCAAGACAGAGTAGCAGATTTTTACATGTTTACAGAATACAGACATACAGAGTCAACATAGTATTACATAGGTTGCATGAACAGAGGTACATATTATTACATACAGTTGCTTGAACACGTGTAGATAAATAAATATTTCAAGTAGTACTGGCAGGTACTGGCAGAGGAGAGAGGGCCCAGGGGAGATTGGGGGTGGGGTGGGTGGTTGTTCAGCTCAGTGGGCCATGTCAATAGTGCCGGAGGAAACAGCAGAGTATCTTTAGTGACAGGTGCAGCAGTGGGTGTTGAACAGCAGGTCTCATAAGACAGCTTTGAAGGGGCAATTTTGGTGGTGTTGGAAATGGCTGTGGGGAGTGAGTTGAACCAGGTAGGGGCCCAGTAGCTGAATGATCTCTGAGCCCAGGAGGTCCTAGTTCTCGGCACTAGTAGAGTGACCTTGTCCAAAGCTTGGGTGGAGGCTCTGAGTTGTGTAAATTGGATGGAGGCAGACACCCCAGGGAAGGGAGAGCCCAAGTAGGATCTTCTTGGTTAGCAGGCCGGTTTGGTAGCAGATGCGTTCATCGAGGTTGAGGAGTTTGGCCATGTCATAGAGTTGACGGGTGTGGGTGAGTCTGGAGGCATTGGTCAGTAGCCTGCAAGCCTTATTTAGTGTGAGTCTAATCTTGCTGAGAGCAGTGGAGTCAGCAGCACCATATACTGGGAGGCCATAATCAATTAGAGACATTACTGTGGATGTGATGGCGAGCCTGAGAGCATCAGGAGGGAGGCAGTCCTTGTGCTGGTAGAGGATGCCAAGGTGCACGTTTGTGGTGGAAGCAAGGGCAGTAACATGGGCATGAAAGGTGAGGGCCGAGTCAAATGTGATTTCAAGGTATTTGTATGAGTAAACTTGTTTGAGTAGTTGACAAGTGCTTGGGAAGATTTGGAGAGGACTTTTGCTGGCTTTGTTCTGGGGATGGGCAAAGAGCATTGCCTTAGTTTTTTTGAAGTTAATCATTAGTCTGCTCTTCTTAAACCAATTCTCAGCATCATTGAAAGAGTGCTGGAGGGAGTCTTGGAGGGAGGTGAGATTTTTGTGAGCTGCATAAATCATGGCGTCAACAGCATATAGCAGAATATTGCCAGAACGAGGCACTAGGTAAGGTGTTTAGGTACAGGCTAAAGAGTAGTGGGCCCAGGATACAGCCCTGGGGAACCCCTGAGTGGATGGGACAGGTTTCTGAGAGCACCCCATTGATTTTGACATGCTGGGAGTGGGCTGATAGGTAGCTCGTACACCAGGAGAGGTGGCCAGCGGAGAAACCTGTATGGTTGAGGGCATTTAGTAGGAGTGGGTGGGAGACAGTGTCAAAGGCCTTAGAGAGGTCAATGTACAGTGCCCCAACTAGTGAGCTGTGGTCCAGGGAGGTGTGTAGGAAGTTGGAGAACTCCATTAAAGCTGTGCCTGTACTGTGACCAGCACGGATGCCATGCTGTTCTGGACACAGGATATTATATTTTGCAAGGTATTCCTTGAATTGGGTGGACACCACTTTTTCTAAGGCTTTGGAGGGTGGGGAGAATGGAAATTGGCCTATAGTTGCTTGGGACGGACCAGTCACCACCTTTGTGGATAGGTGTGACTGTCGTAGTTTTCCATGCTGTGGGGAATTGCCCCAGACAGAGGGATCAGTTCAGTAGTTCTGAAAGTGGGACCAAGACCTCATCCAGGACCAGCTGGAGTATTTTTGGGTCCAGGGGGTCACTGCTAGGGCTGGTGCCTTTTAGTGCTTTAAGCAGGAGTGGTTTGGCTTCCCAAATGGATACCTTGCGTAGGTAGAACCGGGGGCACTGTGGATCTGAAGGTGGTGGGTTGTGAGTAGGGTTAAAAAAGTAACTCAAGAGGACAGGGCTAAGATCAGTAAAGGAGGAGTTAAGGCAGTTGGCAGTGTCGGTGGGGTCAGTGATGGTGGTGCCATTGATTGTAAGGTGTCCTGGGGGGAGCGTGATTTCCCAGTTATTTCTTTTATATTGTCCCAGAAGTTCCGGGCGCAGCCCCATGAGGAGGTGAGGGTGGTCTGGTAGTGGTTTGCCTTGGCTTTGCGGATGGCCCATGTGCACCTGTTCTGGACAGCATTATATGCCTGTCTGTCGGTAGCCCGACCAGTCTCAGTGGCAATATGCCAAAGGTTATCCCTGTCCTTGAGTAGTTGGAGTAAGGCAGGGGTGACCCAGGGTGCATTTTGTTTTTTGGAGAGGATCATGCTGAAGGGTGCAAAAAGATCACAGGCTCTGGTAAAAGCCTGTGAGAATAGGTCGAGGGCAGTGTCAACGCTCGTTGCCTGGCAGACGGGAGACCAGTCAATGTGAGCAAGGAACTGCCTGAATTTTTGCAGTCCTCCTGGGCAAAGGCACCTACGGTGAGTGGTTTGGGCTATGGGTTTGGGGGTAGGGGTAGACCAGAAGAATAGGAGAGGGGAGTGGTCACTTAAGGAATCTGGGAGGACTTGAATATCTTGAACCTTTTGGGGTCGGTTTGTGACAATGATGTCTAGGAGGGTGCTTGTCCCTGCCTTTTGGTTACATCTGGTGGGTTGTGTGACAAGTTGGGTTAGGTCCAATGCAGCAAAAGTGTCTCTTATCGGTGAGGCAGTGGGACTGAGCCAGTTTACATTGAGGTTTCCTACTAGGACTTGTTGAGCCTTATGGGGGAGGGAGGAGATATTCGGTGAGAGATGATATTGCGGGGGTCTGGTTCCTTGGGGGGATATAGGAGACTGTGAGATAGAGGGGGCTCTTGGATGGGTCTGGGGTGAGTTTGAGGGTGAGGGTCTGGGCACCATCTACAAGCTTGGGGGCTGGGAGCGCATGGCCTACGATGGTGTCACGAGCATAGAATGCACAACCGCCTCCACTTTTACCTACTCGATCCTCGCAAAATATGGTGTAGCCTGGGAGGGAGACAAAGGAGTCTGAGGTGGACCTCGTTAGCCAGGTTTCTGCTAGGGCTAAGATGTCTGGTTGGTGTGATATAACCCAGCACTGAATGGCAGCGAATTTTTAAGCAGGCTGCATATGTTCATGGAGGCAATCCGGAGTCCATTGGACTTAGTTGGTGGATTGGTGGGGGCAGGGCCTGGGTTTAGGTGGATATTACCAGAGAGGAGGAGTAGTATGAGTAAGGCTCTAGCCCTAGGGTGACAGTTTGTTAGTTTCTTGTGGGTATGTTGAGGGGCTGGGCAGGCAGTGGCTGAACAGGGAATGGGCAGGGTTTGGATGGTTTGGAAGATGCAGAGGTGGTGGAGCCAGTGGGAGCCAGAGTCAGAGGTGGGGTTGGGGGGCAGCACAGGGGTGGATGCAGGGGTCCAGGGTGCATTGACATGGTGGTGTGTGGGTGGGCTACAGTGGTTAGGTATGTGGGCACCATAGACCATGGGCAAGGGCTGAGGTCTAGCTGGTGGGAGGTAGGTTCCAGGAAGTGTAAGAAGATGATGCATATGAGGTGGAATTTAGTACTCATGATGCCAGGTAGCCTTGGAGTTAGGGCACAGTGGCTGAGAGGGGGGAGCCAAAGCTTTAGGAGCTGTAGAAATGAGATCAAAATTGTCCTGGCTTGCTGGCTTGGTGCATGGAGCTGCTGACTATGGTCGCAAAGGTGTGGCGTTTAAGACCTGGGGAAGGACAACAAAGTGCCCTTTTTTGGGGGGTTAAGGAGCAAAAGCTTTAAGAGCTTTAAGATCCAACAGCATTATGTATTGGCTTGATGGCCTGGTTGTAGAGCTACAGACTTCAGCTGCAAAGGTACTGGGTTTGAGACCTGTGGTAAAACAGTAGAGTATGTTGGTATATTTAAGGAGCAGAAGCTTTAAGAGTTTTCAGATTCAAAAGAATTATATCTTGGCTTGGTGGCTTAGAGGCAGTGCTGCTGATTTTAGGGCTAGGTGAGCAGGGTTTGAGAACTGCAATCGGACAGCAGAGAGAATCTCTTTTCTAGGGGAATTATGGTGCCAAGAAGCTATAAGAGCTTTAGGGAACCAGAGTAGTTTGTATCTGCTTGCTAATCCAGTTGCAGAGCTGCTCACTCAGGTGTTAAGCATACAGAGTTTGAGACCTGCAGCAGAAGGTATTTTTAATCTGAGTATGGGGCCAAAAGGTATAAGAGTTATGGATCAGAGGGAGTCAATAGCTTGGCTTAGTGGTAGAGGGTTTGAGACTCACAAGGGGCAGAAGTAGATAAGGTGGGAGTAGAGATTAGGAGGGTGCAGAGTGGTGTAGGTGAGGAAGAAGTAGTAGTTAGGAGGGGTGCTATAGTGACTCCTAGTGGACAGTGCCAAAAGTAGCTGTAGGTAAGGAGTGGAGATGAGGAGAGAGAGAGAGCGAGAGAGAGTGGTGCCTGGGGGTGCAGAGCAGCAACCCCTAGTGGTCAGCGAGTATAAGCTGCAAATGGCAAAGTGGACAGTAATTCGAAGGAGAGGTCACATGGTATGTCATGTGATCTGTAAGCAGCAATAAATTGTGGGTCAGTCTGCACGCAGCACGGATGGGGTAACACCTCTCCACAAACAGGCTGGATGGAAGGAGGCTTTACCTCTTAAGGCTCTCTGCAGTCCACAGTAGCAGGCTCCTCAGCTGGGCAGTGTCTGCATTGCTTTAGCTACCAATTGTATACGTCTTAACTGCTCATTAGGTAAATATGTTGATAGCTCTGCCTTGTTTTAGCTACCAAATGTGTAGGTATTGACCCATACTCATTGTATTTATACTCTGTATGATTGCTCACCCACATTTATTCTATGTACGTACTGTATGAATGTTTATGTTTTATTCTGACGTGGAGTGTTTGGAAAAGAGTCTATGACTCAAAGGGTTGTAATTCTGATTTCCTAAATAAATAAATAAATGCCCACATGGTGACTGCTGTAGGCTGTCTTCTGGCTCACTTGTGGAACTCCTTGCCAAATGGAGAACATCCTGTCAGAGAAAAAACAAGCAAACTCTCCACACAAGATTTTGGAAAATGCTTTTCTCGGCTGAAGACAGACTAGATTTAGCAGCATATCCACAGTCCAAAATATCACAGCCAGTCTGTTCTTCCCTGTGGCAATCTCCCTGGACAGGAACTCTGCCTTCTTATGGTTGATTGATCCCTGGTACTCACCATAGTGAGCACATGGGGCCAGTTTACCCTCCTCTAGTCTGGTCTTCCACCAGCAGTGCTTCATTTTCCAACCTGTAATCTTCATTACCTTGAGCTCCCCATCGAACCAAGGGGACCTCAGTTGAGAGGATTTGGGTCATACACAGACTGGTACAAGGGCATCGAGTGCGTCGGACATTGCCTTATTATAGGCAGCAACCATGTCACTCATGACCCCTGCACATGCAGTGCCTAAACTAGATAGATCAGCCACTGCCAGGAAACCTTCTGGGTACAATCCCCTCAAATGGCAGTAGCTTACCATCTCCATAGTGGGAGGGCTATCAAAGGGGGCCCCGAATGAGAACTCTAACGTGCAATGATCAGACCAACTGACCAGATCAGTCTTGAGGTTGTGAACCTCAAGCCCCAGTGAGAACACTGGGTCCAACATGTGGCTACCCTGATGGGTCATGGAAGTAATCTCTTGTGCAGGCCCAGAGAAGACATTCTTTGGAGGAGGTTGGACCCAAGTCTGGAGGATTCATAGTCAACCAATACATTGAAGTCACCCAGTACTATACATCTGGGGGACTCCAAAATTTCACCAACGGTGAAATCCACCACGTCATGCAGGAATTCTCCCACTGCCTCAGGGGGATGGTAAATCAGAAGAATCCTGCAGCCTGCACCCAGATCCCCACGTATGGCCACATATTGAAAGGACTTGGTAGTTTTCACTGGGTGCACAGTGAAGCCAAGGTCAGATCTAAAGCAGATGCCCCCCCAACCCTGCATTCCACCCCAGGACAGTGCACTACAAAAAACCCAGGGGGGATGGCAGCCTCCAAAATTCACCTAGCATCGTCTCTCACACTGGTTTACATAATGCAAGCCAGATCGACTGTCAAAATTAAGTCTGCTATAGTTGCAGTTTTATTCCTAACTGATCTGGCATTGCAAAGCACTGCCCTAAGAGGACTAGGAGGCATAGCAGCCCCACTGGCTACCTGCCCATTTGGTCTGATGAGACCCCTGGGGACAGGGATCAAACACGTCTGGCCTCTCTCAAGGCCCCATCTAACCCCAGGGCACCTCCTACACCTGACCACCTCTATCCTGTTCTCCTTCATTTCACCTATGGCACCCGACCATATGAAGTATGAATGAAGTATGACCAGTATGGCACCTCTTAATCCCAACCTGATTACAGAAGGGCATGTTAGAACCATGTGCGGGAGGTAGTTCCAGAGAGAGGGTCCCAAAAAGGAGAAGGCTCTCTGACCTACCACTAGAAGAGGTCTAGGTGTAGCTAGCAACAGAAGAGTGATGGACCTTAGGGCCCTCTTCACTGATTTGAGTTGAAGCAGAATTTCAAGACAGGGAAGAGTGGATAAGTGGATTCATTTAAAGATACGGCACAGCATGGGGTATTGCAGCCTTGCTTCAAAGGACAGTCAACCAAGAGAGACAAGGAGAGAGCAGCAGTTTTTACTAGAGTTTATACCAAGAGTGAAACAACCAGTCCTGTGGTAAACTTGTTTTAGCTGGGAAAGGATGGAGACCTGGACTTAACGTACAATTAGGGCACCGTAAGAGATATGGGGGGTAGGGAGGAGGATGCTATGGTCAGGCGGGAGGAGGAGGAGGTTAGGCAGAACTGGAGGCTATACAAGAGGCCTAGTTTCTGGTGTAGGGTCCTGTTGACATTGGTAACATGGGCATCAAAGGTAAGGCTGGAGTCTAAGGTGATTCCTAGATATTTAAATGATTGCACCTGTTCTAGTGTCACCATGGAAGATGGGAGGAGTCAATCACAAGGTATTGGACTAATAAGGCTAACATTGTGTAAGTTATTTTCATATGTTTAAATGTAATAGTCATTTTTAATCTTTTTTGTAGACTTGATGGCTTTTTAGTCAAACAATAACATTTTGATTGATTAATTACAAGGGGGCCGACATGTGAGCCTTAGGGGTGCAGTGATAAAATATACCTTTTTTTTCAGATTTTGCTGACCGGGAATGGAGGACTAGACAATTCTGCCTATTTTCAGCCTCATCCCTGGGAAGGGGATACAGACGGATGCCAACTGACATTGAACCTGATTAAGCTGTTTGTGGTATTTTTAGTGAATGGGGGAAATTTGGCCAGGATACTGGGGAAATTCCCCTACTCTTTTTGAGAAGTGCCATGGGATCTTTAAAATTTACCTGAACTACCACCAGAACAGGCAGATGGGACCTCGGTTTAACATCTCATCCAAAAGACAGCACCTCGGAGTGCAGCACCCACCTCGTGCTGCACCACAGTGTCAGTATTGGGATTTAATCTAAGTGTCTGGTGTGAGGATAGAACCCAAGCCTTAGTCTTCTTAGTGTTAAGGACAAGGAGATTATTGAGGAACCAGGCTTCAAGGCTTTGGAAATCCTATTGTGGTGGTGGTTCAATCATGTAGGATCAGAGGATGACCTGTATAGAATGGCATCATCAGCATACAGCTGAATGAACATTCCACCGCAGTACTGAGGAAGTTCATTAATAAACAGTGAAAACAGAAGAGGGCCAAGCATGACCCCCTCTGGGACCTCATCCATTATGGCCCTAAAAGTGGGCAAATTTCCGACCCACTTCACACATTGAATACAACCAGTGAGGTAACTGGTGACCCTGTTTAAAGACAGAGAGCCTAGCAGTAGCAGTTTTTGAAGTAATAGATTATGGTTGACAAGATCAAAGGCCTTGGTTAGATCAACAAATATTGTACCAGTGACTAAGCCTTCGTCCATGGAACTAAAGATGTCAGAAGTAACCTTGATGAGGGCTGTGTGGGTACTGTGAGATTTGCAGAAACCATGCTGATAGATGGAGAGAGAAATATTTAGCTCAAGATGAGACTGGAGCTCAGAGTATAAGATTTTCTCCTGGATTTTAGCAAGAGGGCAGAGGATGGATGTAGGTCGGTCATTTTCGAAAGCGAGATTGGAGCACTCTTGTGGATAGGGACCACCACTGAAGCTTTCCACTTGAGAGGTACCATGCCTGAGTGGAAAGACTTACTGAACAGGTCTCGCACTGGGGAGGTGATGGCAGGAGCACCTATTTTTAGGAAGCGGGGCTATAAGGAGTCATACCCTGGAGAGTTGTTATCCTTAAGGCCTCTTAGTAGATGTAAGTATTCTTTCCAGGTGGTCAGTTGAGGTGTAAGTTGGAATTATTAAGAGGAATACCAGGGGAGGTGGGGGGCACATGTAGGAAGAGAGAACTTTTGCTTTGATAGGTCAGTGAAGGCTTGGTTGAACTCAATGGCAGTAGAGATTAGGTTGGGGATTTCAGAACCATTGAGGTACATAGTATTATGTAGGGATGAGGATTTTCCTTTAAGGAAGGAGTAGGTCTGTCCCCAGAATTCTTTAGGGTTAGAGAGATTGTCAGTATGAAGGGTATGGTGGTAGCAGCATTTTGCAGAGAGCAGCTTGCTCTTACAAAGATTTCTCAGGTGTCTATTTGTCTGCCAGTCAGCAGAACAGCCAGATCTTTTAAATGACTTCCAGGCCACATCCTGCAAAGCCATAAGATCTCTGAGTTCCTTGGAGAGCCATGGTGCACAGGCACCCTTAGTTCTCTGCTTGGCCATAGGAGCGTAGAGGTTGACTATGAAGTTGTAAGTGTTAGAAAATATTCCAAGGCAGAGTCAACATCAGGTAAGTGATTGATCAGGGACCAATCAGCCTGGGAGAGGGAGGCTATGAAGGCTTGAGGGCAGAACTTAGATTTATCCCTAGATGACAAGATCTTAGTGGGTGGCCTAGGACAATTATTCCTCCAAATGCTAAAAGTGGGAGAGTGATTGCTCAGTGCATCAGGAAGTATACCAGAAAATCGAATGTGAAGGGGGTTGTTAGTAAGGAAACCAATCAAGGAGAGTATGGTGACCAGATTTGTTACTGAGCCTGGTGGGTTCAGTGATGAGCTATGTGAGATGAATGTCCATCAGGTTGTTATGGACAGACCCCAGTCTAGATACTAACCAATTGCAATTAAAATCATCGCAGAGTATTAAGTCTGTAGTTGGAAGCTGAGACCAGGATCTGATAAGGGAAGTAAGGGACATAGTAGGAGCACTAAGAGGTAGGTAAATACAGCCAGTGAGTAGCATCTTCACTTTACCAAGAACTACTGTGATGTAGATGGACTCCGCCATTAAGGCATTATGGGGGGTCCATCTCAGTTACAGACAGGGAGAAACGAATGTAAATGAGCATGCCGCTACCACGTTTAGCAGGTCAATCATGTCTAAAGATGTTGTAGCTAGGTATGGACCACCAGACATAATCCAGATGTACTCTTGGTAGTAGAAACCTGCTCCCTCCTAATGTCCCTGATGCAGCAATCCTACTTCCTGGCTACACAGTATTTATTTATTTATTGAATTTTGATGAATTTGATGTATTTAGGTGTGATCACCTTTCTCAGCTTGGTGGTGGATGTGTGATCTATGTAAAGGACACTTTGCAGGGTCTGGGGATCCCCACTCCTGGTTGTGATGATTTAATCCAAATGCTGGCCGTTAAGTTGCTTCTTGGTGCACACAACACAACACTCACCGTGCTTTCTGTTTACATCCCTCCAAGACACACTAAACCTGGCTTTGTGTCCTTCATAAAAGCCTTAAGAGGAATGAGTCTTCACTCAGAATTTCTAATGCTTGGAGATTTTAATACAAACTGGCTCTCCCCTAATGCCACTAATGCCAAGGATGCATTATCTGCTATCCACCTTTCCCAGCTTGTAGAAGCCCCAACCAGGAAGAACTATGAAACTGGGACCAATACCTTACTAGACTGGGTGCTATCTAACCGGCTGGATAATATCAAGGGCACCTCTGTCCTACCCAACTGTATTAGTGATCACTCCCCTGTCAAGTTTTACTGGTCCAATAACTACCACAAGCCCCCTGCCAGAACTGTCACTAGCCGGGTCCTCACTCCGGTATGCCTCAAGCTACTGAAGGCTGACCTGAGGATCGCCAATTGGTCTAATGTATATATAGCCAGCAACGTCAACACTGCATTGAAACTCTTCATTAACCTCTTTAATGCAACCTGCAATAAGCATGCCCCCTTCAAAACTACAAAATCAAGGGAACCCATAATCCCTGGGTCACCCCTGCTCTTCTTGATCTACTAAAATACAGGGATCACCTCTGGCACATCTCTCAAGTGCTGGGGACACAAGCTAACCTACAGAGGTACACAGCACCGAGAAATGAGTGTACCTGTGCTATCCATTTTGCTAAAAGTCAGTATTTCAAAGAAGCCCTTTCTGGAAGAATATCCAAGACATCATTGGTAAAGACCCCAAAACTACCCCGAACATGCTGAACATTGATGGCACCCCCTACCATGGACCCAAAAGCCTTCATGAACGCTTTCTGCAAAGCATGTGCAGACCTTAGGAATGTTCTTCCCCACCTGACTACTTCGTAGTTACCCCCTCAGGTATGAACACTGCAGTCTAGAACCCACCCTGAGACTGCCCAGCATTTTACTTCAAAGCAGTGTCTATAAATGAAGTCGGACGCTATCTTAAGAAGGTACTGGGGAAAGCCAGATTCAGTGGGACTCCTTGGACTTAAAGTTTATTGCCCTTACCCTCGAGGAAATCCTCACACCTCTTGCCAAAATAATCACCCTGTCACTCTCTCAGTCACAATTTCCATATCTTTAGAAACCAGCAGTGGTCACTCCAATACACAAGAGTAGCGACCTAGTACTGCAGGGAAATTACTGCCCGATCTCTATTCTTCCCCTGATCTCTAAGTCCCTGGAGTGCATCATGGCCAACCAGCTCATAGAGTATCTGGATAACTACCAACTCCAATGTCCCCAACAGCATGAGTTCAGGTGTGGGCACTGTACCATTATTGCACTCCTGGAGTTTACAGACTTTATCAATAAGTCTCTGGAACAAGGGCTCTTGGTAGGGGCAACTTTCATAGACCTTACCAAGGCCTTTGGCACTGTCAACCATGATCTCCTCATCAGACAACTCTCCTCCACTGGTCTTTCCTCCGACACTACAAGCTGATTCTCCCGCTACCTAAGCAGCCGAATGCAGCAGGTAAAAATTGGTCATGCCCTGTCCGGTAGTAGACTTGCACACTCTGGAGTCCCACAGGGATCTATCTTGGGTCCATTGCTTTTCAGTTCACTACCAGGAACTTGCTGCGACCACATACCGTAAATGCTCGAATAAGAGCCCCGGTGCTTATTTAATTCGTGCAGCATATTTACCAGGCGCTTATTCAAGCAAGGCGCTAATTCAAACACAAGCGCTTATTAATTTGGCACAACTTTTTAAGAGAAAAATAAAAAAAATAAAATTCAATGTTGGTATCTGCAGTTAAAATAAATTATTTTATGTTTTTTACACTCTCCTTACTATTACCACTTCAGACATAATCAACTGCCTGCAGTTTGAAATCTATATTGTATCTGCAATTAAAATAAATTATTTAATGTTATTTACACTCTCCTTACTATTACCACTTCAAACATAATCAACTGCCTGCAGTTTGAAATCTATATTGTAGCTGTGGAGCCATCGTTTCTTACAGTTCAGCTACAAATCAGGGTCTGGTGAGTGCTCTCTCTATGACTTGTCCGATTCGATCATAGCTGTGGTGTGTTCAACAGAAGGAGGCAAAGGCTTAAGTAGCATGTGGTGGATTAATTAAAAATAAATTGTTTTGCTCTGCAGTTGCTCTGCACTGCGATTAGCTAATTGTTTGACATAAAAGTGTGTTGCTGTGCACTGCGATAAGCTACTGGCACTCACTAACCAGTCGCTAAACCAGGTGCTTACTGAAACCAGGCAATTGAACTGGGCGCTTAATTGAACACAGGTGCTTAATAATTTCGGGACGTCATTTGACCAGGTGCTTATTCTGGCAGGTGCTTATTCAAGCATCTACGGTACTTCTATACGCTGATGACGCTGTACTTTTTACCAGCAACATGGAACCTCACCTTCTCCAGGACCAACTTCAGCAATCCTTTACATCTGCAGAGAAGTGGTTTTGGGATAATAAGCTTGTCCTTAATCATAATAAGACTAAGACAATGTTGTTATCGACCTCCCAAAGCAGACACAAAACCTTCCTTCTTACCATCATTAATGACACTGGCTCCCCTTGAGCTGGTTCACCATTTCAAGTACCTGGGTATAACTATTGACGCTACCCTATCTTTCACCCAGCACATTGACCGAACACCCAAAACTATTAACCAATGTTTAGGAGTTCTGTACAGGAGCAAACATAATCTCACTCCAGAAACACTGAACACGGCCATCCACAGTTCTGTGGTCTATCATGTGGACTATGGTATTGTCATTTATGGTGTGGTTACAGACACTGCCCTCCAACGTACCAAAACTACCTTAAATAAAGCATGACGCCTTCTTACTGGTGCCGCATGTTCGACACACACCTGCGATCTTTATGCCCAGGTTAGCTGGTTACAGTTTGACATCAGGCTCAAATACCAATCATGCCTGCTTGCAAAAAGGTCACCTTGGGATTTCTATCCCCTGGTGTAATGGCCCTTCTTTCCCCTGCAAGTAACCCATGCAGTACCAGAAGCTCTGGCAAACAGGCTTTCAGAATCCCATGGTGCTGCACTGACTTTGGACAAAGTACATTCACATACAGAGCACAGAAAAAACACCAGCAGCATCTAATCGCACTGGCAACCTGTGACCGCTACTGCTAATTTGCCTTTATGCTTCATGTCCATTTCTTGTGCCCTTGGTCAAGTTAACACTTTCATGGGCTTTCTACCCCTGCCTAAATTATTTATTTTCCCTCCTACCTCCCTCCCTCCCTCCACCTCCTTTTCCCTTTTTTGCCCCTCTATCATTCCATACCTCTTTCCTCTCTACCACCTTAATTAATCTTCATCATCTCCCCACTACCTTCACCACCTTGTCCTCCCTACTCTTCTCCACCCCTCCTTCCCCCCACCCTCCTTCCCTTTTATTCCACTTTGACTACACAGCTGTTCTTCCCTTTCCTGCCTGTCTGTTCCCATCCTACCAATCACCTCTGCTTGCCTTCTCCCTCCCCACACTTTTCTCCTCCCTCCCCTGTCCCTCTTTACTGGTACAAGACCTTCCTTCCTTCTTTCTTTGACTCAGGCACAATCCAATTATCTGCCTATGTTGTTAGTTGTACAATTCTCCTTAACAAGCGTCCTCATGTTATGGTACCATTACCTAGTGAAAGATTAGCCTTTGTTTGACTCTGTACCTCGTACGTGCTTAGGTAGTGTACCTATTGTTTGAATTTATGCCTGGAGCCAGTTTTCAGTTGCTTCTTGCTGTATATGTGGAACATATCTGTATTCTTGTTTGTGTCATACTTGACGTGGAACCTGTGAAAGAACTTTCTGCTCAAAGGTGTTAATCCAAGATCTCAGTCAATCAATCAATCAATCAATCAATAAATAAATACATAAATGGTAATCTCATGGTTGAGGATGGATGGTTTCATCCAGGTCTCTGAAATGGACAGCATGTTAGGGTTATAATGGCTGGTCCAAGCTTGTAACTCATGAAGCTTGGGTCATAGGCTGTGAACATGTGGGCAGCTCACAGTCCCTTAGTGTTGCTCCAGGCTTGATCAGGTAAGAAAATGAGATACAAGGGGGCCAGGGTTAGTTTCTATATCCCCAGAAAGGAGAAGGAGAGAGGTAAGGAACAAAAGGTTCAAAAAGAGTAAGCAAGGTCTTAGGAAATGGCTTGGATCAAGAAGACACTTTCGAGAAGGAGAGCGAGCACAGCGGAACCAGAAGCCAAGATGCAGGGCATCATGTTTAGGGAGGAAGAAAGGTATATGAGCCACTGAAGGAGATGGGAACAGTGGAAAAGGACTGAGGGTAAAGCTTGTATTGGGGGAACTGGTAAGCAATTAGGGCAAAGAAGAAATTGGCGAGCAGGAATGCAGATATGTAGAGACAGGCAAATGAAAGCCCATGGTTGGCCATGACAGAGCAGCAGACTTAGTTGTAGTGAACAGGCAAGAAAATAAAAATGTAGCAAGTAATTTCAGAGAAATATAGTGACATCAAAATGGCAGAAGTCGAGAAGGAGCTAATTTGTTTCTGGGAAGATAGAGAAATTCCATGAACAGTAATGGCTATAAATTTACTGTCAGCCAAGGGTGGGGGAGTGGGGGAGACTCCACCTCACCGGCAGTGGTGGGAATTATGCTGGTAGCCAGCAGAGTCTGTTCTGGTGAAGGTTTCAGTGCATACCTTAATGTTGCAGACAGAAGGTGGGGAGCAGCTCCGAGGGCAGTAGCAGGTATGCCAAGGGGAGGAAGGGATCTATTTTTTAATTCATATTTTGCTAGTTTCATAACAACATATACATACCAACAGAAGAAGGAATACATTCAAATAACACCATTACTATTTTTCAAGGATAGACATAGCAAAAGGTAAATGTTTGCAAACTGATAAATATAAGTAATAATTCTAAGTTATTATCTATTAGACATCTAACATGTAAGCATACGAGGAAATAATAGACTACAAGAAACTGTAATATTGTTTTAAACTATAGGGCTAAAGTTAAAAGACTTGAGCGATACGCCAACAAATGCATTTATGCCTGAGAACTGTTTACATCTGGTTCCTATATACTGAAAACTTATCTAGACTTGAGGCTGTATTTTGCCCTTACACAGATTTGAGAGGAAGCCCTAGGACCTCTTGGCGAGTGTTCAGTTGTGAACACAGAAAGCACTTTAGGAAGAGATACAAGGAAGGTATTCCTGTCCCCCATCACAGATTGCACTTAAGGGTGTGTGCTGTGAGCTCAGTGGGCCTGGCCCCCAGGAGTGGGTTTGTGACAGTTGCATCATGAGGAGGGATCACCCTACCCCCCATCCTGTGCTGAGGAAGAACCTTAGCTTTTTACCTGGCCTGAGAGACAGCACTGTGGGAGAGGGAGAGGTTCAGAAGGTAGGAGGGTGTGAAGGTGGGAGGTCAACAGCTCGAGCAGAAATTTGAAGGAGTTCAGAATACCTGTCAGGGCTGGTCTTGGAAGGTTTAAGTGAGCAGCAAAGGGAGGTCGGAGACCAGTGAGTTATCCACCTGGAGGTTGGAGTGTGGGCCAAACTGGGCCAAGAGGGTCAAATAGGGAGTGGTTGAACTTCCAGAACTTTGATGGGGAGTATAGATTTATCTGGATGTTGGACTGGAAGTAGTGGGCCCCTGGGTGGGATAGAAGATCCTCTTCACCCTTGTCACTTTGGCCTGGGGTCCAGCAACCTCTGCCCTCAGCCCAGAGAGATGAGTACAAATGGGGCAGCACCTCATCTCCAGAAGGTGTCTTGAAAGACTGCAGCCCCTCACCCATTGCACTGCACCATTCTCATGATCTCTCCTTCCTTTACTAGTGTCTGTTGAAACTGCTCTGTACTCTACTGCCTCCTTTCAACTTCTGCTGTATTCCTACTTCTCACCTTTGCGTATGTGAAATGGAGACAGCAGCATGGGGGGGTTCCTCCAAACTGGCACTGTGGATGGTTTGTCGGGTATAGTGCCAGGGTTCAGAGTGGGAATAAAATAGAAATTACAAAAGTAAAATACAGTTCTAACTACAGGAATCCCTTACTGGCTGTTTAGCAACAGCTTCAGTCCCATGGCTGGAACTTGCCCAGGAGTTTGGAATGTTATGCAAATAGAGGACGCAGAATGCACTCTCACAGAGAGGGTAGTGGATGCATGGAACAGCCTTTCTGAGGAGGTTGTGGGGTCTAAAACTGTGGGAGAATTCAAGAATGCGTGGGACAGACATAAGGCAATTCTTGTGGGGGGTAGGAAGAAATAGGCTGTTGGTTAACTAAGATCTGCAGCCTATCCTGTAGGTAGGGAAATGGACAGACTAGGTGGGCCAAGCGGTCCTTATCTGCCGTCAAAGTCTATGTTTCTATGTTTCTAATGGCATTCAGACTCTGTGGTGTGGTCACGCTCACCTCTGACAAGTAACAGCATCACAGCAGATTTATTTTTCCACCCAAGAAGGAGGCATCACCTCAAAAGTTGCTCCCACCTTAAAGATCTGTAATTTCTTTTAATTAGTTTTTGATTGATTTTAGCTAGTTTTTTTAGGTAAGCAGTCTTGTTCTGTCTAAGGGTGTTTCTGATTCCCATTCTTTTATGTTTCCAGGGGAATCAGGGATAGAAGTTTGAGTGGGTTCCTTTTCTGGGACTATTTTAAAAAAATTGAAAGCTGAAACTCTGTGAGGTTTCTTCTTTGGAGGTTGTGCGGTCTGGTTCTCTTTGGCTTGGGAACCAGAACCTCTCTCTCTAATGGCCCTTTTCAATTTGATTGGCTGCTTCTGGGGGCCACCACTTTCTGTTGTCATAGAAACTATGCACATGACCAATAGACAAAAAATAAATGATTTTGGGCAACTGTAGATCGCCACACTTTGCAGTCAAGGGACAAGGGCCCAACCTCCTTTCAGTTATACTGTGCCTTAAGTGTGTTCTTATTTTTTCTGTTTCTAGGGCCTAAAGCATAGCAAGATCGATAATGGCCTCATTTCATGATTACTTGTGCTGCATGGCTCAGGTGAGGGTCCAGCCCCTCAGAGTAAGGTCACACAAGTCAGGGTCTCTGTAAGAGGAGTCCTGATACAGCTAAAGTTAAAGAAGACAAAGAGCAGACATAGGAGATGGTACCTGCTAAGAAAAATATTAAAGAAAAACATGTCACTGCCCCTCCTGTCGAAAGGGCAAAGGAGATGCCAGTGGACAGTAGGCAGGCATTTGAAACAGCATCTGCAGTGAAAACACATAAAGAAAAGCATGCCGCTCTCCCTCCTGCTGAAAAGTCAAAGGAGACACCAGTGCACAGTAAGCAGGCACCAGACTTGGTGCCCCCTAATGAAACACAGAAGGAAAAGCATGCCACTACCCCTCCTGATGAAAAGGCAAAGGAGACACCTGTGAGCAAAAGTAACTTTCTCTCATTTGAGGATATGGTTAAAGCAAGGCAAGTTTTCCAGGCTTTCCAAGTTATGAGCACCTGTATGGCCATGCCAGCACATCCCCCACGTCCCCAATACCTATAGTGATGTCTGTGTGGGAGAAGGCAAAAATATATAATGATAAGCAAGCAGCATAAAGGGATCCTGTGGAGCCAGACTGCTCACTTGATCAGAAGCTTGATTCCCCCCTTTGGTTTCAGAAGATTATACCTCCCACTTTACATTTGTGAGGCAGATGGCCAATATCCTCAATCTCTCTCCTCAGGAGAAGGAAGAGGATGAGGGGATGAGGATGATGTTGAATATTCAGACATGATGGATCTGGCCCCAACAAAAGGGTTATATTTGCCTGTCGACAAGTCTTTCAAGAAAGCCACCTTTAAGGTCTTGTTAGCCCCCCTTGTCAGCTGAGGGCATTGACAAACAAGTTGAGAAAAAATACCAGGCAGACAGACAGAGTGCTGAGTACTTAAACAGACATTCAGACCATGAAGGAGTAGTTCAAACTGCTCTCTGTGGCAAGGCTAAGGTTTCCCAGTTCCTCCCAGCCTCCAGAGAGAGATTTTAGAAAACTGGACAGCATGGGTAAAAAAAGTTTACATGTCAGCTTCTTTGCTGCCAAGACAGGCAATATATATTGCCTACTCAGCTCAGTACCAGAAGGCACTTTGGAGTTCTGTAGTGGCCATGAGCAAAGAAGTACCTGGAGATTTGACTTGGGACTTGGTAGACACAGGAAAAACTGCCATGGATGCCACCAAGTCTCAGTTTCATATGGCCGTGGATATCAACGGCACTGCTTCCAGGGTTGTGACACATGCAATGTCTCTCAGAAGGTTTGCTTGGCTTAGAACTACAATCTTTTCCCCATAATACTCAGACAAAAGCCATGGCTTTTCCACATGAGAGAAATTCCTTGTTTGGTGACAAGACAGGGACTTACCTGAAAAAGTGGATGAATACAAAACTACTTAAAAAAGCAATACTGAGAAGGAAAAAGTATCCACTCCCCAAAAGTACTATGGTAGAGGCAGGGGTTACTATCCCCATACTTAAGTGACCTATGGCTATGCTGCCTAGAAGGAGCATCTTCAGACATAGGGGCAGAAGAGACTCCAAGTGTGGAAGTGCCACTCCAGTACCCAAAGCTCAGATGAAACCAAATCCCTGACAAGTGTGCCCAGGTTGCCCAACCATCGCCAGTGAGAGGAAGGTTAACAAACTATTTATGGGCCTGTGAAAATATTACCAAGAGAGGTGGGTCCTGGAAATAGTGGCCCAGGGTCTCTCTCTGCAGTTCAAGAGGTTCCCAAAGCTGCAGACTCACAGAGCCATTCCCCCTCATACCCCAGTGGAGAGAATTCTGCTGTAGTTAGAGGTGAAAAAGTAGCTACTTGCAAATGCAGTGGAAGCAGTCCTCCCCCAATCAAGAGAAGACTATATTCCAGATATTTTTCACCCACAAGAAAATTGGAGAGTGGCACCTCATTTTAAATCACATATTCTGAGTAAACATTCAAAGAAGGAAAAGTTCAAGATGATGATGATGACGCTAAAAATAGTAATTCAATCATAGCAACAGAGTCATTGGTTGGGGTCACTGTACCTGAAAGATGCCTATTTTCACATACCGGTAAGGCCATTTCACAGGAAATACCTCAGTTTTAGAGTGCGGAATGGCCACTGCCAGTTCACTGCCCTTCTCTTTGACCTGTTATCGGCCCCCAGAGTCTTCACAAAGTGCCTGACAGTAGTAGTGGCACATTTGAGGAGGCAAGGGGTCATGGTCTTACTATCTAGATGACTGTTTGGTTTCAGGGCAGTCCTACCAAGAGTCCAAGTCCTTTATATCTCTCACCAAACACACCCTGGAAGTCTTGGGTTTCTTGGTGGATCTCCAAAAGTCTCAACTAGACTCTGTACAGGTGTTGGGCTTTATAGAAGCAGAGCTGGATATTGTTCAGTAAAAAGCATTCCACCCTTGATGGAAGGTGGCCAACCTGATAAGACTGGCAAAGTCCCTCAAAATAGAGCAGCCAAGACCTGCCAAAGACTTCATGCAGTTGTTGGGGCACATGGCCTCCTTCACAGCAGTAGTTCCAGGTGCCAGAATCCAAATGAGGGATGTGCAGTATCACTTAGGGGCACTCTGGTCCCAAACGTGGGATCCTCTGTCAAAGTTAGTGCCCATATAAAAGTGCCTAAAAAAGACACTGCAATGGTGGAAGGAGGAGGAAAACCTTCAGAAAGGAGTTCCCTTTCCTCAGCAGTCACCCACGGTAGTTCTCACCACAGATGCCTCCCTCCTGGGGTGGGGAAGCCATCTAGAATATCTCTTTGTAAGCAGATTATACTGTAGATCTCACTTGCGTCTCAGGAGCATATAAACCTCCTGGAGCCCAGGACGGTGTATCTGGCAATGAAAGCCTTCTTCCATATCAGGGGTCAGTCAATCCAGATAAGATCAGACAATTCTACCTCTATGTACCACATCAACAAGCAAGGAGGAACAAGATATTCCAAACTGTGCCTAGAAGCAATGAAGACCTGAAGGTTGACACCCTCTGCAAGTGCAGTTGTCTGCAGTCCATCTCCCAGACAAGGATAACATCTTGGAAGACTCTCTGGGCAGAATCAGTCAAGGAAATTACAAATGGGCTCTGAACAAGCAGGTTCTCTCTGCAATGTTCAGAAGGTGGGGACATCAGAGGCAGACCTGTTTGCATCTTAGGAAAACTACTAGATCCCCAACTTCTGTTGCAGGTCTTCCTCAGTGGGAACAGTCCCAGAAGATGTACTAGTCCTCTCATGGGCAGGGAAATTTCTTTATGCATTCCTTCCTTTCCCACTTCTGCTGAGAGTGCTACTTAAACTCAGGATAGAGCAGCCATCAACGATGATTCTGATTGCACCAGATTGGGCCAAGTAGATGTGATATTCACTACTTCTGTCCCTCTCCTTCAGACCACCAATCCTCCTCTGCCATCACAGTCTGCTGACTGCTGACAGGGCAGAATAGCATTCTCAGAACCAAGAACCCTGCATCTCAGAGCATGGTACTTGAAGAGCTAGAGTTCTCTGGACTAGACCTTTCAGAAGAGGTCTTACATGTGCTCAAGGTTTCCAGGAAGCCAGCAATCAGGAAGACCCACATTTCCAAGAGGAAAAGATTTTCACTTTGATGCTTGTCCAGGCAGCTCAACCCTCTTGATGTGAGCTTGTCCATTGTTTTACACTATGTGATGCACCTGTAATCAACCCTGAAGGTGCACTTGGAAGCAGTGTTAGCATACAGTATGTTTTGGTGGGTAAGGATATATCCCTAGGCTCACAAGCCATTTTAAGAGGTTCAAGGTCTAATTCACCTAAACCCTCCTTTTAGGGACCCAGTCCCTCCTTGGGACCCAAATCTGTACATTGCAAATTTGATGGAGGCTCCATTTGAACTTATGGCGTCTGCTGCTCTGAAATATGTCACCTGGAAAACAGTCTTCCTGGTGGCATTTTACTCAGCTATGAGGGTGAGTGAACTCAAAGCCCTGTCTACAGCTCCCAACTACATTGTATTCCACAGGGACATGGTAGAACTGAGGACTAATAGAAAATTCCTGCCCAAGGTGGTGTCTGAATTTCACTTGAACTAGTCGATCACTCTCCCTGTGTTTTTTTACAGAGCACTCCACTCCAGGAGAGCAGAAGCTCCATTGCCTGGATGTTAAAAGAGCTTCCATAGAACTACTTAGACTACACAAGTTATATCGGGTCCACAAATCCTTGGTTATTTGTCACCTACGGTGAGGTTGGACAAGGCAAACTGGCATTCAGGAGAACCATTTATTGCTGGATAGAAGCCAGTATTCAGATATGTTATGGAAAAGCTGGCAAGTTTCCAGCAGAAGATCTGAGGGCTCACTCCATGAAAGGCACCTCTGCCTCAGTCACAGCATCCTAAAGTGTCTCCATTCAGGATATACACTAAGAAGCACCTGGAAGGCATTACACGCATTTACAAAGCACTACTGTCTGGACGTTCAGTCAAGAAGAGATGCCAATTTTAGCACTGCTGTCTTGCAGACCCTTTTCACTAAATAGGTTCTGTACCCAGCCTCCCAAATTACTGCTATGGAGTCTGATGTTGTTAAATAGTAAGGGATTCCTGGGGTTAAAAAAAGCAAATATTCACCAGTAATAATGTTGTTTCTTCCAAGAGATCCCTCAATAGGTTTAACAATCCCATCCCTTCCTGTCCTTCCAAAACTGGAAAAAAGGTTAAACAAGAGTTAGTTTCTCTTGATTGCTTGAGCATTACTTATTGCATTGTTTTACAACTGATATTATATGGTTCTAGCAGTTCATTATTTTCCTGCCATGGTGAAAGCTTTTTTCTAAACATCTTTACCTCTTATGGATACTTTTTACTATTTCATTTAGTTAGCTTTGGTAGTCACTGCTCACCTCAGTTTGAGAAATAAATATGCTGTTACTGGTCAGAAGTGAACATGACCTCACCACAGAGTTTTAATGCCATTCTGCATTCTCTATTTCCACAATGTTCCAAACTCTGGGGCAAGCTCCAGCCGCAGAACTGAAGCTGCTGTTAAACCTAGCCAGGGATCCCTTGAAAGAAACAACATAACTACAGGTGAGCAGTTTTTTTTCATACTTACTGTTTACTGCAGCATAATAGATTGTATCTGGCTGATCCTGTTGACCCACAGGCTGACATTTGCTATAACAAGAAATCCCAGCATCCCCTGCAGCTAATGTCAGAGATTTGCTGCAGCTGCTGGAGAGTCAATTTCCTGCAGTGCATGTTAGAGCTTTTATAAGGTCTTATCAGGTGTTTGCTAGCCTGGTTGGTCTTCTAGGGCTCAGTACAGTCCTTTGTGATTGTATTTAGCCCAGGGATGACAGAGGTTCCAGCAAACGAAAGATCAGAGCTTATAAAACTGAAACATACTCCAGGCTGTGGACTCCTCTACTGCTATAGCCTAGCCCTGATGTCAGCTGCAGGGGACTCTTGGATTTCTGGTTGCAGAGACATATCAGGGTGGGAGTCAGCAAGATAAGCCAGATACAATCTACTATACTGAAGTAAGCAGTAAGTAAAAGACATGTTTGCACTCAAACTGTAAATTTGGACCAGCCCTGCACTTCAGTGTTGGGTTCTTAGTACTGGCTGTCCCCTCTTAAATACATTTTGAAAACTAGGTAGGTTGCAAGAACAGGAAATGAAGCAAATTTTCTCTTGGATCCAGTTTAAAAATGGATACATTACATTATGTATATCTCAACAGAGCACCATTGTGTGCCCAATTTCACCTGGTGACAAAAACTGTATACAAGTTGTATAGCCATCCCCATTTTATTATTCTAATAATTATTTATTGTCACCTGGATAATTTCTTCCATTTTTTAGAGCTGCAAAATGAATTAAGGAAAAGAGAAGAAGAGAACAAAGCTAAAGATATAGCGCTGGAACAATTGCAAGCAAAGATGAGTTCACTTTCCATGCAATATAAGGTAATGCAGCAAACATAAATAAAGCATAGCACTCTGCGAGCAGTGTCTCATGGTATGACATGAGGGAGACATTACTTGTTTTAGTTAAGCAGCTCAAAAAGAGCTATAGCAGTAAACAAGGCATTACGCAGGAGTTCAGCACGAACACGATGGTTAACCAAGGATCTGCTAACCTTCATGAAGCTGAGGGACCACAGGTGGGCTGCCCACAAACTGACCCCCTTCCCTGCCCTGTGGAACAAGTAGTGGCACCTACGCAATATATGTAAACACATGGCCAGATCATGAAAATGGGATTACTACCATACACTCTAGAGAGAGAACCTGGGCAATCCCCAAAAATTCTGGGACTCTATCAATTCCTTATTAAATCCCCATACACATAGCTTCTCCATTCACCTGAGTACTTCATCAGGCCCTCTGACTGACCCCTCGATGATCACCAATGAACTTAACACCAAGTTCTCTGACCTGTCAGCCCTCCTTTGCAATCTTCTGTCCCAGGGACCTTGCACTTCCTCCTGGCTTTCTAATTCCCTCTCTAGTAAAGCCCCCCTTCTCACCCCTCCTTTCTACTTTGCTACCATCTCCACTAAGGTCACATCCAGGCTGCTAAAGAAGTTGCCCAACTGGGGTAGTCCTGGCTCAGACGACCTCTCCCCTGTCTTCCTGAAGCTTATCGTCTTTCTTATATGCAAGTCTCTCACCTTTATTTTTAATCTTTCACTATGTACATCCACTATGCCTGACTCCTAGAAGTCTGCTAGAGTAGTTCCTATCTTCAAATCTGGTGACCCTCACTCCTCCGAGAACTACCAGCCTATATCCATCCTCCCAACCTAAGTTAACTCCTTGAGAGGATCATCCACCAACAACTATCTGAGTACATTGCTAAATACAACCTCTTATGCAGTCAACAGCATGGCTTCCATATGCATCACAGTTCTTCCACTGATCTGACTCTTTTTCCGAACACATCCTCTCACACATGGACTGAGGATATGCCACAGGCACCAACTTTGCTGACCTGTCCAAGGCTTTTCATATGGTCAACCACTTCCTACTCCTGTCTAAATTATCTTTGCTGGGTTGCTCTGCCAGGATCATGGACTGATTCTGGAGTTACCTCTCTGGATGCTCCCAGTCCATGCGCATTGGTACTGCCACTTCTCCATCCTTGCTGGTCTCCACAGGAGTTTCCCAGGGCTTCATTCTGGGACACCTGTGTTTCTTTTATATACTACCTCCCTGCCAGCAGCTTTTTCTGTAACTCCCTTCTCTACACAGATGACCTTGTCATCTTTCATGGTGACGAGTCCCTTTCATGTATCTTCTCAGTCTTCACCCAGAACTACCGTGCTGCTTTTAACTGGTTCTCCTCTAATCTGTTGTTGGTCAATTCAAAGAAAACCAAAGCTATGCTGTTTGAGTCAAAACCTTTCCTTAATAAAACCCTCAATGCCAACTCTTCTCTCCTTATCTGCCCCGATGGCCCCACCCTTGAAACTGTCTCTTCTTACAAATACCTAGGGGTAATGCTTGACCCCTCTCTCTCTTTCAAAGACCATGTAACCATTTTAGTCCATAGGGTCAATATGAAGCTTGGAGCAGCCTACCATCTCAAGCCCTACCTAACAAAGGAGGCTTACCTGGTCGTCGTTACTGGAAATCTCCTCCCTGTCTTGATTACTGCTCCTCAATTTACTTTTGAATCTCAACTGCCCTTCTGACTAGACTCCCAGTGGCCTATAACAGCATGTGCCACTTCTCCCTGTTGGTCCCTTACTCTACACACCACTGCAACTTCTACCAATCCCTTAGTTGGCTCTCCTTACGGGTCACTTTGACTATTCACTTGGCTGTTTCTTAGATGTCACCTTTAAGCATGGAAACACTTCTCCTCTCTCTACCCTTTTTAACACTAAAACCCAGACCAGACACGTTCACTCTTCCACCACTCCCACCCTCAAGGTGCCCAGAACCACCATCAATATGGGTGGGAAAGCTCTCGGTGGTAGCCCCTATTCTGTGAATTTCCAACACTCATCAAAATGTCAAACTTAACCTGAAATCCTGGCTTCTGGACAAGGGTCGATGCAGCTGCCATGCTCGCTAACACCCCCCCCACACACACACACACTCTCCTGTCTTCCCATTTTCAGTTCTGCTTCCATTCCCTCCAGCCTTTCCAACTCTCATATTGGGTCTTGCTGGTCATTTGTTAAATTTCAAAAGAAGTGGGATTTCCTCAACTCAATCTACCTTGAACATTGGCTTCACTGTGCTAACTTCCTGAAATGCCTCAACTTGTAAATGCTGTAAATCTTGTATATACTGTATATATTGTCATACTGCCTTGCACCTAACTATTGTGCAATCATTGTATATACAATACTTGTCAAATGTAACTTTGTAATTGTTTTACTATCTGTACTATTCTTACTCACGCCTTGTGGCTCGGGTTGTGCCTGTAAGCAGTCTGCTGGGCCAGTGCATCTACCTGGTTGTCAAAGTCATAAATGAAATAAAACAAAATAAATAAATAAAAACAGTTATTGGACAGGATGTAAAGTGGGAGTTAAGCAATTCAGGAAAATCCAGTAAGCAAGGCATTGCATGTGAGTTAAGCAACTCAGAAAGAGTTAGTAAATAGGGCATCACATGTGAGTTAACCAGTTCAGGAAGAGTTTGTAAACAAGGCATTAAGTGTAATTTAAGGAGCTCAAAACAAGTTAGTAAGCAAGGCATTAAAAGTGAATTAAGCAACTCAAGAAGAGTTAGTATACAAGGCATCAAGTGGGAATGAAGGACCTTAAGAGCAGTTAGTTTTAAGAATCATGGTATTGAGTGGGAATTAAGAGACTTATGAAGACATAGGGGTGGAGTTTTAAAACATTTGCAGATGCCACAAGCCTCAGGTGCACCAAACATACGGCGCAGGGGGCTTGTGACATTCTATTGGCACAGATCACACAATTTTCATTTGGGTGCACCAAATGCCACAAGTGAGGTCAGGTCCCCCCAGTCTACCTTTGCACCATTTGAGGGCCCTTTTTTTGGGGTTTGTGCCAAATGTTTGGCACAAGCTGCCATAAATTGTGGAAAATGTCACAGCTGCACTAAAGGTGCTAAAAGTTGATGCAGGTTGTGGCAGACTGCTTGATGTAGCTGTGCAAAACACTATGGTTGATGAAGGGCTTGATACACGCCGTTCACCAACCTTTGAAACTTGGGTCCTTAGTGTTCGCATACAAGGCATTGACTGGGAATTAACTCAGGAAGAATTAGTGTTAGGGAACAAGTCATTGAGTGAGAATTAAGAAGCCAAGAAGAGAGAGTAAAATATAGAATAATACATGGGTAGGTGAGTGTAACTACAATTTTACACACACCTTCAGTGTTGGATGCTACATAAATCCAGAGAGAAAAGCTTCAGAGGTTTAGAAAAGCATCCCACACTGAGGGTGCATGTAACATTCTGGTTACACACACTCACTCATGTTTTATTTAATTTAATTACTGGTCATCATTTTTTATAACACTGGGTTTTGGATAGTCTGGTTAGCTTGGAAAGCTAGATTGACAGTCAGTGATTACAGCTGCCCAGTTGTAACGCAAACTATGAACTAGGTGGTTGTAATGTGGGGTAAGAGTATGGTTATTCCTATACAAACAAACTCTGGTCAGAGCCAGTATGGCTCTGGAGAGCTTTTGGGATGCTTTTACCCAATATTGCTAATAAATTTGTACAGTGCAGATCTATGGAGAGGCAGTTGCAATGTGGTCTACCTTTTATACATTTTTACAATGTGTTTTCCTAGAGTATGCCTGCTGATTGCTATATATTTAGCCTGGATAGTTCACAGAATAAATGGCATCTTATTTTCAGTGGGGCTGTACATCTACACAATATTATGCTGCATTGTGTAAAATCAGAATGCACTGAAAACAATATTTTACATCTGGGGGGATATAGTAAGTGCCGGACCGATGCATGAGCAGAAAGATGTGTTGCACAAAGAGGGTGCACCAGTCGGCACTGATACAATATTCAAAGAGAATACACCACTGGTACAGGGTCTGCATACAGTGAATCCCACCAGGATGAAGTGCTACACTGCAGAGTTCTGCAGTAGAATTACTCCAGCAAACAATGCAATTTCAATGGGAGTTAATCCCTTTTGTCATGCAGTAAACTTGTGACACTGCTCTTCATTCTGAAAGGCTTCATTGTAGCTGTTGAAAATGTGACCCTGGATGGGAATCACAGTGCAGGAGACCACCGCGTCAGGTACATACAGGGTGACCCTAACTGAATACCTTCCAGGGGGAATGCGTGGCACACACCAGTATGCGTCACAGTCCCCATGGGCAATATTCAGCCCAGGAATAAAATGAACAAATTGAGCATGCGGGGTGCAAAGGGGCCTTATGCATGCTCATTACTGGCCCATTTGCATGTTGGCACAGGGATGAATGTGCCAGAGCAGCTCTTGCCCCAAGCCCCAACCCCCATTGCTCCCATGTGGGACAGGCGCTGAAGTCACTGGTGGTAAAGTTGCACCCCCCACCTATTCCACCAGCCCTGATCATACCGGAGTTCAGACTCTATCGGTTCCATACTGTAGGGACCCCAATGCCATCCCTGATTGCACCTGAAGACACCTAAAGTCCATTGCCCTGATTCTAGAAGGTTGGCACAAGTCGCCGCCAAACATGACTTGCGCCAATCACCATTGCAATATGGACCCTGTACCCTATTCTAGAAGGGGCAGGGTCTCTGTGTCTAAGTCCTGCAACTTGTGACATGAAGCCAGGTACACCGAACAGAGGATGTACCTGGTGAAGAAGTTGAAAGCACTAACCGCAGGTCGCAAGTGCTCCCTCCCCAATGCCCACACACTGCCAGTGCACCGCAGGGCTAGAGGTCTCCTACTCACTGTCATGGTGTCCCCAAATTGCACCATTGCCAGTGTACTGTACAGTATGTACAGTACAGGCAGACATCCCTTGTCCCATATGTACACCTGGTGGTCTAGTGGCCCCCCACCCAGCCATGCCAGTCCACCCAGCACCCCCCACCCATCCCCAGCTGACGACTGGCACAGCCCACCTCTCACCTCCATGGCCACCCTCTGACTGCGTTCAGTAGGAGCGCTTACTGAATAGACAAGCTCAGAAATGAATTTCTGAATGTGTCTTTACAGTAAGCACTCCTACTGAATGCAGTCGGCAGCTGGCCATGGAGATGAGAGGTGAGCTGTGCCAGTTGATGGGTGGGGGGTGCTGGGTGGACTGGCATGGCTGGGTGGGGGGCCACTAGACTAACAGGGATAGTCTGGGACAATGCCAGCATTCACAACAGTGACTCGGGTTGGGCACAGGTGGGAGGTTGACAGCGCCACCCTGATGGGCATTCAGTGATGGGGGCTTCAGGGGCAGGGGGTGTGGGCAGCCCTATGGGGCTTACACCATATTGGGATTCATGGGGCAGGGGGTGTGGGCAGCCCTGTGGGGCTTACACCATATGGGGATTCGAGGGGCAGGGGGTTTGTGCGGCCCTGCAGGGCTTACACCATATGGGGATTCAGGGGGGGCAGGGAGTGTGGGCAGCCCTGCAGAGCTTACACCATATGGGTATTCAGGGGCAGGGGGTGTGGGCAGCCCTGCAGGGTACCTACTGGGGTGTGCTGGGCATGGGGAGGAGGGCACCTGTGGATTGCCTGCTGGGCTGCTGGCAGGTCTACAGAACCCCGGAGGGCATCCTTAAGTTACACCAGCTAAAAGTTGGTGCAACTTACGATGCCAGTTCTCCCCTGGGGGTTCTTGTAGAATCCTGACATTGGGGACTTTGTTGCTGCCCTTCTGGAATGGGGCGCAACTGCTGCCATAAACCCCTTAGTGCCATGTCGCCAGGGGTTTATGGCACAATGGCTGGCATAACAGCTCTTCAGTGCAAGTGGCCTGTGACATGTCGCAGGCCACATTGTAGAATCAAGCATGTCGCAACTGCTGGAGTAAGTTGCTACTTGAGCCATTCTACTTGGCACAAGGGCTGTTACACCAGGCATAACATTTCTAGAATTGGGGCCCATGTCCATAGTTTAGTGGCCCCTACTCCCCCTCAATGATGCACAGACATGACCCTCCCTGCCCCCAAGCCTGTCCCATTGTGACAACTGGATCTGTAATGGGATCGTACCACTGTGTCAGAGGGTGGTGAAACACTCGCAGTAGGACACTAGAATATGTTTTACATAGGCATGAGCTGTGTGCAGGTGATAATGCCCAGTAGCCATACACCTCAGGCACTCGCATATGGATCTATCATCCCGGTGCCATTGCACTGCTCAGTGCGGGTGATGACCAATGCTGTACCCACTTATACAGGTCCCAAAACAGGCATGCTACAGCTGACCTCCCATTCATTTGTACACTTGGGGAACTGCGGATGAACTATCCATAATCTGAAGCATACACTGCAAATGGCATTGCAGGATACCACACCCCATGGCACCTGGGATACCTCAGCAGTCTGGGTGTGGCATGATATACAGGGGAATGGGGGACAGTGTGGACTTACAACAGTGTGTGACAGTAGGAAGATACAGCATCAGCAAGGCATGCATTGGAGATATGTAAATTCCCTCTTACAGTTTGCCAGGGACATACACACAGCTGCATACACTGGTGGGTCTGCAGTGTGTCTGGTGCCCCAATGCATGGCACAGCCAGTTGGATCATTCCAGAGTGCAGTTCCCCAGCCTTGCTTCAGTGCAGTCAATGGCTGGCCATGGCAGGGTGTGGAGAGCAGTGCCAGTCTTTTCAACAGGTTGGGTATGGGGGGAGTGAGGGTGTCTGCATTCAGTGGTGGTGGTTGGGGGTCCTCTATGCTATGGATATGAACCATGATTTTCTCTGGTGTGATTGGGTCTGTGGTGGGGGGCCCTACACTATGGAGCTCTTCATTGATGGAGTTGGATAGCTTGGGGATGGAAAGGGGGTACCTCTAGTCCCCCAGGGCTGCCAGGCTGCTTTGCACCTGGGTGCACATCCGCAGCCTGCCTGTGGGAGGCTGGCCAGGTTAAGCTAGCTATTAATGGCCTAAATGTGAGTCACTGTGCTTTGGACTGCAAGGGGTGCATCCCCACTGAATATGCTGCAGCAAGGCATATGCATGGGAATGCCCCCTTGACTTGCACAGCATACCATTTGTGTGTGCCCTGGCCCATTCCCTTGTGGCCTTCACATCCCACACATTTGAATTTGAATATTGCACTGCTGCACATTGTTGGAGTTGCGTGGCACATCTCCCTTTTCCACTGGGATGCGCTGCACATCTACTTTGAATATGGGGGACCTGGACTAGGTACCCTGAATAAATACATTATAAAAATGGTAAAATCATGACCCCACTGAAAACAAGATATTGCATCAAATCTGGGACAGCCTGAGTAAATACAGTGCAAAGCTGTGTAAATGAAGATCCTTATGACAATGAAACATAACATCTCTCCTGTTCTATCCAGGATACAAAATACAGGATAAGAAATATTCAGTGTTCCCAGATCCAAATAACCATTTTCCTGTAAGAAGTCTCCATTTTTGAGACCACGTGGTGCAGCGTGCCGAGTAACAGCTTACCAGCTCAGCTCCTGTTGCCTGGTGAATTTGGAAGCCCTTTTCACAACCTTCTTCACGTTTTAATACTGCTTGCTGGGGGCTAAACACATGCTGAAGCACCAGAGAAGAGTTTGATCCGTGATAATGGAGGCAGAGATGCGATCGGCACCTCCTAGGCACACACCGCCAGTATCACCCGAAAAACAGAACAAACGGCCTAAGGCCCAACAAAGCCATGCCAGAAAAGTTACACTTAGTAGCGCTACTCCGGCGAGAGAAACCAGGGATTCCCCACTGACACTCGAAAGGTTCCTGGCCGAGTTCTCCCCATTTAGAGAAGAAGTCAAAACTTTCACGTCTGAGGTCAAGCAGATGACCACTGTGCTGGAGGACCTCACAATAAGGATTTCTGACAATGAAGCTCGCACCACCTCTCTGGAGAAAAAAACAGATGCTATTAAGGAGGATGTGGTGGAAAGTCATCACAGGCTTAAAAAATTAGAGGCTAAACTGGAAGATCTAGAAGGGAGGAGCCGAAGAAACAATGTTATTATTCTTGGCATCCCCAAAAGGGAGGAAGGTACGGAAGCTATTAGTTTTATTCAAAAGCTGCTGGAAAAATTAGCCGGCCCCTCTCCATTCGGTAAAATATACATGATTGAGCGCGCACATAGAGCTCTTAGACCCATGCCTCCACCCGGAGCCTTACCCCGCCCGATAATTGCCAGATTTCTTAACTATCAAGAAAAGCAATATTGTCTGGGGAAGATAAAAGACCTGCAAGGAATCAGATGGGAGGCTGTAAAAATTAGAATAACCCAAGATCTCACTGCCTCCATCAGGCAACGCCGTACTCAATTCCACCCGATTGTTTCTAAGTTGATTGCCTCAGGGATAAGGTTCAAAATGGGTTACCTGGCCAGGTTGCAAATATTATTGGAAGGCTCTTGGGCTACCTTTGAAGATGTGGACGTAGCAAAAGCAACCCTCCAGAAGTCTCTGCCTGATCTTTTTGGTAACCGTTGAATTTGTGCAAATAGGTTGCCGCAATTGTGTTCCTACTGACAGAATGAACACTTCAGTTACCTGTCTGAACCTTCAGTATCTATGGCTTTGAAGTGTACCCTCCTCCACCATACCTCAGCTGTTAACACATTTTTTGTACCCAATATGGAGGACCCCTACCTTTATGAACGTGGACTGCTACCGGGGTGTGTAACACTGCTCTAGAGACAATATATATACTAGGCAAGGCTGGTTTGTTTTTTGTCTCCAGTTCTCTATCACGAGCAGCAACCACATTTGGGCTTTATCACCGCTAGAGGTCCCCATTGGACTGTGGTGAAACAAACAATCTTCTTGTATGAGAACAGATCAAGTTTAACTCTGGACTTGTTACTGAAGGCTTTCAGGTTTATTTTTTGGCCCCCGCTTAAGACTTGTGTGTTTCCGATTATAGTAATTGTAGAGTGGATTTCCTCTCCTCTTCTCCTTTACTTTTTCATTCCTACAGGTTTAGATTGAGGTGAAACTTCAAACGCCAAATATCTACAGAGGGTAGTACCCTGGTTTTTATTAATAGAAATATGCTGATCGTTTTTCTATTATTTTCTATGGTTTTTCAGCCAGAACCAATTGCGGCAGTCCAGTTTAGAACCACGCAGTAGTCTGTGTTTGATTAAGTTTCCAGTGTATATTTACTAAGGGATATTGTTATTAATTGAATTTAACCTGAGTGTGTTTTCAAGTTGGTAGCATTACCCTTGTTCGAATGTGGGGGGTTTCCCCTCGAAGTTACCTTTTCAAACCCTCTAAAATTCCCGGTGTTGCTTTTTTTCTTTTCTTTTTTTTTTCCCCCCCGATTCATCTTGGTACCAGGCGACAGAGCAGAACAGCTGGGAAAAGTAGTGAAAAGTGGCTCTGCACCAAGTGGAAATAACAGAAGGTTTTTTTTTATTGGACTGTTGTTTTGGTAGAGATAATAACTGTTATATGGGTTGGGGAAGGGGCGGGAGGGAACTAGAGGGGAAGGTTGGGAACTGAGGGGGTGGGTGCAGCACAAGGTATACAAATCCCACTATGATTTCCCCAGTGGTTTCCTTTCCACATTCCCACTATAACATTACTGAGAGTTAAAATCCAATGGCTAATCCGTTGAAAGTCCTTAACTGGAATGTTAAAGGGGTCAGATCTAAAACTAAACAATATATGATCCTAAAGCATTTAAATTTGGTCAAAGCCGAAGTTATGCTATTGCAAGAAACACATCTATTAGACACAGAGACCACCAGACTTTGGAGGCAACAGGTGGGGCAGGTTTTCTCAGCTGAGGGTTCTACGAGCAGTGGTGGCACCATGATTTTGCTGCACAGGAAACTCCCTTTTGTTGCATTGCAAACTATAAAGGACCCCAAGGGTAGATTTATTTTTGTAATTGGTAATCTTTATGCAAGAGAGCTACTTTTGGGAAGCATTTATGGGCCAAATTACGACTCCCCTAATTTTTTCACACAAATTATTACTACTCTGCTTCCCTTCCTCGCAACCCCGATGATTTTAGGAGGGGATTTTAACCTAGTGTTTGACCCGATGGTAGACAAATCTGGATCCTCAAGGAAAGGTTTGTCCCAACTGTAACGCACTCAGGGACTTAATAGACCAGGCTGGTCTGTGCAACATCTGGAGAGTTTTGCACCCTGGTGTCAGGGAGTATACCTTCTTTTCCCCGGTTCACAGAACCTCATCTAGAATAGACTATTTGCTTATTTCTAGGACTTACATCCCACAGGTTATTGAGTCCTCGATACAGTCAGGTCCCCCATCAGACCACTCTCTTGTGTTCTGTCAACTGATCATCGAACCTCGGTGTAAGGGCAGAGGAAGGTGGAAACTCAATGACCAACTTATCAAAGATCCCAAATTGGCCTGTATAATACAGAACCACATAGACCAGTTTATCCAACTTAATCAGGGCACAACCCAAAGACCGGATTTCCTCTGGTGTGCTTTTAAGGCCTACTTAAGGGGGATACTCATTGGATTAGCATCCCATAGGAAGAAAGTTAAGGAACAGGAGCTGTCCCAACTGTTGACATGGATAAGAACCATGGAAAAGACTTGTCTCCCTCAACTCCAGAACATACACTCCAAAACTTATTCAACTAAGGGCAACCTACTTAGAGATTCTCTCATGATAAAGCGGAATACGCCATTATAAAAACACAGGCATCATTTACCGACCGGGGGAAAAAGCAGGGCGCCTCTTGGCCTGCAGAATAAAACAGATGGAATCCTCCAGGTACATTGCTTCCATTCGGTCCCATAAAGATGGTCTTCTGAAGACCTCCCCAAAGGACATAATTCGGGAGTTTCTTAATTGCTGCACTGATCTTTATGGCCCTAGGACAGATCCCCCAGATGTAACCAACTAGATAGATATCTCAGAGAGACCCCCTTGCCGAGTCTTACTGATGACCAACAAAGTGCACTTATTGTGCCTATTACTAGGGAGGAAATTTTGAAAGTCATAAGTACACTATCATTAAATAAAACCCCAGGGATAGATGGCTTCTCAGCTTATTTTTATAGCAGGTTCAAAATGTCCCTCATCCCTTTATTGCTCCCCTTAATTCACCATATACTTTCTGGAGCAGAAATAGATGCTTCTATCTTTGAAGCACTAACTGTGCTTATCCCTAAGCCTGGCAAAGCACCTGAGCTTGTCGCAAATTACCGTCCAATTTCCCTTTTGAACCAAGATGTCAAAATTCTGGCTAAGTTAATTGCTTGTCGTCTTAACCCGATCCTCCCGTCCATTATAGGCCCCAAACAGGTAGGATTCATGAAAGGCAGATTTTCTTTGGACCACCTTAGAACCCTGGCTCATGTCTTCTCAGTGTCCAGGGATGCCCCATATCCAGCTGCCTTAGTCTCTCTGGACGCTGAGAAAGCCTTCGACAGAGTTAGCTGGCAGTACCTATTCCAGACATTGGATGCCTTTAAATTCCCCAATGTTTTCCAGTCCTGGATCGAATCCCTTTATCATTTTCCCACTGCCAGAATATCGGGAAATGGAATGATCTCTGAATCATTTATCCTTTACTCCGGTACCAGACAAGGCTGCCCTCTCTCCCCATTATTGTTCAATATATATTTAGAACCTTTAATCCATTGATTACAAGCTTGTCCAGAGATACAAGGAATTCCGATTTTTCCATGCGAGGTTAAAGTTTCCGAATATGCAGATGACCTTCTCCTCCAGGTTGCCAACCCCATTTCTTCTCTTCCCCCAATGTTAGAGATTATTAACTCTTTTAGCACAGTCTCTAATTATAAGCTAAACGTGAACAAAACCACTGTCTTCCTCTCAATCATAAGCTTCTTAGAACAGAAATCCTAGAAATGGGTTTGCCTGGAAACAGGACTCCCTTCACTATCTAGGTATTGAATTATCTAGATTCCCTTGAAATACTACAAAACTGAATCTGAGCTCCCTTATACAAGTGATTAAACAGGATCTAAACAGGTGGGCTTCCCTCCCAATCTCTATCTGGGGTAGAATAAACTTGCTCAAAATGAATGAATTCCCACGTCTCTTCTACCCCCTTTCTATGCTTAATATCTGGTTACCATTCTCTTGGTTCAAAAAGGTAAATAGTCTATTTCTAGATTTTATCTGGGCTCATAAGTCCCCTAGAATAGCATTTCATAAACTAATTGTACCTAAGTCTAGAGGTGGCTTACGCTTACCCCACCTAGGGCTCTACTTCTGGGCTAGTCACTTCAATAAATACTACAGATGGACACTACCTGTCCCATCGGGCTATACCCCACTTTGGCTCAAAATAGAGAGACCCTGATTAGCTTCCTGTGGCCTCAGCACCAAAAGCGCTGCTACACATAAAAGGTAATCTCCTCCCCACCAGATTAAAAAATACTCTCATCGCTTTATCACTGAGGGTTCATTCTCAACTGTGTTGTTTCCTTAAATATGATAACCAAAGAGATGCAAATCAGTGCCTGGTTGGAAACCCTAATTTTAAGATTGGCGAGAAATGTATTCCCCCTAATTGGTTACCCCAACTGAACGAAACTTCGCTGTATTCGTTAACAGGAGTTGACAATGCTTGGCTACCCATTCATTGCATATTGCAAAAGTTTAGGATTCCTATTAAACATTTTTTTAGAGTCACTCAACTGAGGCACCTATTAATTAAAGTGTTAGGGCTAAAACCAAATCTATATGTAGACTCTCCTTTATGCCCTGAGTTAGCTCAATGGGTGGGCCAACAGAAAGCGGTTTCCAAGATTTTTGGTATGTTGTTCTACAGGGTATACCCAGATTATTATGGCCCCACTCATTACTGGTCCTCCCACTTTCCTGGCTATGACATTAACTGTGCGAGCCTTTAGTCTAACTGCCATAAATTTATAACGCAGGATAGACTAAGGATGACACAAATGTTCATTTTACATAATGCATATTTTTCCCCTGAGAGAATGTTTAAATTCGGACTAACATCCTCTCCTCAATGTGTGAGATGCGCCAATCATGACGGTTCTCTATTTCACATTCTCTGGACATGTCCCAAAATAAAACCCCTTTGGACCAGCATACGTAATAAACTGGACCCCATTCTGGGGCTGGAAGATCTATTTACACCCGAAATTTGCATTCTAGGAGATTTTTCAAGTATCAGGTTTCCAAATAAAAAATACTACATGGCCTTGATATCCCTGTCTCTTAAGAAAGTTGTCTTAAGACATTGGAAAGATCAATCTGAAATCAGGTATGTTGAATGGTTATCTGAGCTCCTCGCAAATCTCAGAACCGAAAAGGTTATTGCAAGTCTCAACAATAGACTGGACAGGTTTAAGAAAATATGGGACACCTTACATACCTTATTCTCGATTCAGAATTCCACAGAGTAAGGCTCTCCTTCTTGGTGATGCTTTAGTACCCTTTATATGGTCTGTGCTATAGAAATCATAGTGAAAAGGATCTATGCTTCATCTGTGCTTTGGGGAGGGGGGAAGGAATTTAAGGGGAGGGAGGCCGGGGGTTTGACAGATTTGGTCCCATGTATACTGTTTATATGACTTACATTTGTTATAGAAGATCTGTCTTGTATGATAAAACGTTAATAAACTTTAAATTGAAAAAAAAAAAAAGAAGTCTCCATTTTTCTTATGTTTTCCCCACAGTGGCAGAATCAAATCCTTGTAGATTTTTCCATAAGCCACTGGTTCCATATTTATGACTTTGTTCTTTATTTATTATATCAGCAGCCTTTTATCAGGAAAAGAGCTCTGATTTGCTGTTCAGTATTATTATTATATGTCAAGATGGCATTGGAATGATTTGGATTTACATGGTATGCATAAGGCACAGTGGGGGACTACATGAAATGAATATCACACTCATTATTTCATTAACTATACACACAATTAGTAATCATAAGTTGGGCAATCTTTCAAAAGATACTAGTAACACATGTAAAAAAATGATATATATATATGAGAGAGAGAGAGGGGGGTAGCATCTTTCAGAAAAAGAGATGTACAAGAACAAGGGAGCACAATTTAAAGATAGAGGGAGGACAGCTCGGGGCAATGTGAGGAAGTATTTTTTCACTGAGAAAGTGGTGGACATATGGAACCACCTTCCTGAGGAGGTTGTGGGGTCTAAAACTGTGGGAGAATTCAAGAATGCATGGGACAGACATAAGGCAATTCTTGTGGATGGTAGGAAGAAATAGGCTGTCGGTTAACTAGAATCTGCAGCCTATCCAGTGGGTGGGGAAATGGGCAGACTAGGTGGGCCAAGCGGTTCTTATCTGCCATCAAAGTCTATGTTCCTATCTTTCTATATAAATACTGTATATATATATATATATATTAGAGGCAAAAAACTCAGTTTAATGCATCAGTTAGGGTTGTTCCACAGCGACAAAAGTGAGGAAATTCGATGTTAGGGTTGAAACCCCCTTTGCACCCCTTCAGCCCACCCCCCCCAACTGGAATCGGGGTGCGCATTGGGGTCATCAGCCCTAAGTGTCACCCCATTACATGTGGAAAGAAGCTGAGGAATAGGATAATGGGGTGACAGTTAGGACTGATGACCCCAGTGCACACCCTGATTCCAGTTGGGGGGGTGGGCTGGAGAGGTGCAAAGGAGGTTTCAACCCTAACATCGAATTTCCTTGCTTTTGTCGCTGTGGAACAACCCTAACTGATGTATTAAACAGTGTTTTTTGCCTCTAATTTCCCTTCTTTTTGAGAATGATAATGAGAAATAGTGAATGTAATGCAGCGGCGGGAGCGCAGGAGTGATGTCTTGTTGCATTGTAACATTGTGCCCACAAACGCAAATTGTAATGCGCATGGTGATGCAAAGTGAAACAGAAAGAGGAACAGTACTGTAGACAGAAATGTTAAAAACAACGGAAAACGCAACCGCAAATGAAAACGCAAAGGGTAACGCACATGGTGGTGTAAACGTGAACGGTAAGTGAAACGGGTACGGAACCACAAGCAGAAACGGTAATGGTAAGAGTAATGTAAGTGCACAGGCTGGTTTTCCTCAAAAGCTGTATAGAGAAAGACAGTGAGTAGAAAGAATGTATGCAAAATAATGACTCTCGGAACACAAAAATCAGTAGTTGTAATAGTAAATTGCTTATATCTCAGCAACCGTACGACACCGAAAAAAAAATTTAAAAGTCATATGTATTATCACTTTCCTGGCTAGTTTTATATGTAGGGGCTATAATTTTTTGACAAAAACTCTGTATCTCGCACCGTTTTCAAGATATGGGCCCTCAAAGGCGAGGCGAACGCCGTAATGTTAGTCTATGGGAAAAAAACAGAAGTTCGGAATGCCATAACCTTTGAACAGTTTAATATTTTTTCACAAAATCTTTGAGAGGCATATCAGGGACCCCAGCCGCATGTTCCCTGAAGATTTCAGGCTGGTCATGCAAACCGTGCAAACTGTAGGCGCGACTGTAGAATTCCAGAAAAAGCGTAAATGCACACGCAGATCATGCTTAATAACTCCACAGCCATGCATCTGACTGGTACAAAACTTGGCAGATCCCAAGGCATATGGGTCTTGATCATGTGTTCCAAATTTCAGGCAAATCTGTCAAACAGTTGCAAAGTTATTAAGGTGCATAATTTTGGGTTTAACATGTAAATGGCTCCTCAACCCTAACTATGGTGCTACCATAATATTTACCTAAAATTTTGCACCTTAATAACTTTGCAACTGTTCAACAGATTTACCTGAAATTTGGAATACATGATCAAGAACAATACATCTTGGGATCTGCCAACTATCGTAATGTTTGGATATATGGCTGCAAAGTTGTTAAGCGTGATCTGCACGCACGTTTACGCTTTTTTGCAATTCTTTGGTCATATCTACAGGTCGCACGATTTGTGCGACCGGTCTGAAATCTTCAAGGAACGTGTGGCCAGGGTCCCCGATGTGCCTTTTGAAGTTTTTGTGAAAAAATATTAAACGGTTCAAAAGTTATTCAAAAAACAAGTTCCCATTATAAGTCAACGGGAAAAGTTAACAAAAAGTTCGACAGTGTCGCAAATGCAGTTTTTACTTTTGCAAATGGCCCTTTTACTGTCGCAAATCCACCATTTTGTTTTCAGTTGGTGATCAGAAAAATGCTTGGCATTTAAATTTGGGACCATCTAGCAACCTATTTCTTTTTGTATTCACTTAGTCGGACCCTGAGGATGCTAGGCATGACTTTATTTGGGGGTAAAACACCCCAGAAATATGTTTTTCAAATTTCTGGAAAAAGTACTTTCGCAAAGTACTTTCACACTTGCGACACTGTCGAATGAATTTGCAAAAGATTTCGCAAAGTTCGACAGTACTTTTCGAGGCTGTGGGAACATGACAGCAATTCTTTGCCACCCTGCTACAAAAGAACGGTTTGCTGGTTTGGGCTGAAATTTGGAAGGAATGCAGCCAACATCTCACAGATGTGCTTTTCAGTGTTTCATTAAAAAAATATTACATGGCGGCAAAGTTAAGGCACTTCAAAGTTGACACTTTTTCCCATAGGATAACATTACGGCGTCCGACGCATTACAGGAATCCTTTGCCGGCCTGCTGCAAAATAACGGTTTGGTATTTTGGGCTGAAATTTGGAGGGAAGATGGCCAACTTCCCAAAGATGTGCCTTTTAGTGGTTTGGTGAAAAAATATTACAGGGAGACAAAGTTATGGCACTCTGAACTTCTCTTTTTTCCTCTTAGGATAACATTACGGCGTTCGCTGCCTTTTTCAGGGCCCATTATCTACAAAGAGCAAATTAGAATCACGGACTTTTAATCTGAAAAACACTTAGCCGCCTAGTAGGGGCTAAGTACAAAACTAGCTAAGAAAGTAATAATTCATATGACTTTTAATTTTTTTTCTGTGTCGTACGGTTCCTGAGATATAAGCAATTTACTATTCCAACTCCTTATTTTCTATTCCAAGAGCCATTATTATGCATACATTCTTTGTACTTACTGTCTTTCTATATGGGGAAAACTATTGTGTGCATTTCCATAACTCTTACCCTTAATGCTTCTGCTTGTGGTTCTGTACCTATTTCAGTTACTTTTCCTGTCTATGCCACCTTGTGCTTTACCCTTTGCGTTTTCATTTGCACTTCTGTTTCTGTAATTTTAACCATTTGTGTCTACAGTACTGTTTATCTTGTGTTTTACTTTGTGTCATTATGAGCATTACCATTTCTGTTTGTGGGCACTGTGTTAGTGTGTGACAAGACAATATGCGGCGGGAGCACGGGGCCCTCCCGTTGCTGGTCCTGTCGCTGTATTACATTCACTATTTGTCAGTACTGTTTATCTTTGTTTTTTGCTTTGTGTCACAATGCACATTACCATTTGTGTTTGTGGGCACTGTGTTAGTATGTGTGAAGACATCACGTGGCGGGAGCGCGGGGCCCTCCCGCCACCACATTACATTCACTATTTCTCATTGTCATTCTAAAAAAGAAGGGAAATTAGAGGCAAAAAAATCCATTTACTGCATCAGTTAGGGTTGTTCCACAACAAATAAAGTGAGGAAATTTGGTGTTAGGGATGAAATCCCCCCTTGGACCCCCCACCCACACCCCCAGCTGGCATCAGAAGTGTTAGGACCAACAACCCCAATGCACATCCCAATGCCAGTTGGAGGTGTGGGCGGGGAAGTCCAAGGGGGGCTCTCAACCCTAACACCAAATTTCCTCACTTTTGTCGCTGTGGAACAACCCTAACTGATGCAGTAAACTGAGTTTTTTGCCTCTAAAAATATATATATATATTTTTTATAAAATGGGTTAGAAGAATTAGCTCTGCTGATTGGTTGAAATACATCACATGACTGTGCGTATATTAGAGCATGACCACACACCTGCACTTTCATCCCCTCCAAAATAATTTTGCCATTTTATAAAATGGATAACCCACTCTAGGGTGTGCTGTCACACTGTGATATATGCACACCTTGGGTGGTTGCTGCACTTGGCCTGCAGCCTCATGCATAACAATGCACACCAAGGCATGTGGATATCATAGCGCGACCGCACACTGTAGAGTGGGTTATTTATTGCACACACACACTATATACACTCTTGTTGCATCTTATAATTGTTAGTTTTCGGACAAATTCTCATAGACTTTTTTTTTGTCCACCTGATGAAATCTTGAATGAGTTAAGTAAATTGTATTATTTTCTTCAAGGCCGTGATCCAGCAACTCATATAAAATATACACTGAGTACATCATATTATAAAATGACAAAAAACTGTCTTCTGTTTCCAGTTGTTTGATCAGGAATTTTATTAATGGTATAGTTATATACCAGTGTCTTGCAAATTCCCCAGGAAGATCTCTGACATTTCAGGAATAATATCAAGCCTACATGAAACCTCCCAGAAATATAAAAATAGTAATATAGAAAAACATAAAGATAAGTTACAAGCTCAAATGGGTAGACTGAGTGGGCCATATGCCCTTATCTGCTGACAGTGTCTATGCATCTGTGTATCTGTGTATCTGAACAATAATTTTCCTCCTAATAAATGGCATGATCTCTTTCATTCTCAAAAATAGCACACTATGTATCAAGTCAATATCTCCTTCATCTTGGCATCAGATAAGATCTTGGCTTGTAAAAAGTGCTGAAATGCCTAAAGTTTGTTGTAATTAATTGAAAAACATCTACATGTCTGTCTTGTACAGTACTGTGCCTTTTGATACAGGTTGTATATTGTACTTGCTATGCTTGTATCATGTACATATTCTGTGTAACTATTTGTTTATTTTATACATTGAGACCCCATTGAACATGAGCCTCTGCTCAATTGGGCTATCCTTTTCTGAATTTTCAGAATAAAATATTTACTGCTACTACTACTACTACTACTACTACTACTACTACTACTACATGCTGTGAAAGATCAAAGCAAGTTAACACATACCCTGGCTAAATTATTATCAGACCTCTATATGGGAACATAAGGAATCAAATAATTATACAGATGAATTTCTCACGCATGGCTTATCAGCAGTTAATTCATTAGATGATGTCTCTCTTGCCAGGAGTCTGTTTCTCCACCCCTCCACCAAACACACAGACACACACACACACTCACACACACACTGACTTGAGTGATAACATCCAACAAGTTGCAGCATATGAAGCAATAACCAGCTTCTGTGGGGATTAACCACCGAGGCAAATCCTCAGCCTTTAATCACCATGGCAGCTGGTTATTGCGAGTATACTGCAACTCACTGGATGTTATTACTATTATATAAATTGTAGTGTGTTAAACAAAAATATTTCAGTGTTTGTGAAAGTCAGCCTCACACGCTTAATGTTTCTTGTGTTCTCTGTCTCGTGGTCACTCTCCATAGGCTTCATCTTGCAGAGTTAATGGAAGCTAGTACATGTGGCCATCAGTGTCTGCTAGGGACTGAGAGAGAAGTAGGTATTTGAGTGAAGGAGACTGGCAGTAGTAAAGTAATCATTTGTGGTAAGACTGGATGAGTGTAGGCACAGCCTTGTTGTGGTTTATGGCAGTGGAGGGAGCAAGCGGAGGCGGGTAGGGGTTGGGGTCAGGATGTCAGAGTCACTAGAAAAATAAAAAACAGAAAGAGTATCGGGCTGGATGGGACAAATTAAAGGGAATGGGAGTTGTAAAGGGAATGAGTGAGGGTTAGTTTTATGTTTTAAAAACTGCTGACACAACAACATTTTTTACAGTTTTGTTCTGTGATGTGTGTGTGTGTGGGTGATTAAATGACTGTGGGCATGTTTAATAGCTCATTAAATGATTGTGGGCAGAGTTTGACAGAATAAATGACTCTTAGGGTTTGGGTTGGAGTTTGTGAGAGAATAATTGACAGGAGTTCTCTTTTCTGATTGGCTGAGAAGAGATACCTGTTGTATAATATAAGATATCTCAATAGCTCTTATCTGTTATGTTTGGGAAGCAGAAGCAGCTATTGCTGTCAAAAATAAATTTATATATTTAGTCTGGGTAGTTCACTGAAGACCAGGCATTTAATCAGTTAGGTCTTGAGAGGTTAAAAAACAGTGTACATCTTTGTAATGTTGCTGGGAAAGGGTAAAATTTCTGAGGTATGAATCATTTTCTTGAAAGATATCCATGCCCAAGTGAAGTTAGTAGGAAAAACATGTTTACATACTAGGCGTTTAAATATGCAAGTTGCAGCATTTCAAAGGGGGTAAACAAATCTCCAATTTATTAGGCAACCAATATTTAACAAGCTGTTTCAGTTTCCTAATGGCTATCTGATTAGCTGTTTGGAGTTATGTCTTTAACATTCTAAACAGAAAGAGGAGATTATTTTATTTTAGTTACCATAGTGATCTGTAGATGTGGAAGGATACATTGAAAAGCCCCAAAAATGTGTTCCACGATACTCCATTTTCAAGCTACAAATACCAATATGGCTGTCGGCTCCACCCACAGCCATACAAATGATGACCAGTAATTAACAAGGCATTAAGTGGAAGTTAAAGAACTCAAGAAGAGGTAGTGAACAAGGCATTGTTTAAAAGTGAAACCACCCAATAAGAATTAGTAAACAAGGCACTGAGTAGGAATAAAGCAACTCAAAAAGAGTTATTAAACAAGACACTGAGTGGGACTTGAGGAAGTCAAGAAGAGTCAGTGTTAGTAATCAAAGCATTGAGTGGAAATTAAGCTACTGAAGAAGAGTTATTTAGAAAGTTATAAAGTGGGAATTAAGGAAGTCATAAAGAGTTAGTGTTCATAAACAAGGTACTGAAAAGGAACTGAGGAACACATGCAGAGTTAGTGTTAGTAAACAAAGCAGTGAGGGTGGGATTAAGCTACTGGAGTAGAGTTATTAAACAAGCCATTGAGTGGGAATTAAGGAAGTCAAGAACAATTAGTGTTAATAAGGCATTGTGTTAGGGAACAAGGCATTATTCAGAAGTGAAGTCAAGCCACCCAATAAGAATTAGTAAATAAGGCACTGAATAGGAAAAAAGCAATGCAGGAAGAGTTATTAAACAAGACACTGAGTGGGTCTTGAGGAACTCAAGAAGAGTCAGTGTTAGTAATCAAGGCATTGAGTGGAAATTAAGCTACTGAAGAAGAGTTATGTAGAAAGTCATTAAGTGGGAACTCAGGGACTGAAGAAGAGTTAGTGTTAGTAAACCAGGCATTACGTGGGAATAATGGAACTCACAAAGAATTAGTATTAGTAAACAACAAAGCAGTGAGGGGGATTGCGCTACTGAAGTGGAGTTATTAAACAAGCCACTGAGTGGGAATTAAGGAAGTCAAGAACAATTAGTGTTAATAAGGCATTGAGTTAGGGAACAAGGCATTATTCAGAAGTGAAGCCAAGCCACCCAAGAAGAATTAGTAAACAAGGTATTAAGTTGGCTTTAAGGAAAGGCAGAATGCAGTATGCTCAATGCAGGGAGATGTGTGTGGTACGGTATCACCAGCCCTACCAAGTACTGCAGAGGAAACACACAGTACTGAATTCACATAAGTCGAGCACAAATTATGTCCTAGAGAAAGATGCTGGAAATCACTTTATCAGTGATGAGGCTCATTCAGGAGTTGAAGTGACAGGATGTTTACCAGTGAGGTCTGCCTATCTGATAACTTTTTCTTATTGTCCATTTTATTTCTTGTGATTTTAAACAGGCAGTGAGACAATTTGATGTGGATATCTTGATATTTTAATAGAACTGATGCAGAGATTTCCAGCATCTGTCTCTGGGACATAATTTGTGCTTAGTTCGTCTGAATGTGGCACTGTGTGTGTTCTACTTTCCATTAAGTGGGAGCTAAATAGCACCAGTTTCGTGCTTTTACCAAGCCCTGTCACTGGTGGTTTAGCTGACTAGGACACCAGCAGTCCTTGTCTTGTAATTTTCCAGGGTGAAATTTTTGAAGAAAAAGGGATCATAATTCTTGACTCAGAGGAGCAGGCTGCAAGACCATGTCCCCTTCCTGGTCAATAAAGCTGAAAGCTCCACCCCTATGCTGCAACAAGAGGTGTGTGGGGGCAGATGGCAGGAAATCCTACATACAAGGAGGAGGGGGAAATGCCAAGTACTGTAGAAACTTCAAGAGGTATTCCTTTCTGGCATGTCATCACAGTTAACTCTTCTGAAAAATAGCATGCTTGTTGGTACAGTTAGTGTAGATGTGTTGGATCAAAGGGGTAGCTAGCCATGCATAAAAGTGCTGTGGCAAGGGGGAGCATAGCATAGCCTGTGTTTGCTAGGACAATGAATGCAGTAAAAAGGCTGGGAGCAAAGGAAGAAACAGGAAGAGAACAATCATTAGCTAGAGTGGTGGTGAGGGAATAGGTTGGTGTCAGGCTGCTTCTTAGAAAGCACGGTCAGATAACAGACAGGAACAGCAATCTCTTGTCCTCTGAGCAGATACTCTCTACTGGGCAGTGATACTGTGAAGGTACAGGATGTAGCTATGGCAGATAGGGGAAGGTGATGCATTGTGTCAGCTTATAATCAGTCAGGAATGGAATGAAAAAAGTGACTATGGAAGGCAGTCTGTTTTTTGTATGGGGATCCTATTATTAGACTCACAGATGTGTTGTAATAGTACATAATAATAAATACATATATCTGTCTTACATGCTTAAAGTAGTACATCTGCTGTAGTATCATTTCAGATTAAGCATCATTGTATATTTAACATGAATTCAGGATAGTATGGGGATGGAAAGAAAAACTGAAGCCTTATGGGTGGAGCTATCATCCAGAAGCCAAGCACTCTCTCTTCTGTGCATGCTTAGAGAGTAGGGACAGATGAAGTCAAGACAATTCACTCCAGAAATTAATCCACGAATTTAGCAAAATTTGTGAAGTTTAAAGCGATCCACAATACACTGTCTGAACTGCCCATCATTAAGTGGCAGTTCTGAAGAGTATTCAGTTAATCAGGGGTCATCATTGCTTATGCACACACACAACTGTCACCCACAAATGTCAAGGGACTCATGTTCACAACAATTAACCACCTTATCCCACACAGCAACATTTCTGCTGCAGGCTGCCACAAAATAACAAAGATTATGCATCAGAAGTTCTGTCTGAATTCTGTCTAATTCCAATATATATATATATATATATATATATATATATATATATATATATATGTACTGAAGATGGAGCAAGAGATTTGAATATAGGTTCATAGGATGTTTACAAGTCAAGCAGCCATTAACCATATCAGACTTGCCACATTTAGTGGATAAACTCTCTTGTTTTTGTACCCATAGAGTTATCCAATCTATTTTTAAAGGAGATCAGGCTAGGTGCATTCACTTCTGCTGGGAGTGCATTCCATGAATCCACCACTCTCTGGCTAAACCAAGATCCCCTTTTTGTTGCTTTGTGTATTTCCCCTTTCAGATGTAGACTATAAGTTTTAGTTTCTCTCCCACATAACTGCTTTTTTCATCAGACCTGCTGATTCCCAGAGCAGTGCATCCTGATATGCCTTACAAACAAAACAGAGATCACCTCATACTTTGCTGGGTAGCCTGCGATGAGGGTGATCGCTATTGAGCACTTTCAAAAAGGGTGACTCAATAACGGTGCCATCTGCACAGGGCTATTGAACAGGGAGGGTGGTCAGATAAGGGGCAGCAAATATAGTGACAGGATGTCACTATATGTACATGCGCACAGGGGGGGTGGAGCCAGCACACAGTTCAATGGGTGGAAGGGAAGGGAGGGTTTGTGAGGTGTACTGCAGTGGTGGGCTGCTGATCTGGCCCTGTGGCATGGTAGGTTGATGGCAGGCTAGGGTTGCTAGGGTGTTGCGTTTGGTTCCAGGCGTGCGTTCATTTTGTTGCACCCAGTTGGTAAATATTTTTTTCAGCTTTTGTACCCCCTAGACATGCATGCTGCCCAGGAGTTAAGTATCCTTTAGTAGGGGGTGCATGGGTGAAATGTGGGGGTCAAAGCCCCCTGCATAAAAAAATAAAACAAGTGTCCGGCACCATTTTGCTGGACGCTGCAAGTGTTGCATTGCCAAAATTGATTTTGGGTGATGTACACTTACCATAACGGCGATTGCCTTGCCACGATCACCATTATGATATAGAAACCTTTTCTGCATTCCATAGAGAATAAACCCAGACTGTCCAGTCTCCCTTTATAATTCTTGTTCTTGACAGAGTTCACCTTTTGTACATTCTCCACAAGTTTTCTACAGCCCTTGCTCTGAGGGGCAGAGAATGGGGAACCATATTTGTCTCACAAGAGTCTTATACAGTGGTATCAACACCTCACTGCTTCTACTCTTTATTTTCCGCAGAATATTTCCCACTAATCTGTTTGCTTTCTTGTCTGTCCCCCTATCGTGCAATTCAAAGTTCAGACTGTTTGTTATTAAAACCCCTAGATCTTTTTTGACTGGCCCAGTGGTGCTGAGGGTTGAGGCACTGGACGCCTTACCTAGCGCCATGCCGGCGACTCGTGTTTGGGAATGAGCACGGGCCGCCGGGGGTCGGCAGGGGAGGAGAGAGATCAAGCATCCATAGGACTGCTCCCCTTCTTCAGGTAGGGGGGACAATGGCACTCAGTGCTCGATTGGCCCCTGGTGGAAGCCAGGGCCTGGTGCACCGAGGCTTCAGAAAAGGGAGACGAGGCAGACGCTCAGAGGAGTTCATACGGGAGCATGAGTGCTTGCTCCTTGTGGTGTCATTGCATGACTCGGCTCAAGGGGAGTAAACATGGAGGGAAAAGCTGGCACTGGTGGGCAGAATGATCATATCCCTTCAGGCCCCCCCCTTTGCAATGGGCAGTAATCTTCGGCACTGGATATTTGTGTGTGAGGCGGGTTGGAGGTTCCTGCTGCCCTGCCATGGGAGGTACAGCCATGGGGTATGCCAAGAGGTAAGCTGTGAGTGGAGGACGGAGCTGGGGGAATCATGAGAGAAACAGCCGCCAGTGCCAGGTGGATAAATAAGAGGAGCTACAAAAAAAAAAAGCTAGATCTTTTTCATTATTTGTGCCGGTAATAACTCTATTATTTAAGATATACTGAGCTGTAGGGTTGTTAGTGCCAAAATGCAGAACTCATATTTCCCTGCCCATGTCTCAAGTTCTTTTAGTTTGTTATGAAGTTCACTTACGGCCCTTTCACTATTGACTATCGCCCCTAACTTTGTATCATTTGCATACTTTCGTAACCATATTCCATCAGAAGTTTGCATACCTGTTGCAAAAGTGATAAACAGCAGGGGGCCCAGGACTGACCCCTGCAATACACCACTTGTCATTGAGCCCCAGTCCAAAAGTACACCCTAATGGAAGCTGTCCGTACCCTGTCCATCAACCAAGATGCTACTCTGTTAATAATACAGGAGTATATGCCCAGATCAGCTAAGGTTTCTAGTAATATCTGATGTGACAGAATCAAAGGCCTTAGAGAAATCTAAATAAATAGCATCAACAGGGAAACCTTGATCTAATGTCTGACTAACAGGCTCAAAAAAATCTAAGCGATTACTAACACGAGATCTTCCATGCACAAAACCATGCTGTGAGACATCACATAGGCCTAGATCTCTGAGATTTTCCTTCAGGTAATCCTTAATAAAGCCCTCTATAACCTTTCCAACAGCAGAAGTGATACTAATCAGTCAGTCATTTTTGACTTGAGTCCTATTCTTTTTTTAGGGCTGTCGGTGGAGCCTACAGCCCTTTTGGGATCAATCAGATTGTAGCTCTAAACCGACTGATCATGGAACTCCAATTTTGGACTTTTGAAAGTATTCCTCCGCAGCTGCAAAACGGAGCACTCCACCTCTGATTTTTGCTATTTGCTGCTCTATGTTAAAGGCATCTAAAGGGAGGGGGGATGCTACTACATTGTACCTCAGAACTTCTCTGGATAATAAAAAAAAAAAAAAACTTTTTAAACTGCTGTTTCTATCATCTGTCCAGCTCAGTCTAATAGATTTGTTCTATGTCTTTCAGTAACCTAGGGTTAATTCATTATACAGTCAGACCTGGTTAATCCATTCACATTTGTGTTTGCCAATTTTGTTACGTAATATAAATCTACGTAGTAACCAGACAGTGATAATAAAGAGGTCAATAGCCCAACAAAAAATCTGTATGCAGTGTTTTTCATTCAGATAATCAGACATATGGATTAACCAGGTCTGACTGTATATTGTCTGGAATTTGCTGAAACTGAAAGTCAGACTACAGTGTCAGATTACAGACAGTGCAACTGCAGCTGTTAGCAATCTCATTCCTATGGGCAGGACAGGTTGCATGCAAGCACACACACACACACACACTCACAGAGCAGCAGCATGTACTCTGACTAAATAAATTAAAAAGAACTGAATTAGCTACATGCCAGTTTTTGATAATTGTGACTAAACAGCACTATATGGCACCAACAAGGAAATATCTTTGGTCATTTGGTAGCTCTTCACAACCCTATCGCCTCTGGCTAGAGTTTGTTTATGTAGTGGGCTAATATACGCCTGTCTTCAATCTTTTACCACTTCACCCAAGATCAGGGCTGCATTAAACAAAAATGTATGTTTATTATGTTTGCCCAACCCATCACACATTTGTTTCTCAGTAACGAATAACTTTGGGGAGCTCCCTTGATCAGTTGTACTAGACCTGACTGTTTGGTAGTCTTTGGTGTCCTGATACACACTCAAAAAAATAATCATTACATTTCTTGGCCATGCCCCCTTCTCCTGTGAGAGTTATATCACCATCCTCACGCTCCCCACATAGTTATAATACCAACTCTCAAAGAAGAAGGGGGCATGGGCAAGAAATGTAATGGCTATTTTTTGAGTGTGTATCAGGACACACTCTGAGTACATGCTCACAGGTATTGATCAAGTGCGCATCACCTCTGCCATCTTTGTCAACCTAGGCAAAGTCTTCAACACTGTCTCCCACTCCATTCTCCTAAGTAAGCTGACATTGGCTGGCCTCTGTATCAGCCACCAGCTGGTTCCAGTCCTACCTCATTGGTCAAACACAGTTGGTCAGAACTGGTAAAGCCACCTCCCTCTCCCCCCATCAACATTGGTGTCCCACAACAAACAGTACTTGGACCAGTATTGTTTTCCATCTTCATAAATGACCTTCCTAATATCTGCATTTACACAAACATTCACATGTATGCCAATGACACAGTTTTATTCTCTTCTGGATCCTTCCCCTCCAAAGTGGCCACCTGCCTTCAGCAGGACTTTAGCAAAGTCCAGCACTGGTTCAACACTAACCAGCTCTCCATGAATGTCAAAAAAATGTTCTCCCTGACCTTTGGCTCCAAGTAAATGCTGTCCAGACTTGTCAGCACCCCTACCTTTAACATCCTCTCTGGTACTATTTTGGATGATGTTCCCACCTTTAAGTACCTTGGGTTATGGCTAGACAAGTCTCTTGACTTTGGTACTCACATCGACGCTATCCACAAAAAAACTACTCTCTAAGTTTGGTGCTCTATACAGGCACCACAGCTACCTGCCACTGCAAGCCCATAGAGGAATCATCCAAAAGATGATTCTCCCTCTCCTCAATTTCAGGGACATAATATACTGTTCTGCCCCTAAATCTACCCTCTCCAGACTGGACACCCTCTTCAGTTTTTTCTGTCACTTTGTATTGGGCTGCCCTCCACTTACACAACACTGCAACCTATATGCCACGCTCTCCTTCCCCTCTCTTAATGCAGATGTTTTCTACACCATGCCAGTCTACAGTACTCGGGAGGTTCTGGCTCAAGTCTCTCCTTCCATACTTATCCTCCCTCCTATCTCTCCCTCTGCCCTCCATATATTCCCTCTGAAATTTCACTCATCGCACCATTGCCCTCCCCCCATGGTGCACCTCATCAGGTCGCAATGCTTTTTCCTTCAAGCTCCCTAATATCTGAAATTCCCTCCCTCTTGAAATTCACTGTGCTTCGTTTTGCTTTTCACTGGCCCATCTCCTCTGGAAGCACACTGTTTACAGTTGCACCTGCAACTAACCCCTTTCCTTCCTAACCTGTTTTTCCCAGTCCTCAACATCCCCACCTGCCCTGTACTCTTTTTCCATGTTCCCTGGGGTGTTATTTCCCCAGATTGCCTTGCTACCTCCCCTCACCCACATGCCCTCTCCCCCTTCCCTCACTGCTTTCCTTGGGGGGTTCTTCCCCAACTTACCTTTGCCCTCCCACACATCCTCATTTCCCAGCCCTCACTCTTCTTTCTCACTTCCTTTCATGACTGGGGCCATACCCCTCACAGAATTCTCAGCATCCCTTACCATGCCTCCCCTTCTCCTGTCCCTTCTCCTGTCTCTCCCCTTCCACTCCCTTTGTTTTTACACTCCTTTTCCTTTGCACTCACCTTCCTCCCCTTCCCACTCCCTTTGTTTCACACTATCCTTCCTCCCCTTCCCACACTCCTGTCCCACACTCCTGTCCTACCTGCCTACTTTGCAGTTGGTACCCCTATACTCTACCAGCCTTATCTTGCACTTCAAGGTGTACTCCATTAGGGTCTACACTTTCCTTGTTACCTGTTTTACTCATGTGTCTATGGTATTGCAACCCTGTTTCATTTTTACTATGGATTAGTTCCTTGTCCATGCTAGTAAAATATTGTAATTGTATTGTATTGTATTGTATTGTTATTTTATACTGCCTGTCTTTGTTGTTTTTTTTTTGTTGTTTATTTTTATTTTTTTTCATTGTGCTCCCCCACTTATATAATCCCCTTCCCTCAGGACACTTCTGGAAATGAGCTGTTTACAGCTCATGTTGTCTTTCCTGGTAAACGTTGTTCAAATAAATAAATGAAATCATTCGTAATTATCCTTATTGCATTTTGCCAAATCCAACTCTGCTTTTGTTTTGGCTTATTTTATTTCACGTTTGCACATTTTACTACACTGCTTGTATTTCAACTCTCTCTCTGGCGGGGGGGTTAACTCATGTTTTCTATATGGCCTTTCCTTGGCTTTTAGTAGTCTTTTTAATTTTTTAGAGAACCACTTAGGAATGTGACCCTTATTGTTATATTTTTTTTGGAGAGGGGAACAATATTGTCTATACAAAAATGTATTTTATCTTTAAAAATACTCCATGCAGCCTCCAAGGGCAATGTATATTTTGGAGCTCGTGTTTCCAGTCCCAAGTTGTTAAATATTGACTCTTAAGGTCCTCCTTTGCGAAGTTCCTTACTTGGGTGATTCCTATAACTTGCTCCAGTTCAACCACTAGGGTACACTGTACCATATTGTGATCCCTGAGCCAGTGGGTGGAGGATGTCTATATTCTGAATTCCTCCCTCTATATTACCAAAAATGAGATCCAATATATTGTTCTCCCTTGTTGCAACTTTGACATATTGTTCTGAAATATGACTCAAACATATATTAATAAATCTATTTTCTAAAACAGAAGTGCCTTGCAACAATGCCAAATTAATTATTGGAAAATTGAAATCACCCTTCATAATGTAGTTGTCGGATGGGTTAACTTTATCCAAGAGGTCCATAAATTGTGTATTCTCATTATCAGTTAAATGTGATGACTGATAACATATACCAAAAGTTATATTCCTTTTTCTTAGTTTTTATTTTGACCCAGAGCTAGTCAACATCTTGGTCATCTGGGAAATTAATCTGATGTTCTTTTAGCTTGGAGGCTCCATACAAACTGACACCTCCACCTATTTTATTTGCCCTATCCTTATGGAAAAGTCATACCCTTCTATCTGATTTACCCAATCACCCTCACTTAGACATGTTTCCATAATTCCACAGACATCTACTTCATTATTTAATAGAACATGTTTTAACTCATCATATTTATTTCTTTAACTCCTTAGGCATGATTTTCAAAGAAAGCCAAAAATCCCGCAGCTGTAGGAAAAAGGCCTGTAGCACTGCAGAAATGCAGCTACAGGATATTTGCAAAGAAATGTTGCTCAGGTGAGGAATTCCATAAAAATCCACTCAGCTGCGGAAATTCAGCAGCTGCAGAAATTGAGCGAGTGTTGTGAATCCGCAACTGCAGATCTGCAGCTGAGGAAAATGGCTTAGGAGGCACAGCAGCAGTGAAACTAATTAGCTGCAGCAGCAGACTTTAACACTGCAGCCATAACATGAAGCTGAGAGCACCCAGAAAGAGACCAGCAACCAGTCCTTCAACTGGGACCACTGCAGCACCACAGATGCCAGCACTACCATGGCACCACAGTGGGCAACTGTCACCGCCGGTCATCTCTCTCTCTCTCTCTCAGGGGTGTTCCTGTTGCCTGCAGGGGTAGCACTTGCTGCAGGCTAGTCAGGCTCTACGGTATGTGGGCTCTGTCATGGGCTGCACTGGGTCTGGTGGTTGTTGCCTGTTGTCATTTCATGGCAATGTGTGCTATTGTTGCTGTGACATCAGCCACTGCTATACCCACTGGGATGCTATTACCTGTGCCTCACCTCCACCATAATTGATTTCAATTGTTGGGGCACTACTGCAGTTTGCTAATGGATAGTTACACCTCACTCCAATGTGTGTAACATTTTTTCCGCAACTGTGGAAAAAACCTGGTTGAGAATAGCTTTTGAGGGGCTGTGCCTTACTTATCTCACACCTTTTTTTCTCCGGGACTTCCACAGCTGCACTTTTTTCTGCAGTCCGTAGTGTTTTTTTCCTGCGGTTGCGGAGGTTTTTGTGAATAGCACTCAGAGCAATGTCTCCTTTTTTCCCAAAGCAATGGCAGTTTTGGGGACTTAGGGAAGGTTTTGCACCTTCAGAAAGCTTTGTGAATCCTGCCCCTTGCATTTAGGAGAAGTGTGTTCAGTCCCTGATGTGTAACATAATTTTTTGGCACTTTCAGTATCTGTATGTCTAGTGGGGTTGGTCTGACATTTAAGGTACTGTTTACCTGTAAATGTAAGTCTTTTCTTACGGGGCATTGAATATTCAACTGTGCAACATCTCCTCCCCCCTTATTCACAAGTTAAAATTTTCATCAATCTTTGCTTTAAAAATCAAGCCAAGCCACTTTCTTCCAGATTTATTAAGATAAAGTCCATCCTTACTGTATAGGGGGCGATTATTAAGAAAAGTTTCCTAGGTTCTTATGCATTGTATACCGTGCATAAGACACCAACTCCTCAACCAACTGTTAATTTTAACAATTTTTTGATTCAGCACTGACCCGTTGATGCAGCAGTTGGATTTCCACATGCGACACCTGCAACCTGGGTTCGAGAATGGACCAGGGTCGCTGGAGGGCCGACCGGGGGGGAGATGGAGTGTCCCTCGGACTGCTCTCCTTCTCTGGAAGGGAGGGGGGATGAATGTCAGGTGCACTATGGACCCCTGGCGGAGGCCAGGAGATCTACCACAACCGGTATCTGGACGTTCAGAGGGGTGGGGTGGACATGGGACATCATTGCATGTCCCAGCCCCCGAGGAAACAACATCCCTTTTGGGGACACAAAAATTCCCCAGTCAGAGACTCTGATTCCCTCCTCGCCACCTCTCCGTGTGCTTCCAGGCCGGCTCCCCTGACCCCAACCAACGTTCGTGACACCTTGGCCAGTGCCATGACCCCGCCCTGGGGGGTAAGCCAGGTGCATGGGGGAGTATGGCTTATTTGGGAGCAGGAGGTGACAGGGGTTGTGACCAGGGCAGATGTCCTGATGCTGGCTGGGACAAAAAGCATAGTAAATAAAAAATATATGTATTTTTTGATTCACCTCCTGACTGTAAGATCTCTGAAAAAAATACAGTCCCCACAATACCCTGAATAAAAAGTGCTATTTTCATGGAGTTCAAATACATCTGATCATCTCCTGTGCTTTTTATGTCATTGGTACCTGCATGTATATCTACTACAGGTATATCCTCCCTGTGGGGAACAATTTTTGGTAGAAGTATAACCATGTCTCCCAATTTTGCTACAGGTAAATAGGAGTTAGCTACCTGCTCCTTATTATTTCTGGTAGTATAAGCGTCCATGAATCTGACAGTAGAATCCTCCACAATAAAGACTCTTGTTTGTTCCTTCATATTTACAGGTTCGATAGTTATTTCCATTGAATCCAGGACATTTTCTGAATGTACTTCTAAAGAGACTGGCAGATTATGACTAGTTTTGCTCAACATTATCCAAATTGACAGTGGGCAACAATGAAACAGGGGTACAGTCATCCTGTTCAACCTGTGTCCCACCTTCAATATTTTGTGAGATATCTTATCCCTGTTCCAGCAGAACTGTGTGTTGTAAACCCTTCTGATTCCCTCTGCCCCGGAGTCTTATCTGGTAGTTCCCAAGTCTGATTTTCAACAGTATCCACATGACTCATCAGTGGTGTGTAGCTATTTAATACAGGAGGAATACATGTCATAGCTCTTCACCCCTTTTTTCGTTTGCTGGTGTTAAGCATTGTACCCCATTCATCCTTGTTGTCAGCAGCCTCCCTATTCCATTTATAACTTGTTTCCTTTTGGCCTGTGTTCTCAACTGTTTCCACCTGTTTAAAACATTTTGGTTCCAGATCTAGGCCAACAATTTTTGTTTTAAGTATTTTAACCTCCAAGCACTGAGCACAAATATATTTTGTTAGAGTCAGGATTTCACTTAAAGTAAACATGCCACACTCATCATATTTTACCCTCAGTTCTCCAGTTTTCAAGGTGACAATTGGGCTATCCATGATTCTATTTATAAAAACATCTACTGAACTTAATCTGGTCTCTCCATGCACCACTCCCCATGAACACACTAACATGTGCAGATACGCATGTCTCTGCACACATCTCTGCACGCGACAGCACGATGGTCGAGCTCGCACTGCTCGCTGAGCCCTGTGAGTTAAAATTGGAGCCACAACCTGGAAGTGCTGTAAGGGTCATGGGTCAAGGAGATACCTAAAAGCAGCCCAAAAATCCCAATAAAGCACACTGAGGAAGCCCTTCAGTGTTAAAATGGGCTCCCAGCAGTCAGGAAGTAAAAACAGAAAAAGGTTTCCCCACTATGTAGTTCCTTTCACAACCAGAACACCACACACAGAGCAATACAGACAAGTAGCCACACAGTACCACAGCCCCCTGTCACACTGCTTTTGGCAGTCACACGAGAATACTGAGGCAACAATGAAGAAACACTGAAGCCTATTCCAGTTTGTATAATTATGGTCACAGCAAGCCTCGTCCTCCTCCTCCCCATGGGGGCCCACTCCAGTGTGTTTAGCTTTATTCACTCAAAACCTCCTGATTCTCCTATTCAGGGGCCTATTACATTGGACCTAGCTTAAACCATTACAAGTCCCTTCTTTTTTTTTTTTTTTCCTCAGGGCCCTGTTTCAGTGGCCATGGCTTCAGTAATTGCAAGGCTCCTGTTCCTCCTAGTGGTTAAGAGCACTGAGCTGCAAACCCGGAAACCTAGATTTGAATCCCACAACCCCTACGTGCATACTATGTGATCTTGAGCAAGTCACTTAACTTCCTTGTGCTCCCAAGTTGCACCTGGAAACAAACTTCAGCTTAGTGCGCCTTTCCTGGTTAAACAATTTCCCCTTCCTCCTTCCTCCTCTTCTTCCTCCTCAGGGTCCTGTTTCAGTGGATGTAGCATCAGTCACTACAAGCTTCCTCCTTAGAGGTCTATTCCTCTGGACTGAAAGCTTCCTTTTCCTTCTCTTCTGCCTCTTCCTCCTCTCCTCCTCTTCCTCCTCAGTGGCATGTTCCAGTGTCTAGCCTCAGTCAATGCAAGCTCCCTCCCTCCTCCTCAGAAGTCTGTTCCACTGAGCCTACCTTTAGTCACTGCAAGACTCCGTCTCACATGAACATATTTATGTTTGTTTTAGTCTTTGATAACCAGGTAAGGCACAAGTGCCTGTTTTCAAGGGCAGCCTTGGAGCACTGGGCAGTTAAGTGACTTGTTCAGAGGCACACAGTATGCAAGTGTAGGTTGTGAGAATCAAACCAAGGTCTTGGTCTGCTGGATGTACCAAGCTGGTTCACAGCTCATTTCTCTAATCTCTAGGCTAAACTTCCCACTAATATGAACAAGTGAGCATGTAAGCAGATAAAGACCTTACTGTCTATCTTGTCTGCTCAAGTGTGCAGGTCCCTTCTGCATCTACAGTGGGACATGCCTCCTTCCCCAAATCTCCCCGACCACTCGGGTCCCCCTCCTGCCCTGCCCCCTAGCAGCTTTCCCTTCATTATGTCCCATTATCTCTTGTAGCTATCCACAGTTTTCAGGGAGACCACCTCATCTGGCAACTCATTCAATCTCTCGCTTAAATCTTCCCCTACAAGCTTTAGGCTACACCTTCTATCACACAGAATCACAGAAAAGTGTGCCTCAGAGGCCGTAGGTCATGTGAACTCAACCAATTCCTACCTTAAGAAGTTATATTTTTTGTTTTCTATGTAGTCATCCAGGGACTTCTTAAAGTTATCTAGTGTAGAGCTAGTAAGTAAAGTACTGAGCAGTCTATTCCATGAACTAATTACTCTCTGACTTAGCCACTGACATCTTATGTTAGTTTTGTAAAGTTCACCTCTAAGCTAGTGGATGTGTTCCCATTAAGACTGAAGAGGCACTCCGTTTTCACCCTGTTAACACCTTTAAGGTATTTGAAGGTCTATATTATATCCCCCTCTCCTTTCTGTCCTCGTGGGAGTACATATTGAGGCCCTTGAGCCTCTCTTCATAGGTGTTACCCTGCTGGCCCTGGATCATCTTAGTTGTCTTTCTCTGAACTGTCTCCAGCAAATTGACATCCTTATTAAGATAAAGGCACCAGTACTGCACACTGCACTCCAGGTGTGATCTTATCAGTGACCAGTACTATGTCACTGATGAAGCTGTTAAACAACACCAGATCATGCACCAAGCCCTGTGGAACCCCACGTGTCACCAACCTAGCTTCAAAGCACTCCCCACCACCACCAGCATCAACCACCACCATTTGGCTTCTGTCCTTCATTCAGTTTGTGACCCATCTAGCAAGCTTTGCCCCTACCCCCAGATCCTCCAGCTTTCAGACCACTCTTCTATGAGGTACAACATCAAAGACCTTGCTGAAGTCCAAATACAGGACATCAACTACTTGGCTACTGTCCACTGTCTTGGTCACCCAATCAAAAAAAGGCCTATTAGTCTGGCAGGGTCTCTCCAACACAGACCCATGCTGCCTCTCATCTGGCAGCTTATTTGCTTCTAGAAAGGCCACCAGTTGTTCCTTCTATATAGTCTCCATCAGTTTGCCCACTATTGAGGTCAGACTGATTGGCCTGTAATTCCCTGGTTCATCCTTTGGACCACTTTTATGGAGAGGCACCACATGGGCAGTTCTCCAGTTCTGGGGCACACTGCTGCACTCCAGAGAGGTGTTAAGCAGGTCTGCCAGGGAGATCACCAGCACATCTGCCAGTTCCCTTAGGACCTTCATGTGTACTCTGTCTGGCCCTGAGGAATTGTCTACATTTAGAGCCATTAGGTTCTCATGCACCCTGCCCACCTCTGTTACACTAGTGGTGACTCCCCCTTCCCCATCCTCAATCCCCTGCTCCCTTGTGGCACTGATCCATCCTTTCCTGTAGTGAAAATGGAGCAGAAGTATTTAAGCACGTCCACTTTCACTTCACTTCCTTCTGCCCAGCCCCCTCCTTTTTAACCTGACAATCTCATCTCTAACATTCATCTTCTCCCTTATATATTTGAAGGTCATCTCACCTGAATTTACTCCCTCTGCCAGCTGTACTTCCCTTGCAGCCTTCGCCTCTCTATTCTGAACTGTTCTACTTGCTACTCTTAACTTTTCACTATAGACCTCCCTATCTTCATTCTGAGTACGTTTATATTTCTAGAAGGCTGCCTTATTTTCTCTTATTGCATTTGTCATTTCCTTTCTGAACCAGCTGAGCTTTCTGGCCTTAGATTTTTTGCTTTTGATTTTGATACACTCACTAGTTGCCTCCATCAGTCCTTCTTTTAATTATGGTCCATTTTTGTTCCAGCTTTATTTCTTTACTGGTCCCAGGTAGGTGTCCTACCAGGATTTTTACCATCTTACTAAGTTCAGTGTTCCTGAAATCCATAACTCTTGTCTTGATCCTGACCATCCCTTTGCCCAGGTCTAGGTGGAACCACTCATATGGTAGTTGCTCCCTGCAAGTGGCACTTCCATCTTTTCTTTTCTGTTTTTTGATTCAGACCTCTGATCCTCCAGTTGAAGGTCAGCCCAGTGCCCCAACTGCTGCCCCCCATGCTCAGGCTTGATCCCCTGGGTGGGGCTGCCAGGAGGGCTCCCCCAAAGGTCACTATTGGTAAGCCCTATCTTACCCACAAGTCAGGGCCACAGGAGAGGCCCCCGCCGGTTGACAATGGTGGCAGTGGGGATGGTTGCAGAGCCAGGCAGCATGCCCTGAGGCTGGCTTTTTTTTCTTTTTTTTACATGCATGCTGGAGCCCTGGGAGCAGGAATGTGCAATGATGACCAGCATCTTCCCGACTTCCGTAAGTATTGGTGATGGCTGTGGTGGCACCCCCGGCATCCACCAGGGCCCAGGAAGTGGCAGACACTCTCCCCCCTCTGCCCAGAGAAGGAGAGCAGTCCCAGGATGCTCAATCCTTCTTCCTCAGCCAGCCCTCTGACTCCTGGGTCCATTCCTGAACCTGGGTCATCAGCAACGCAAGCAGAAGTCCAAGTGCTGTGCTGGTGAGCTGGCTGGCACTCCCACCTTTACATCCTGGACATGTGCACAGTTGGACAGGCTCAGAGCCATTAGAGCCCTCTTCTTAGTGGGCTCCATGACACCCTCTATTAGGAATCTACTCTGCAATACCTCTAGCAGTGCCTTCTCCTTGGTGCTGGTGGTAGCTCAGATTTTTCAGTCCGCCCCACGTAGATTGAAGTCCCCCATTACTACTGACACCCCCTTGCCTGCCATTTCCATGATTTGGGATGCCACTACCTTGTCTCATTCCTCATCCTGTGAAGATGGTCTGTAAACTACCTCATCCTTAATTTCTTCTCCTCCTTAGTGGATTGGACCTGCACCCATAATGATTCTCTTTCCATCTATCCCTTCCTCTCTTGTACAGGTTGTTTCTTCCTTCACATACAGAGCCACTCCCCCCTTTCCATTTCCCTACCCTGTCTATTCATTTTGTCGCCAGAGACTATGAAGTACAGTCATGGTGGTCTGGTGTGCCCATGTCTCTGCAATGACCACTTTAGCACCTCTCTTCATCAGCAATTCAGCACCTGCATCTCTGCCATTTTATTTCCCAGTATTCTGGCATTCTGAGGCACTTCCCTTCACCGTGACTCTGGCCCCTTTCGACCCTGTCCAGATGCTCTTCCTTCCTTCCCTCTTCCCCTCTCCATTCATTCCTCCCAATTCTATCCTGATTGGGGTGAGGACTATTGGCCTCCTCCACCAGGTGACTGAGTATAGTTTTGTACCCTGTTGGGGGGCTTTGTCAGTTTAAACTGAGGTATTTCCCTATGAATTCTTTCAGCTTACTCTTCAGGACCACTGTGCCCTTTTTACTTAGATGTAACCTGTCTGGTGCATACAGGTCTTTATTCTCAGAGATTTCTCCCCAGTCACCAACTATCCCGTACCACTCCACCTCATACCACCCTTGAAGCAGTGAATTCCTCGGTTCTAACTTTCCTTGCAGTGCTAGCCCTTCGGATTAGGAGCACTTCCGAGAAGGCCGCTGTACTCTCTACCTCTCTGTAGGTTTCCACTACCTCCTTGAACCTGTTTTGCACCACTCCCCACCTCACATCCTGCAAGGTTGTTCGTACCCAGGTGTGCTAGTATGTGAAGTTTCCCACCATCCTACCCCATGTGTTTGGCTATCAGAGATACCAGTTTCCCCACCATCTTCCCTGGTAAATATTCCACCCTCCTGTGGCTTGCTCTTGACCTTCCCTCCCTATCTTACCTCCTTTACTACTGAATACCACAAGATTACCACCCTTCCCCCACCTTCCTGGGCCCCTCTGTCCCTCCACCCATGCCGCTGCCCACTCTTAACTGCCCCTCCTTCCCCTCCTGCATGTCCTGTACTCACCCTCAATCCCTCACATCAGCTACCCCATCCCAGCCCCCTCCATCGTGCCTGGTTCTCCCCATCTTCTCCCTTCTGCTAGGTCCTCAGCCCATCCCCATAGTCACCCCCCCATTCCCTTCTCCCCTACTTTCCCCACCCACTCCCTCTTGCCTGAACATCTTTCCTCTCACCCTCTCTCCCTGCCATCACTGAATTCCTTCCTCTTACTGCCTCCTTTCCTCCCCATTTCACTGTCTTTACCTGTCTCCTCAAGTTCCATCCTGTTTCCCATCTGTTCAGTGAGAGGAACCTATTCTTCACCTGCACCTGTAGTGGCACCCCTACTGGACACTCTCCCCTCCTTTAGTATGTGTTTGTTATTAATCTTAATGTTTTATTATTGTAATTTGTGTATTGTATGCAACTTTATGTACAACTATGTATTTACAGGATGGTCCTGAAAACAGGCTTATGCCTAGTGCATTATCCTGTCTAAACATAAATGAACTTCAGACTTCCCTGCCTTGGCTGTTCCCCTTACTGTTATCCATCTCCCTTATTCTTCTCTTTCTCAGGGGATCTATTCTGCTGGGCTTATCCTCAATCACTGCAAGCCTTCCTTTTCTTCTCCTCCTCTTCTTCCTCCTCCTCCTCCTCCTCATGTGCTCACTTCACTCTGCCTAATATCAATCACTCAGTGCCTGTTCCTCCTTGTCAGACAGGAATAACTCTGTGGGCAGCAGCATGGGTGGTGGGACAGAGGGGTCCAAGAAGGTGGGGGAAGGGTGGTGATCTTGAGGTATTCAACAATAAAGGAGGTAAGATAGGAAGGGAAAAGGTCAAGAGCAAGCCATAGGAGGGCTGAATATTTACCAGGGAGACGGTGGAGGAAACTGGTATCTCTGATAGCCAAGCACATGGGGTTGGATGGTGGGAATCACCAATAGAAGTAGTAAAGTCCTTTAAATACCTGGGCTTGATGATTGACCAAGGCCTAACACTGAAACCACATGTAGACCAAGTAGTTAGAAATATACACCAAAAACCTGGACTACTCTATTGCCTGAATGCCCAATTGATCCCTGGGACCAGGATCATTATAGCAAAAAGCATCCACCTCCCAACCCTGACTTATGCCACATTGGTAATTCAGGGACTCGTGAAACAAGAGCAAAACAGGATGCAAACGGTTTACAATAAAATAGAATGTTTTGCTATGATGTCCCACTCAAGGCGACATCATTGTGAAGTGAAGGCCTCCCTGAACTGGCCATCTTTCTGACTCTGACTACAATACCCCCTATTATGCGATGCATTCATACTTGTCACTGACCACCCCCCCAGCATGCCTAGCCACTTTATTAGCCCCAAAGTGCTCTGGTAGACAGTGCTGCACCTCTGGCAACATCTCTTGGAAGTTCCCAGGGTAAGAACTGCAGCTGGAAGCAAATCTTTTACTCACACAGCTCCAACACTGTGGAACAAGCTCCCTGACCACCTTCAGCTAGCCACCTCCCTGGTCACCTTTCATAAAGGGCTCCGTGAGCACCTTCTAGGCAAGATCACTTGCTCCTGCACATGCACTTAACACAACAAAGTTACCAGTGGCCCTGCAAACCTAATAACAAGTCTTCCTGTATCCACAACTGTCTTGCAGAATCTTCTTGCCAACCCAAAGCTGTAAACTTGCTACCAGCTGTTCTTGTTCTATACTAACCCATCCCAGCCTAGAGATCTAGTCATTATGGGTTTGTACACTGCACGTGCCTACAGGGAGCTGACTCAGTGCAATAATCCAATGGTCTTCCTACTGGGAACTGTCTGTCACATTGCTGTGAAATGTCTTGATTGTACTCAAATGTGGCCTGCTTTTTCAAGTACTGTACTGCTGTTGCATTGCTGTGAAATGTCTTGATTGTATTCGTATGTGGCCTGCTTTTTCAGGGACTGTACTAGCTATAAGTTTCTCACTTTATGTAACTAATTCAGGGTCACCCCTATAAAGTGACCTTCGGGGCCCAGTGGGCCTACCTGGTCACCAAGACTGAATAAATAAACAGTGGTGACGTACCATGTGAGTTGCTTTACCTGCTATTCTGGCAGCAAAAATAAATGTGTCAGACAGAAAAAATGTTTGGAAACAATGGTGGCATGCACCCTTCTGCTGATGTTTGTACCTACAGCATTATGACATCAAAACATAAGCCCCCTCACCTCAACTCACTTCACTTTTAATCACAACTACCAGCACTAATAGAGCAGTAAGGAAAAATATTTGTTCAAAAATGCTTGTGTGAAACATAACACATTTCCAAGCACAGCTCACAGTACTGAAAGTAAGCATGCTATCACCACACATGTAGCTGTAATGTAGAATGCATTTTTCTTAACCCATTTCACTTCCTTCTCACAATCAGTCACACTTGAGTGTACCGTAAACACAATCAAGACCATTGATTTATGATGACTGGAGAAATGAGATTCCATTTTCAAGACTTGAAATTCCAGCATTGCACTGGCGATTATTAACCTAATCCCTGGATTTTACTAGGATTCTACTGCGAATCTTTTAATATGTGTATTAATAAGAAGAATAAAGGAAGGCTCAATCAACAGCAAAGTAAATAAAGCAAGGTAAAAAATAGTACAGGAAGCAATTTAAGGGAAAATATAAGTTCTGTAGATTCTCTGATCTTATACAAAATGTGTCATGCCAAAATCCATGAAATTCTTTGTTTTTACAGGTGTACAGACACTCCAAATTGTAGTATTGTTCCAGGTTTTCTGGTAAAAAATGAAAAGTAGTGATCTTGCAAAGTAACAAAAAAATAGCCAGACAAAATCAAGCAACATTTTGGCCTTTGTTTAATGTTCTTCACAGCACAAATGAGATGCACCCTACTCTTTCATCTACTGGGGCTGCACACTGCAAGGGAGGTGAGGTCGTCTGGTTACACCTCTGCAATAATGTAGCCATGTAATACACAGCATGGGATGGTACTATGCAACTTACTTTTCAAGAAGTGGAGCTGAGTTTACTGACAAGCACCTTGAGTAGTTTCGCAAAGCATGCCATGCCCTGAAATTGATGAACAAGGGTCAGTTTGCAAGGTCTTTGTGAAGGGTGAAGTTTGTGGCTTTGTCACATCTTTGTTGGTTAAAGGGAAAGTCTCATCAGCCTTTTTTTGTGTGTCCCTGTGTAGTCTGCAGGCATGAAGAATGATTGCCTCTGTTGCACCCTTCTAATTTCATTAGGATTTAAATGTAAATGAATGTATTTAAGTCTGGTGTGAAAACCTGTTTGACTCTATTGCAAAGGTCATGAACCAACACATGTAAAACATCCTTGGGTTTTGTGATGTTTTAATGTTAAACCCTGCAGTAGTTATACTGTATTAGTCAGAGCTGTTGCTGTCCTGTACAGTTTATATGTTTTTGTCGTATGCTGACCACGAAACTTTTCAAGGCATTATAAGTGCCTTGCTATTTTCTGTAGTTTAAAGTGTATCTGAGTTTTAAAAAAAGTGCTTTTAGAGAATAATGGGAACTTCACAAGACATGTAACAGAACTGAATGAGATTATAGCTTCTGCTGACTTGTGCAGATAACCCCCATGATGCCTTGCATGAGTGGGGTCGTGACCTTTGCAAAGGAGACAAACAGGTTTTCACACCAGGACAAAACAGAGTGAATGATCCACATTTATGTTTAAATTAGGATGAAATTAGTGGGTTGCAAGAGAGGGAATCATTGTTCACACCCACAAACTACGCAGGTATACAGAAAATGGGTTGAGGGGATTTTCCCTTTAAGGAAAACTTGCATCACTACTGCCATCTATATAGCATATTATTTCTCCTCTACTCATGCAACAGAACAAAAGCAGCCCTCCCTAGATTTGAAAAGTATGCAAAGTCAATGCCCTGACTACTTGTCCAGTGTTTTTAACAAACCCTGCTTGTTGAGATCCATCTCATTGGAGCTCCTCATCACACCAAGGATGAACAAAGAATTATGTGAAAAAGTCTTTAACATAGCTACATTAAAACCCTGAAACATTTTTGCCTGCCAACTTAAATGAAATCAGTAGTAGACACATTTAAAGAGCCCCTGACACCGTTGAGACAACTTTGAGAAAATGTAATGTTTAGCACAAGTGAGCTTATATTTTAATATTGTTTCTGTATTTCTCATTCTTCTTTATTACTGAGGACATTTGCATGTAAACAGGATCAATGCCCTATCTGTTCTGGCTGCTTGCCTTTATATGACATCAGAGTTCTGTTTATGACATCACTGTCTGTTGCTCTGGGGATAATTATGATGCCATAAACAGGGGATTATTTATTTTATTTATTTCTTTATTTAAAAGTTGGTAACTGGAAAAAGCGCCATGACCAGAAGCTCGTTTCCAGGTGCAACTTGGATTATGATGTCATATGTAGGATAGCAGAAGGAGCAGATAAGGTCTAAGGGACAGTAAGCCATCTGTCCTCAGTAATAAAGAAAAAGATAAATAATTATAGAAAATACATAAAATATAAACTGAGCTATCTAAATCTGACATTTCTTCCAAGTTTTTCTAATGGTGTCAGGGGCTCTTTAAAAGGGCTTTTCATCAGCATCGTTCCAAACCATCACATCTATTATAAAAAACTGGGAATCATGCTGACATACAGTACAGTAAGTACATTTTTTTAGAAAGAACAACCAGCGCGCCAGATTAAATTTCAGAAGGAAGTTTTGTTTTACTAAAAAAATTATTTTAGGGTCCACACTTACATAGGTACAAAAAAGTTCTCCACTGTGAATGCAATCATATAGTCATGAAGACAATCAGATTTCAGTGCATTTCAAGCTCCCGTATCAGTCTTAACCTCTGCGCTTTAGGGCAGGATTCACAAACCTTGTGAAAATCCCGCAGCTGTGGGAAAATCTCAATGCAAGAATGTTGCCACTTCTGGATCCGCAGGTTACCCGCAGCGGCGGGTATTCACAAAGGTGGAGCCGGATTACGACTGACTCCATGAATTATGGCAGCTTTCGGGTGTTGTTACCAGGGTTATCACTGCAGCTGCAGAAAGATGTTATGGCCGGTGGGACCAGCCATAACACCCTCCGTAACTGCTGCAGCTGTGAATCGCAATCTCCACAGCTGCAGGGATTTCAGACCACCACTGGTGTTGCGGGGTGGGACTTAGTCCCTGAATGGTTTGTGAATCCTGACCTATGCCTCTAACCCCTCCCTTAGGAGGTATGACCAGAAACTAACAATCCCCCAGTAAATAACACTTGTTAAACAAGTGATAATACTTAAAATGTTACAAGTTCAATCATCTACAATAAATCTATCAAGACAAATTCACTTAAGCAATTCCTTCCCATGATACGGGGGGGGGGGAGTAAATAGTAAACCACTCTCTAGTACAGCTCTAATTAGTGCCAGTGGACCTGGGTTTGAGCTTCTTTATCCATGCTCAAAAAGCAAATTGCTTCTCACTTCAGCACTACTGCTGTAGCAGAGAGCAGATCAGTATATACTTCCACATGTATCATAGATTCAGTCATGAAAAATGTCTTTAATAAAGGAATAGGAATAGAAAAAATTCTGAATGGGGGAGATTGTTTTGGTTTACATCAAAGTATAGTATAAAAGAAAAAATATTTTTCTTAGAAATCTTTTACAGAATAATATACCTCATATCAAGACATAAAGCAGTATAACTTTTACATCATATTTTTCTTCATTTACACTAGAACAGTGATCACCTTACCCATTAAAATATTCATGGGTTTAATGTATGAAGGGTTTCCAATCCAGTAGGTAAATACCTGAACTGTTGATAGGCAGACTGGGTGGGCCGTAGGCCTTTATCTGCCAACACTGTTTATGTATCTATGATTCAGTATACTTCATACATAACAGTATTAATTAATAACATATCTGTATGATAAAAATCTCACTATATTTCACTGATATTGTTTATCTGAATTAAATGAAATGGTTTTGATCAAATAAACATATGCCACTATTTTAAGGAGCAGCCACAGCTGTTTATTAGGTTTCATGACATGACACAATGTTGGACAGTTAGATAAGAAAGAAAGGGATAGAGAGAGGAAGGAAGGAAAAGAAAGAAAGAAAGAAAGAAAGAAAGAAAGAAAGAAAGAAAGAAAGAAAGAAAGATACTCTTTTTTTAGTTTCTCTCATCCCTTGTTCTCTGCAGGACCCCCTACGGCACTCAGACATCCCCCACTCCTAACACCCACCATCCCCAGGGCTTAACTGTGCTGATCCATATTCCCCATGGAATATTCCATGGCAGGGCAAGGCAAGGAGGACCTCCCCTCAGTCATACATCCAGCTTGCCAGTCAGAGCCAGGTCAGTGGTGAAGGACCCGTGATGATGGTGAGGCATCATTCTGTCTTGCAGGTTTTTTTTTCCTTCTGTTTTTGCCTCACCCACCACCCTGGACATCATGCACAAACCCATTCTAGCCTCGACACTCCCAGTGCCCCTGCGGAGGAATAGCTCCCTGTCCCATCCGCAGGAGATCACTCAAGTGACAGAACATGATGCCCATTCCCCCCAGACTGGGAACACTGCCACATGCCAGTGCCATCCCCCAGCCTCTGGTTACCCAGCCAGGTACTCGAGTTCTCTCCTGAACAAAGCTCATTGGTGCAGGAGCTCAACACACTACCTGCTGGGCTACTGGGAGCTCCAATAATTGTATTATTAATATTCAATACCTCTTTGGTAGTTAATATGTTCCCAATTGAATGGGAACATTTGAGGGCTCTCCACTGGGCCTTCATTAATTGAGGCTTCATTATATCTATAATCAAGAGGGCCTGATCTACAGTTGACTGTGACACTGAGTACAGTACGTTGCATCAGGTTTTGATGTCTAAAATGTTTTAATAATTCACAGGAAAATGAAACTATGTTGAAGAATAAAATAAATGTAATGGATGAAAAAACAAAAGACTATGAGCAGCAACTGAGGATGCTGGAGGAAGAATTGAAGGCTTTGGAGAAGTTTAAAGGCAATGAAGCTGTATACCCCGAAAAGAAATACGTGCCTTGTTATGTGACGTGAAGGAAAACATGCATGAAAATAAGGAATGTGCTTATTGTTTATCTTACTATACTAGAGAGGACAGACATAGTGAGTTGTTATGTTAAGTAAGCAATACCCCATGACAGGGTATGGGGTTATTATGGACTAAACAACACCCCGGGTGCAGTGCAAGGCACAAGGCCACAGGCCAAGTCCCCTCACAGCACCCAGGATATTGATTAATCCCCAATAATCCTATACCCTGGAGTGGGTTATTGCACTCATAACATAGGTTTTTGGTAAAAAAAAATTAACAGAAAGGTTTTTATACCAGTTGCAAGACAATAATTTTTACTATATCCTGCCAACTTTAAAAGTAGTCCCCAAAAAAGTAATGCATAATGAACTGATGTTATGAACAGAGATATAAAAGATATATACTATTACCATGATTTCTCACATTTCTTGTTCATAGCATACTTTGGAATACAATAACCGGAACTCTGGTTGATATGCATTTTTATCAAAACTGTAATCTGGTTGATATTTGTGGTCACCAGTAATTATAGAACGTTAACATTTTTAAACATGTTTGTTTCAAAGAAAATTATTTTCAGTACCAATATGACAATGATGGAAACACCAGACAGGAGACAAAGACTACAGCTAGCTTAATGAAGTGCCTTGTGCTATTTATTTTCAAAGTGCAAAATGCAAAAACTGTACCTACACAGTGCATCAATCTAAAGGGTAGGAGGCAAGAAAACTGAACCAACCACCACACCAACATTTTGTCTCTGACTCTGAGGCTTCATCAAGGGCAGCAATGGCCAAAGATGAGGGGCCTTATAAATGGCAATTTGAAAGAGACAGAAAAAAAATCAAATTCAGTAATTTGCATACATGAGTTGGGATGGCTGTAATGTATAACTGTTTATTTCTTAATTAAAAAAATATTAATAATCAGATACTTTGTTGTTTATACAAGGGGGATGGGTGGGATATTCTCAAAGAATTCCACATTGCATACTGTTACCGGGGATAGCAACTACATTTGAAAGTGTAGTCTAAACATACTTCTGCCTACTATAAATACATTTGAAGGCTGAGAAGAAACATTTGTTTTCCTAATAATGAACATTAAAATTTGGAGTCAGGCTTTAAAACAACAGTATGCTATCATAAGTTCCACTATAATGTTTACTCTTAAAATACTTAATATAGTATAATACTTGATTAAATGGGATTGTAAATATTGCTAAGACCCTCATTAATTACAATATTTACTTTCAACCCTCTTACAATGATCATCTTAGGAAAATACATCTATATCATGGAGAAATGCGGTGAAAATGGCATAATATGCTCGTGTGAACAGTCATCCTAAAAATGGTACTACCACATTGAGACAGGGTGTAATCCTGTGGCCATGCCTTTTTGCGACTATTCAAAATGATGGGTTAGACAGGTTTTAAAGTTCAAACACCTAACCCTTTTTGTTAATACTTGTTTTAACTGTTCTAAATCAAATAGTTTCTTGACCAGTTTTCCAAAAACGATGTCCCATCAACAATTTTGCTCTTTTTATAACAATGATTAATTGCCTCTCCCTGGTCTATCTCTGACCAGTAATTGTAGGACCCCAATTTAACTTGTACTGAATTATCTCTCAGCTTTCATTATGTTTTCTGGCCACTAAATTTGGGCCCATAATTCAGCCTATACTGACTTGGTTCTGTTTCTGTCTACTGTCTCTATTTTTTTGACCATTAACTCTAGGGCCTCCAATTCAGCCTATAGTTAGTTGGTTCTCTCTGTCTCTCTCTCTTTCTCTTTAAGCTTTTATTAGCTTTCTCTACTTACAGACAGGCCTTGAGGTAGATTTCACCAACTCTGCCTGCCTCTTGGTTACAAGACTAACCTCCCCCTGTACATGCATGTGCATTTTCTTTCAGAGCTCCATTTCAGCTTTGTGGTCTGCAGGGTTTACCTCCCTGCCTGCAGATTCTAGAAAGAAAAGCCTTCACGCTAAAGAATATTTTTTTTACAGCTGTGGGCAGAGCCTGCAGCCGTCTTGCTGTACTTGGGAAAATGGGATACCAAAGCACACATTTTTTATTTTTCAGTGTATCTTCCACATATACAAATCACTATGCCAGTTGAATGAAATAATCCATTCTCTCCATTCAGTAGACCACTTCAACACTATTTTTTCAGCTTGTCTGTCTGTCTAGTCATCCCTGCTTTAAGTGACCTGACAGCTACTGTCTCCGAGTAGGCTCAAAGGCAAATTAATTATATTTCATCTTTGAAAGTGGAACTGTCTGCAACAATGTAATTAAACATTTTTTGCAGGCTATGCTACTGGGTTGGGGGGCGGTGAAATAGAGCTGTCCAGTTTGTAGCCAGAGATATACCAGACATTTGTAAAAAGAAAACATCAGGAGGTTCTCTGGCTTCTAGGTACCTTACCTAATAAGTTTAGTGACTGTGGGGGTGGACTCGATTGGCGCTTCCTTAGGCTAGTAGCACCCATCATTGTAGACCCCCTTTGCTATATTTTTAATTTATCTTTGATTTCTCAACCATCCCCCCTCAGTTGGAAACTAACAAAAGTTACTCAGATCCCTAAAAAACTGCAGAGTTGTTTGAAGATTTTCAGCCAATTTCCATCCTTAATCCACTAAGTAAATTGTTGGAGAAAATAATAGTGAAATAAATTAATGATTACTTGTCTCAGTTTGAATTGTTGAGTAGTTCTCAGCATGGTTTTAGGAAGAACTGTGGTTAGGAAGAATTGTGGTACAGGTACTGTCTAGGTCAGGTTCACGGACACCGTACGCACTGGTTTTGAGAAGGGTTTGATGACTGGTGTGGTGTTTGTGGACCTGACCAAGGCATTCGACTTGATTGACAATAATAATCTTTTTCATAAACTCAGAGTTGGGTTTTTCTTGTTCCACTGCTGCATGGACTAAAGATTATTTGCTTATGAGATCTCAAGTTGTTAAAATTGACTCTATAGAGTCCCAAGTGGCTCCTATATTGTGTGGGGTTCCCCAAGGGTCCATTTTTGGACCTTTGTTATTTTCTCTTTTTATTAATCAGTTATCTTTGGTTAGTTCTGAACGTGAAATGTTACTTTATGTGGATGATTTGATTTTGTTTTGTCAAGGTGGTTCTGTTGATTCCATTTCTACTAAGATTCAATCTGATTTTCATAAAGTCTGTACTTGGCTTAATCAAAACTTATTAGTCTTAAATTCTAGAAAGGCTAAAATCAAAGTTTTTTGTAACCAATACTATGCTAAAGTCTACTCCATGTTTACATGATTTTTATTTGAATGGATTAGTTATTGACCAGGTTCAGCAATTGAAATATCTTGGGGTATTGCTGGACCCAACTTTAATTTTTTCCTCACAAGTTGTAGCTGTTAATTAAAAAATTAACCAAAAATTGGGTATTTTGTCTTTTTTTAGTTTTGAAACTAGGAAAGCCATTGCAGTTGGAACTTTGCTTCTGCATTTGGATTATGTTGCTGGCATTTATTTTAGGTTGGGATTAAGGGAATTAAATATTCTTTCCATTGCTTATAATAATATTTGTCATTTTATTTTGTTAGCACCATATCAAACTCATTCCTGTGACTTTTATTTTCAGTTAGAGAGGCTTTCTTTTAATTGTCATATTGAATTTTTTTTGGTTTATTAATTTTTAAGGCTATTAATGAGAATTCTTCCTTTCCTTTGTCTGATTTGATATCTATTTGATCTATTCCTCTTATGTTGAGGTCGTCAGATGGTTTATTATTAATCACTACTGTTTGTAAGCAGAAATCTGGTCTTTGTGCATTTAGTAATTCTGCACCATTTTATTGGAATGCATTGCCTGTTTCTATTTGTACAATTGCTTGTAAAACTCATTTTAAATTTATGTTTAAATCCTTTTTATTTGACAAATCAGGTTGTATTTGTAATAGTTCATTTTTATATAATATTGTATTGATTTATTTATTATTTTTGTCCGGGTTGGACCTGAAAAAGGGCCTTTGGTTCAGTTTCCTTACCCGGTTAACAAATGAAAAATAAATAAATAAATAAAAAAATAAAACATCAGAAGTCTATTTGACCTGTTTTAACACATAATTCATTATACTTATTTGCTGCCTTGTTAAATTGTATTTATTATTGAAATGTGATTTGCTAGTCTTTGGAATCTAAGTACTTTACAGACATGATTTTCAACAGAGGACACAAGCTTTTAGAGGAAGTAACTCCAGAGGAGTTTCAAATTACTTAATCAGTCCCAAGTGTGTGTGTGTGAATAATTTATCTTCTCTAAAGAGCTGCTTTATGTTAACCCTCTCAGGACCTATCTACTGTATATGTTAGTGGCATTGACACTCTCAATGCTTTATATTTGTAAGAGGGGTAAATGCTAGCCAATAAATGTTTTATGGCTTTCCAGGGGTTGCAAGAGGCATCATAGGGGATTGCAAAAAAATCACAGTGGTGTCAACTGCAACACCTGGCTACCCCAGAATGCATACCAGTTGCCCTGCCAGGACCAAAATGAGGGACACTGCCATTGAAATCGGGTACACATGCTCACTATGAGGGACATCATTCTTGCTTGATGTACGGTGCAGTGCCACCATTTTTACTTCCATTCAAATGCACTCTACAACCTGTCCTAAGGGTAATATTGTGCACTGGCATTAGCACATACAGTACTCTCTTGTAAAAGGTATGCATAGATAAACCAAAAGTTAATTGGCTAAACAGAATTGCAGTCATGTTACAAGTGATTTCCCAAAAATAAAGCACTAATAAAAATCTCAAATTGTAAGCAGCATCATTGGCTATATGTCATTACTGTGTAAACAATGTCTGGATTATTACAAATAAAACAAAAATAAATAAAAACTCATATTGCAGCTTATTGAATGTTTGTATAAGGCTGGGTACCATCATAATGCAGTAAATTTATACGGCATGTAGCTAACATGGTGTCACCACTCTATGAGTAGTATATTGCTTCACATGTGTTCCCCTTTATTTTTTCTCCCTTGCTTGATAACAAACTGTGCATGGGAGTGGTGTTCATGGATCTAACAAAGACCTTTGACACAGTGGATTTTTCCCTACTTTTAAATAAATTAGAATGTAATGGCACTGGCAAATAAGCATTGAAATCAGGCCACTCATATTTCTCTACGGTCGCTGCGATGATGAGTGTCCATGGAGCAGTGCTGGAATTGGGGGCAGTGATCAGGGTTCAGTTTTGGGCCATTTATGTTTGTCACCTTCATTGATGAACTGCCCAGGATATGTACAAATAGCAGTGTTAAAAATGTACGGAGATGGCACTGTCCTGGTTTGCAGTGCCCATGACTGTACTGCTCTAGAAATTGCTCTGCAGCAGGAATTTTATAAATTAGAGAAGTGGTCTAAGGATAATAAGTGAATACTGAACACAAAACAAATGTAATGGTGTTCAATAATAAAAAAGTAAGGGGATTGGGCAAGGAACCATTAAATATAAACATAAAAACAGGAAGTAGAACACGGCCTACCCAGGTTCACTCCTATAAGTACTTAGGTTTATGGGTCGATTCATGAGTAGATTTTGGTTATCACATAAAACAGCTTTGTACAAAGGTCTTGCAGAAGTTGAAAGTACTAAGAAAGCACAAGGAATGTATGACTCAGGGAATATGGGAAATACTTGTTAATTCTGTTATACTCCCTTTGATTGACTATGGGTGCATGATTTGTAATAATACAAATGGGTATGTTCATGAAAATGTACCAAACTGTGACATGAAGGGTCATTTTTCAAATGCAGAGCAGATAATTTTTTCTTAGCATTTCAAAATACTGTCATCCCACTGTGAACTATACACTGTGTTGTGAGATAACGCACTTTCAAATGACCAAGAAAAACAAGTGTCAGTGTGTCACAAACTCACTCAGCGGGTCAGCCCTCTACTCCCAAAGTGCCAACCTCTGAGCATAGAATTGTAAACAGTGAACAGAACAAGGTAACCCTCTTGTCTGTTTTGTGGGTTTGAATCACCTTAGTCCCAAGTTCTGGAGGGATTCAAACTGATAAACTCTTGTTAGTGTACCCAATTATCAGGCTCAGATAATTCTGTCTTCGGAGGGCCAGATATCTTTGGCTATGGGCACCTAACCAGGTATTTCAAAATGAACCCTTAGAACTCTATGTAGGACCTAGAGAACTATTTTTCTGTTTCCCAGTTTGGTATCACAATAAGTGCATGCACAGTGTCAACTATAATCATCTAAGTTTCACTTATAGAAAAAGAAGTTTCAAGGCACACCAGGCAGTTTCTGTTCTTAAAATATATACCTTTACTTTAAAATAGATAAAAATAGCAAAACAGAAAATACAGAACAAGATATCCCAACACATACAGCCTTAAAAACAAAACAAGTTTAAAAGTGCAAATTCCTACAATCCATACACTCAGACTGGTCTTAGCTAATGTATCCTTACTTCTTAATCTTTCAGTGCTTCAATGTTCCTCTTTTCTCAGTCAGTAAATGAAAATGAATGTGAATGTCACTCTGTAAGGTCTGCTCAGTATATTTACAAGCAGTCTTGAGCCGGCCTTCTCTCTGAGGTCACCTAACTCCGCCTTGGTGTATTAAAATTTATATTTTATAACACAGGATGTCCTACTAAGATATTTTAAAAAAAATAATAGATGACATAATAAATCGCCTCTCTTTATGTGGCTTGTCAAAACCGGTCTGTGATCTGCTTTACCTAGACATCAAAAGTCTCTTTGACGTAATTAACTGTATACTCCAAGCAAATGCATATTAGACTTCCTAATTTAGTCTGGGACCTACTACACCCAGACATCAAAGGTCTCTTTGATGTAATGAGCTGGATGACACCCAAAACACATGTCTAGTCCCCTTTTTCTCATGACACCTAGTGAAAATCAAAGGATTTCCCTGAGGGCATTATAAAATGGATATATTTGTTCCTGACTTCAAAGCAAATTGACAAGGTAATTGCATTTCAAAAATCTGCAGTTTAAACTACCTCCTGTCCTTTGAACTTATCCTTGGGGGGGGGTTTGATGTGTCAATTTCAGCAAGAAAGTATTTCCTCCTGACAGACCCTCCCTTACATATTTTATATTGCAGAAAAAATATCATATTGAAATCAGAACCACCTGTAAATGTGCCACAATCCTCCCCCACCTAGACTGAATTTGGGGGGTCTATCCCCTATATGGTATGAGCTTACCAAATCAGCTCACTTCTCATACACATGAGACAGCCCATCTGAGTTCTGCTTGGTAGCTCTAGCCCTATGTAGAATGGTCATGTCATATCCTTGCAAAGCAAGACTCCATCTTAGCAATCAACCATTGTTTTTCCCCATCTGCATCAGCCAAACTAGGGGGCTCTGGTCAGTTTGCACCACAAAAGGCTGCCCATACAAGTATGACTCCAATTTCTTTAGGGCCCTCACTATGGCCAGACACTCCTTTTCCACTGTGGAGTATGCCTGCTCCCTGGGGAAGTAACTTTTTACTCAGGTAGGCTACTGGGTGATCCCTCCCCTGGCTGGATGTCTGACTTAGTACTGCCCCAATACCCACGTATGAGGTGTCAGTCTGAACTATGAAAGGTTTGCTATAGTCAGGACTTGTCAAAACAGGAGCACTGCACAGTGCCTCCTTTAGTTTGGAAAAGGCTTCTTTACAGGCTGGGCCCCAGGTAATTTCCTTGGGCATCCTTTTCTTTGTCAGGTCAGGTAGGGAGCAGCCAGGGCACTGTAATTGGGTACAAATTTCTATAGTACCCTGCTGTCTTGAGAAAACTCCTGACCTGCTTCTGAGTGTCTGATCTGGGCCATGCCTGGATTGCCTCTATTTTTATTTGATTAGGATGGAGCTGTCCCTGGTCTACCACATGCCCAAGGTATGCCACCTCTTCCATGGCCACCTGGCACTTCTTGGCTTTGACAGTGAGACTGGCCCTCTGTATCCTGCCCAGCACTTCCCTAAAGTGGCATAGGTGTTCCTCACAGCTGGTACTAAAGATGGCAATGTCATCCAGGTATGCCACGGCGTAATCCTCAGCACCATTTAACACCTGGTTCACCAACTTTTGGAAAGTGGCTGGGGCGTTCTTCAGTCTGAAAGGCATTACTTTAAACTCAAATAAGCCTATCGGAGAGATGAAGGCCAACCTCTCCCTAGTTCTGTCCATCAACTCTACCTGCCAATACCCCTTTGTCAGGTCAATGGTCATAAGGTAGGTCGCCCCTCCCAACTTGTCCAGGAGTTTGTCCATCTGGGGCATCAGGTGGGTGTCTGACTTCTTGACTGCATTCAGTCCATGATAGTCTATGCAGAAACGAGTCGAGCCATCTGGCTTGGGTACAAGGACTATGGGTGAGGCCCAGGGACTGTGGGATCTCTGGATTACCCCTAAATCCAGCATCTCCTCCACTTCATTCCTAATGTCCTTTAGGGCAGCCTCTGACACCTGATATGCTGTCCACCGTATGGGCGTCTGTGTCCCTGTCTCCACATCATGTGTCGCTAAGGGGGTTAGTCAAGGCTTGGTGCTAAACAAGAGGGCAAAGTCTGCTAAAACCTCCCTTACTTCCTGGATCTGGTCTGGGGTCAGCTGGGGAGACAATTTTACTGCCTCAACAGAGGACTCCCATTTATTCTCTTACAGCAAATCCAGAAGGGGGTCTACTTCATCCATCACCTCCCCATGACTACACACTGCAAACACCATGTCAGCCCTATTTGCATGTGGTTTCATCATGTTGACATGGTACATCCTTTCTGTCTGTCTACGGTCAGGTAACTCCACAATGTAGTTCATGTCATTTTCCTTCCTAACCACTTTGTACGGTCCTGCCCACTCAGCCTGCAGCTTGTCTTTCCAGACTGAAATTAGGACCATGACTTCCTGACCCTCCATGTATGAGCGAGCTCTGGCTCTGCGGTCATACCACACTTTTTTGTTTCTGTTGGGCAGCTGCCAGGTTGCTCTGGGCTGCCTCCATAAGCTCCTTCAGCCTTTCCCTAAACTTAAGGATGTAATCTACAATGGAATTTCCCTGGGTGGCATGCTTGCTTCCCAGTCCTCCCAGATCAAAACTAGGGGCCCATGTACCCGGTGTCCATATAAAAGTTTGAAGGAGGAAACCACTCTTAGGACACTTCCTTGTATGCAAACAACAGGTGGGGAAGGTATTTCTCCCAGTCCCTCCCATGCTGTTCAGCAAACACCCAGAGCATTGACTTTAGGGTACCGTTGAATCATTCCACAAACCCATTGGCCTGTGGGTGATACAGTGTCATACGAACATATGTATGATAATACGAAATTTGCCAGCAGATAAAGGCCTAGAGGTCTATCAAGTCTGCTCGAATGTGCAGCTAGCACCCCTTATTCTGCAGCTGCCCCTCCCTTCCACCCTTCCCTTCATTAACCCTCCCCTTGTCTTGTCCCATCCTCGTTTGAAGCAGTCCACTGTTCTACTGCATACCACTTCAGCAGGTAACACATTCCACCCAGCCACCACCTCTCTGTAAAAAGTGTCTCCTCATCTCCTCCTGAACCTTCCTCGCTCCAGTCTCATATCATGGCCCTGGTGGCCCTCCCTTCCCTTACTTTGAACAGTCCTCTGTACCCATCTTTTTATTCCTTTCATGTATTTAAAGGTTTCAGTCATGTTTACCCTGTTCTCCTCTCCTCCAGTGAGTACATGTTCCAACTCCTTCAACCTCCTCTCGTATGATAAGTCCCCAGCCCTTGATCATCTTTGTCACTCTGCGCTGCACCCTCCAGTAACTTAATGTCCCTCTTCAGATACGGATGCCAGTACTGCACGCACTACTGCAGGTGTGGTCTAACTAATGACCTCATACAGTGGCAGAATCACCTCCTCCTCCTCGAGGATATACCTTGTAATACAACCCAGCATTTTGTTGGCCTTTGCAGCTGCCTTCCACATTGTGCCGAGTTGTTCATTAACCCTGTAATGAGCACACCCAGATCCTTCTCCTCCTCTGTCTGGGCTAGCTGCACTCTAGCTGGTAACCTCCATGGGTTCTTCATCCCAAATGCAGCACCTTGCACTTTTGGCATTAAAGCCCAGTTGCCAGGTGTCTGACCAGGTTTCAAGCTTTGCCAGATCATCCTGCAACCCTGCCATCCCCTAGGTCATCCACCACTGCTCACCTTGGTATCATCAGCAAACAGACTGATCTTGCTCTTGATGTCCCATGATATATCTGCAATGAATATCCCAAACAACATTGGTCCCAACACTGAGCCCTGTGGAACACCACTCATCACTGCCCTTGGGTGTGAGAGCTCCCCACCCACCACCACCCTCTGTTGCCTTCCCTGCAGCCAGTTTCCTACCCATCTCACCAGCTTTGCACCGCCCCTGTGCCTACTAACTTCCTTCCCAGCCTTCCATGTGGCACTGAGTCAAATGCCTTACTGAAGTCCAGATACAGGACATCCACTGCATGGCCCCTGTTCAGTTGCCTAGTTACCCAGTCATAGAACTCGGCCAGGTTGGTTTGGCAGGATCTGCCATGTATGAAGCCATGCTGTCTGCTGTCCTGTAGTCCTTTGGCCTCTAGGATGACCACCAGCCTCTCCTTCAGGATAGTCTCCATTAGCTTACCCACGATGGATGTGAGGCTCATTGGTCTGTAGTTTCCCGGTTCATCCTTGGGGCCACTCTTGTGGAGGGGCACCACATGAGCCATCCTCCAGTCCTGAGGTACACACCCCGAATGTAGTGAGGCATTAAATAGGTCTGCCAAAGGTCCTGCAAGCACCTCTGCCAGCTCCTTCAGTACCCTGGGGTGGATGCCATCTGGGCCTGGCATCTTGTCCACCCTCAGTGCCTTCAAACCCCTCTCGAACTCTGCTCTCCATGATTTCCCCATCTGTCACCACTTCCCCCCTGCTTCTGCCATTTCTCCCACCTTGGGTGTCACCCCTCTTCTCTTTAGTAAATACTGAGCAGAAGTACTCATTTAGTACATCCGCCTTATCGCACCCTGCTTCCACCCAACTCCCTCCTTCCCTAATCATTACTATGTGGTCCTTACAGCTCCTTTTCTCCTGATGTACTTAGAAGTCCTTCTTCCCTTCTTAATGCCTTGCCAGCCTGAGTTCCATAGATGCTTTGGCTTCCTTACTGCCCTTTGTCACCTAGTTCGATTCTGTCAAGTACTCCTCCCTGTCCTCCCCCCTCCCTGTTTTCTTGTACTTCCTAAAGGCAGCACTTTTCCTCCTTACCTTTTCCATTACCTCCTTGCTCAACCAGATCGGTTTCTTAGCCCTAGCCTTCTTGCTCTGGGCTTTGCAGCAGGTTTTGGTTGCCTCCACTATCCCCAGCTTTATGAGCTCCCACCTCTGGTTAGTGTCCATACTAGATTGAATTCTGGCCAGGTACCCTTTTACCACTTCCCCCATCCTCCCAAAAGTTGGCCCTCCTGAAGTCCAGCACTATTGTGCCAGATTCCACTCCTTCCTTGCCTATATCCAATGTGAGCCATACTGAGCGGTGGTCACTCCCTGACAGCGGTTCCTCCACTGTAAGTTCTCTCACAAAGTCCCCATTTGCCAGCACAAGGTCAAGGGTATTTCCTAACCTGGTTGGTTCACTGACCATTTGCAGCAGGAAGCTGTCCTGGAAGGCATCCAGCAGTACCTGCTCCCTTCTGTTCCTGGTTGTTGGGGTGCTCCAGTCCACTCCCTGGCATGTTGAAGTCCCCACAAACACCACACTACCCTTCTCACAGGTCCTCCTGATCTGTCCCGCTAGTTCCATGTCTAACTCCTCCGTCTGAGATGGTGGCCTGTACACCACTCCGTTCTAAGAATCCTATTCTTGGAATCCTGGATTTGCATCCAAAGTGACTCAGACTACCCTCCTCCTCCCTTCCTCCTACACACTTCGGTCCTTCCTTCACATATAGTGCCACCCCTCCTTTCCCAATCACTCTGTCCCTACGAAATAATCTGTACCCTGGCACAGACAGGTCCCAGTCATTGTATTGAGGTGGCCCATGTTTCTGTATGACTGCAATGTCCACCTCTCCAGTCTGCCATGAGAACCTGTAACTCTGCAGTTTTTCTCCACAGGCTCCTAGCATTAGGGTAACCACCTTCCACCCTCCCCCTTCCATCCTGCCCTCCTTTCCTAGCATCACCAATAGTACTTGCCATTTGTCCTTTGTCACTGTTATGGGGGTAGCTCATATGTTTCCCAACCTGTGGTCTCTGCATATCTCTTCCCCAACTGCCACCCCACTCATAGTTTAGATTCCCAACTTCCTCTGTGTACTCCTCCATCCTCTGTTTCAACACTTTCTTTCCTCCTCACTCAAGTGTAGTCTGTCCTTGGCATAGAGACTACTGTCCTCCCAGGTCCCTCCCACCCCCAACAGCCCATACCCTTTAGCACAACACAGGTTCTTAGCCATCCGTTAAATTCCTCTATTCTCAGCTTTCTTGTTGTGCTTGCCTTTGGCACAGGAAGTATCTCGGAAAAAGTTACTGATCTTCCTGCCCCCTCACATAATTGTGCTAGTTCCTCATACCTCCTCTGGACTGTATCTACTGTCTTGTCAGCCAGGTCATTTGTCCCAAGATGTATAATTAAATGAGGCTTGTCCCTACCCCTTCTAGCATATTTCAGAACAGACTGTCCCACCCTTTCTGCTGTCATTCCTGGCATGGCTTCCACCCAAATGCGACTATGCCTCTCCCCCTTGCTACCCCACCTAACTCCTCTTAGTATTGAGTCCCCCGGCACTAAGATTCCACCCCTCTTACTCCCTGCTTGTTTCCATTCATCTCCCTCTCTCATTTCCAGCTCCTCTTCTTCCTCCTGCACATTATTTCCCCCTTTTACCCCTGTTGCAATTCTCCCAGCAGAACTTCCCTTGGTCCAGGCATTTATCAATTACTCCTCTAATTTCATCATTTCCCTCCTCCACCTTCTTCCTCTCTAGCAGTGCACAACTATTTTCTGAAGGCACTTCACAAATGCCCGCTCCCTCTCTCTTCATAGTAACCTGTTCTCTCCTTTCCACTCCATGACTTTTGCCACTTCTTCGCCTCCCCTCACAAGTCCCTATCTCCTCCTTCCCTTTGTCTTTTGTCTCCTGACCTAGTTTCCCCGGCAATTGTTCTTCCTGGCCTGGGCCCCTTTGTCTCTGCTTCCCTTCTTCTGACCCTCTCCTCACCACTGTTGGCTTAAATCACCCTCCTCATCTCCTTCTTCCTCCCTCCAGTATTGGGCTAAACCCACCCCAATCTGCCTTGCCTGTCTTAGTTCCTCCTGCAGACCCTCAATCTTCTTTCTAAGTTTTCTATGTGGTTGCACACTAAACATCCTCCCACACTCCAGGCAATTTTTAGAAAGACTGGTGCACTGCAGTTGTTGCAGCCTACCACCCTACCTATTGCTGTCATTGCCCACCAGTGACCCCCCACCCTTCCAGATGCAGGATACCAAACACTCCCCAAGTCTCCCCTCTCCCTCCTCTATCAGTGCAAAACATTTTCTTTATTTTCCTTACCTCCTTTGTTGCACATGTTTAGATATATTGAGCAACTGCTTTTTATATTCCTATCCTTCCTATCCACACTCAAACACAGACTTTAAGTAGCCATTGCACAACCTTCTTCAAACTCCTACTCCTACTCCTCCTTTTCCCAATGCAATATCAATGCGAAGAAGTAATAATGAAAGCTCCTAGATTTGCATTTACTTCCCTTCCATTGAGAGAGCAGTCACCTCTTCACTTGCTGCTGTTCCTTTCCTGGATATCTGCTTTTGCTATGACAGGTGCATATCCTTTGCCTGTTTGAGGAAGTGATTTCAGAACCTCTGGTATAAAGGAAATAATGGACCAAGGGTGGGACCAGCCCAAGTCTTCCAGAAACAATCAGGTAGCTGAGGCCTCTGGTCAGACCATTAGCACCTTCCCCCACTCTGCACTCAAACTTTGCAGCTAGTGAAGCCAGCAACAATGAATCACAATTCTACTCGAAGCCCCCAAAATAAGTTTGCTACCCAAAGAAACAGGACTCCAATTCAAACAGCTTCACCAACAACACATCAAAATAGGCTTGGAATTAGAAGCTATGTGTCTCCATTCAAAGAAACAGACCCAGTTAAATCACACCAATTATGTTTTAAAACAGAAGAAATAGGTCTCTACAAATGCAGCCTGCCACACAGTGAATCAAACAAATGAGCCCACTTATAGCTACCAAAACAGGTTTCAAAATTCCAACAGCCCCAAACAATACCCTGCTAGCTCCTTAGTAGTAAGAAAGAAAAGAAATAACCTTCTACCAAGTAGAATCCACAAGAAACAATGTAAAACAACAAGTAGCTACTGTACTGTAGATCTGATCTTGTCCCCCTTCTAATTCCTTCTGAGAAGCCAAAGCACTGAGTTCCAAACTCTGTGATTTCCCTTGTGCTGCTTTCAAAATCAGACAGTTCCAAACTCTGTGATTTCCCTTGTGCTGCTTTCAAAATCAAACAGTTCCATCGCTTGCATCCATTTTCCATTGCAGTCATGCATCGCTGCACCACCCCACACTTCTCCCATAAACATTTCATTAAGTCCAACATGAAGGAACCCCCTCAATTGGTGATAACCTCCTGCAGAAACCCAACATGGGAGAAAATCCCAAGTAAAGCATCTGCCACTTTGTCTGTCCTCAGAGAGGATAGGGCGACTGCCTCCGGGTACCAGGTGGCATAATCCACCACAGTCTGGATGAATCTCTTCCCTGAGGAGCTGGGGGTATTCAAAGGCCCCACAATATCCATTCCCACCCTCTGGAATGGCTCCTCCACTATGGGCAATGGAATCGCGGCAACTTGGATTTTCTTGCCCGCCTTCCCTTTTTCTTTGCACCAGTGACACAACCTGCAATACTCCTTCACCTGCTGGGTGAAGTTAGGCCAGTAGAAATTCTGGGCCAACTGCTGCATAATGCACATGATTCCCAGTTTACCACACATGGGAATATCATGTGCAATTTTGAGCAACTTCTCAAGATACCCCTGGGGAATGACAAGCTGCCTGCCTAGCATCCCTCCCTCCCTCCCTCTACCTGTACTGTCCGAGTATACATAAGTCCATTTTCCCAATACACCTCATATGTGCTGTCACCTCCCTGTGTTTCATCAGAGTTTGCCCAAGCCCTCAGATTCTTTAAACTAGGGTCACTCTTCTGAGCAGCTGCAAACCCCTCACACAGTCCCAAGGCATGGGGCAGGTCCCCTTCAGTCACTAAACTAAGGTCCCTTGCACTAGCGTCAAGGCCCTCAGGATCACTGTCAGTCCCAACCCTCTGACAAGGGGTTACCCTTCCCTCATCAGAGTAACCCTCTGTAGCTGTGCGGTTACTTGCTACTGGGGAAATTTCTACCCCTTTTTATCAGTCTCCCCATCTGGAGACACAGGCTGGGGAACCAGCCTCTCAGTGGTTTCCACACTGGTTTCTGTGGGGTTCAGGGAGCTACAATTTTCCCTTGCCACTTGGCTACGGGTAACTGCACATACCATCCCCTGCTGGAGATTGTTACCCAGGATCACATCCACTCCTAATGTTTTGGCTACAGCCACCTGTTGCACAGTTCCTTCTGTTTCACCCCAGTCCAGGAGAACACTAACGAGGGGCATTGTTTTCTCCCTGCCTGCAAAGTCCTGTACAGTTACATATTTATTAGGTATAAGCTGACCAGGCTGTACCAGATCCCCTTTTACCAATGTCAGGGATGCCCCTGTGTCCCTTAACCCCTGTATCTGTACACCATTCACCATGACTGGGTGCATGTATTCCCTCATGTTCATTAGCATGCTTCCAGAGACACACAAACAACCCACTTCTTTTCTAGCATCTGATTGTGTATTATGGCTCACCTTTTTGGGACACTGTCTAACAATATGCCCAGTTTCCTTACACAACCAACATTCAGTTCTTCTCTCTGAGAAATCTCTTCTCTGAAACCTGAGGCTAACTGGTTTTGGTGGAGGGAGTGAGGGTTTTAGCTGCCCTGAAGGTGCGCTTTTCCCTTTCTGCACTGCCACACCTGCCCCATTCGCTCTCAGACCAGGTCTGCTCTTGGCATAGCGGTCTGAGAGTTCAGCAGCCTCTTGCACTGTTTTGGGATCTTGGTCCTCTAGCCAGGTTTTTAGCTCTGCTGGGTATGCCCAATAAAATTGTTCTAATAAAATCACATTTTCAATTTTATCAACAGAGTTTGCCTCAATTCCTTCCCACCATTTTAAAAAATGTCATTGTTTCATGGCTAGCTCCTCATAGCTCATATCAGGGCTTCTCCTGAGTTTACAGAATTTATCTCTGTGTGATTCAGCAGTTAATTGAAACTTTTTTAACAGTGCAGCTTTTAGTTTTCTGTAATTATTACTGTCCTCATTGTCCATTTGACCCAATGAATCCCGAGCTTTCACGGTAAGTAGCGGGGATAGCTGGAAACTCTAGGACTCTCTAGGAATTTTATCCTGAATACAAACTTTTTCAAAAGAATTTAAAAAGGCATCCATGTCCACCCCCACTTTAAACTTGGCTATTAATTTGGAGTTCAATTTGTAACCCAGTCCTGCAGTCCCAGCTAAACCCAAGCCACTTACCTGCTCTTGTGCCACTGGTTGGAGTTGTAGCTTCTCCAGTTTGTGTTGCCACTGGTGCTCCTCTCTCTTCTCCTCAGCAGCTGACTGGCACTCATGCTCCTCATGGTCTGCCTCCCTCTGTTGTCACTCTGCCTCTTGCTGTTCCCTCTCTGCCTCCATCTCTCTCGCTCCCTCTCTTTCTGGAACTGCAGCTCCATCCTGCGCAACTCAATATGCAGCCTGAGTACTTCTGGATTCAGGATACTGGTGACCATCCCCTGCTGCTGTGGCCCTTCACTGACAGTAGCCCTGCTGTCCTTATCACTGGATCTGGACACAGCACTGGCCACTAGTCCTGCCACACTCGAGGTTTGGCCCTTTTCAGTCATAGTCGGTGACTCGCTGCTCTGGCTATCTGGTACCATCAGGACCTCTATGAGGTTCTGCTTTTTGGCTGTCACCTCGAACAGGTCTCATCTGTCCCCACACAACTGTTTTAAGTATTCTACAGTGTGCCTGCTGTAGTTGGAAGCCATCTTTCCTGACTACTGCTACTCTGACTGGTACTTTAGGAAAAAAATTAAATGGATAGGAACTTGACTGTAAGCTAAGGGATATAGTTCTGTTTTCTTTTGAAATAACACACTGTCTTTCTTTTTTCCAAGTAAACTGAACAGTCTCAAGCTGACACACTGAACAATAAAGCTTATACCACCAAACTTTGTATGCCACCACTGCCAACCAATCTGTCACAAACTCACTCATCAGATCAGCCCTCTACTCCCAAAAGGTCAAACTCTGAGTGTAGAATTGTGAACAGTGAACAGAACAAGGTAACCCTCTTGTCTGTTTTGTGGGTTTGAGTCACCTTAGTCCCAAGTTTTGGAGGGATTTAAACTGATAACCTCTTGTTAGCATTCCCAAATATCAGGCTCAGATAATTCTGTCTTCGGGAAGCCAGATATCTTTGCCTACAGGCACTTAACCAGGTATTTCAAAATGAGCCCTTAGAACTCTATGTAGGACCTAGAGAACTCTTTTCTGTTTCCCAGTTTGGTATCACAATAAGTGCATGCACAGTGTCAACTATAATCATCTAAGTTTCACTTATAGAAAAAGAAGTTTCAAGGCACACCAGGCAGTTTCTGTTTTTAAAATATATATCTTTACTTTAAAATAGGTAAAAATAGCAAAACAGTAAATACAGAACAAGATATCCCAACACATACAGCATTAAAAACAAAACAGGTTTAAAAGTGCAAATTCCTACAATCCATACACTCAGACTGGTCTTCGCTAATGTATCCTTACTTCTTAATCTTTCAGTGCTTCAATGTTCATCTTTTCTTAGTCATAAAATGAAAATGAATGTGACTGTCACTCTGTAAGGTCTACTCAGTATATTTACAAGCAGTCTTGAGCCGGCCTTTTCTCTGAGGTCACCTAACTCTGCCTTGGTGTATTAAAATGTATATTTTATAACACAGGATGTCCTACTAAGATATTTAAAAAAATAATAGATGACATAATGAATTGCCTCTCTTTATGTGGCTTGTCAAAACCAGTCTGTGATCTGCTTTATCCTGACATCAAAAGTCTCTTTAATGTAATTCACTGTATACTCCAAACAAATGCATATTAGACTTCCTAATTTAGTCTGAGACCTACTACACCCAGACATCAAAGGATCTCTTTGATGTAATGAGCTGGAAGACACCCAAAACACATGTCTAGTCCCCTTTTTCTCATGACACCTAGTGCAAACCAAAGGATTTCTCTGAAGGCATTAATAAATGGATACAGTGCATGGTTTATAATAATACAAATTAGAACAATTTTATTGAGACTTGGCAGATTACAATACAAACTAGCCAGAATTGTTATGGATCTAAAGGGACCCTGTGTCACTCATCATCATTATAATTTGCTATCCCAATTTAATTGGGTTCCATTAGAAATCAGAAGGGACAGAATTATTAGTAACTTTCTATACAAATGTGTAAACAGATCTGTCCCCGAATACCTTAGAGAAAAAATGGTAGGAATACTACCTCTTATTCATTAAGAGATGTTAGAGGGAGGGGTTTAAATGTCACACACATAAAAACTAAGCATGACAAATTGAGATTTGACTATTCTGCTGCCTTTAAAAGAAAACATTCCCCCACTGATGTAAAATATGCCAACTTATTTAACTTTTAAGCATGCTTTACTGGATTTATATACACTCAATTGCTCTTGATATCATTGAATTCAACATGGAGTTATTACTGTATGCATGTATTTATTTTCCTTTACTCACATTTGAAACCATGTATATGTCCTCTTATTATGTGTAGCAACAGTGTAACAGGATGGCCCTGAAAACAAGCTCTTGCCTAGTTCCTCATCCTAGTGAGATACAAGAATAAAACTGAAACTGAACTCATTGCATATATTATTAGACAATGACAGCAGAAAAAGACCAACGGTCCATCTAGTCTGCCTAGACTTCCCTATCTACCCCTGGACCTATTCTTCAGACAGGGTTTTAACACTCCTGGTTCACCTCCCCCCCCGGTCTCCTCATTAATGCTGCTGACCTGCATAAACACCAAACCCTTCACTCCATCCTAGTCATACCTAAAACCATTTATGGTCTTGGTGCCCACCAGCTCCACTGGATGACTGTTCTACAGCTTTACCACCCTTTCCATAAAATAGAATTTCCTCACATCCCTCCCAAACTCACAAACCTTCCCCCCTCCAGTTTCAAATTGTGACCTCAGGTGCTTTTTTATCAAACATGTTTGTTTACAGTTCTTGATCAACTCCCATTGCATCTTTCCTGGATTTGGCCCACCACCAAAAAAAAATCATTATGCAGTGGGAGGAGAGGAAGCTTGCTACAGCCATGTTGGCTCTGGCTAGAGTTTGTTTATTCAGCTGCCTTAATTATTCAGTTAAGGTCTGACTGTATATTTGCAGGTCTCCCTGCACTGTTGTCTTAAAGGTCAATTTCAAAAAGGCATATCTTGCCAAATCCTGGTTCAGCTCCCACCAGAACCACCTTCAGGTCCTGAAAATAAAAGAGGAAGGCAATAGGAAGCCCTACCCTGCCACATATATCAAAATGTATTCAGGACTCTTTAATTAAGAAATAATAGCATTAAAACCTCTAGAACTTTACAAACTCTCAACACCATGGTGACATAATCACTCCCTTACCATCCAATCCCCAAATGGCTCCCTCTCTCCCTCCCTCCTGTCCTATTCTATTGCTACTGCTTCTCCTCTCTGGAGATATAGAAATAAACCCAGGACCCATCAACACTCACATTGACCACTCAGATAACATCAGGGTAAAGCATAATGGCTTCAAAGTTGCACATATGAATATCAGCAGTCTCCCACCCAAATTCCATGAGCTTGAGGCATGGGTATCTCTGTGTAAGCTGCAGGTGCTTAGTCTCTCAGACACTTGGTTAAAATCTTTCCATACTGACTCCTCATTTCAACTCCTTGGCTACACCCTCCTGTGCCTCGATAGCCCAGGAAGAAAGAGGGTCAGGGGCGTGGCACTGTACGTATAAGACCATATCACAGCTACCATTACTAGCTGCTCACACCCAACTCCCCAAGCGAGTGGTTTATCGCTGAAGTTACACTGTGTGCATCAAAGAAACTTCACCTAGGCTGCTGCTACAGCCCTCTCGGGGGTGGCATCCCAGGTTTGACAAACTTCTTAGATGGCATCAGAAGCATCAGCCCCCTCATGACACTATTATCCTTGATGATTTCAGCCTTAACTAGTTTGATGCCCAGGCACCAGATTATGCAAACTTGCTAAAAGTACACAACTGATCAAGTTATCCCCGCCCCTACTAGACTTAACGCTCAATCGCTAAATTGCTCCATTATTGACTGGGTCGCTACAAACAGGGTGGATCTGATCCTCCAGACTGGCACTATGTCCAACTCTATCAGCGACCATACACCTACCTATATTATACTGGCCACTAAAACAATTCATCCTTTTCATAAACTATCGACCATCAGAAGGTCTGATGTACTGGATCCTGTGCTAGTCTGCAGGGATGCCAGAGCAATAAATTGGTCTGCCCTCTACAAACTCAGTAATATCTCCTCAGCATCACCTTCCACACCGCCTCCCTCCTTCAACTCCGGGACACTCACTACCCATGCATCACCAGAAGGGTTAGAGGGGGTTACACTTGTTGGATAGTGAGAGAATTACTGTCCCTCATGAAAGACAGGGATCATAAGTGGAAGACTTACAAGGCATCCCCCTCCACCAAACTCTGGAATTACTACAGACAACTGCTGAATTCCTGCAAGCAAACTGCAAAAGCACTCAAGTGTAAATTCTACCTCAACCAGCAAAGCGCTAACCTTGGTAATCCATGGAACTTCTGGGCTTCCATCATGTCCCTACTAAATCCCAAGAACTGCAAACAATTAAAGCAACTCTCTACCCCCTCTGGTCTAACCTCAGATCCTACGGATATTGCAAACACTTTCAACATGCAGTTCACCGACTTATTCCACTACCACAGCAAAGTTCCCCCCCCTCACCTCCCCTGACCACAACCACCCTTTACCTTGCTTTCCCCATCCCCGTATCACTGCCCAGATACCACCTTTCTATTTCTGGACAATTGTACCTGCTGCCACTCTTAAACTCTTCAAGTCTCTCCAGGCCAATGGTAGTCCTGGCAGTCACTGTCTTTATCCTGCTTTTCTAAAAATCATTATGCCTGCCATTGTCAGACCCCTAATGTATATCTTTAACCTTGTCCCTTCATCATCCTCTGTGCCCGACTCCTGGAAGCATGTGCACATTGTTCCAATTTACAAAGCTGGGGATCCTCTCTCTTCAGAAAACCACAGGCCTGTCTGGCTATGTTCATGAAAATGGTGTACTAAAGTGTGACATGAAGGTCAAATTCTATAAATCAAAATATAACAAATTTTAAATGTATTTTGAGAAACCATGATCGAACCACTAAAAAGTGGCCATGTGTTAAGAACTGCCCTAATGGTTCCCATGAAAAAAGATAGCTCACTGTGGTGCATGTACATGGACACAGTGGTGTATGTACATAGACACCATGGTGTATATGCATGGACACCATGGTGTATGTACATTGACACCATGGTGTATGTACATGGACACTGTGGTGTATGTACATAGACACCATGGTGTATGTGCATGGACACCGTGGTGTATGTACATGGACACCGTGGTGTATGCACATGGACACTGTGGTGTATGTACATGGACACCGTGGTGTATGTATATGGACACCGTAGTGTGAGTACATGGACACCATAGTGTAAGTACATGGATACTGTGGTGTATGTACATGGATGCCAGATGGTTGTGACCTGTGTACACGGACACCAGTCAGCTGCTGTAATTGAAAACAAATGTTAGTAATAAGCAAATTTATACATTCCAATGTGTTTTAAGATAAAATCACCAAACTGGTTAAAAGTGGGCATGTGGTAAGGTAACTGCCTTAAAGATGCCTGGTAACAAGAATGCTCATTGCAGTGTATGTACATTGGACACCAAACATTTGTGATGCATGTACAAAGGAAGCAAACCAGCTGCTGTACAATAAAAAAAAGTTTACAAATAATCAAATTCATAAAATGGCATGGCAAACTTTGCAAAAAAAGTAATAGTTACTGTTGCACAAGGTCCCTGCACCCTAATTGATACCCTCAGAGGTACACCGTAGACAGCTAATGCTTTGGTATAGGTTGTGCTAACATATAGGGCTAAGGGCATCTACCGTATAAGAGTAAATGTCAGGATATGAATGCATATTGTTGTAATCCACTTTGCTTGCTAATGCACATATATTTTACCATGTATTTTCTGTCTATTTCTTACTTGTCAGATGCCAAGACACCTGCCCTTGAAGTAATTATAATATGTAAGACAGCATTGCCATCTTTTGGTGATGTGCACCACTACACTTAGTTATGTAAGACTCTGTATAAGAACTTCTTTGTTCTAAAACTGATGACTTACAGAATCATATAATGTTATCTTGGACCATGGAGCCACCTCTAATTTAGTCAATCGGGCTCATCTCTGTAACTAGAAATGTTTCTAACTTTTGGTAACCATAGTAATTATCATAGGTATATAATGTAATGCACAAGCTTTACACCTCGGAGAACTGAGAGACCCCAAGAGACTACAGGGAAACCTCGAGGTGTAGGGAATGCTTAGCATTGGCTCCTGGTTTGTATTGGTAAGAACTGCTTAGGGCAACTGTGATTTATCCCTTTTGTAGTAATAAACTTGTTTATTACTCTAATGCAACTTGTTTGTGATTACTTGCATTCCCAATATCGACAAGAATCTAAAGTGAGGTTTAGACCTCTTGACGAACATACGAACATACAAAATTTGCCAGCAGATAAAGGCCTAGAGGTCTATCAAGTCTGCTCGAATGTGCAGCTAGCACCCCTTATTCTGCAGCTGCCCCTCCCTTCCATGGACATTACTATGTCCATAAAAAACTTTAAGCAATAAATCTAAGTACATAAAAACTCTAAGCAATATGAAAAACTTTAAGCAAGAAATCTAAATATGTGAAAAATTAAGCAATAAATCTAAGAGAAAAACTTTAAGCATTACATCTAAATACATCAAAAACTAAACAATAAATCTAAGTAAGGTAAAAACCTTAAACAATAACTCTAATTATGGAAAGAACAGTAAGCAATACAGTGACATCCTTTATCCCTTTAATATCCAAATTATATCAATGCTGTCCATTTTATGCCCAAGGTAGCCTGCAATCCTTAGTTCCACTTTTGTTTCAGTTTGTCATATTTCTCTTGGATTGTCTGTGCTTCTTCAGGTGTCAGTTTAAAAGGTGGCTTCCCACACATGTTCAGTGGCCCATGGAAAACTCGACGTCTCCATATGTTGTCACAGTCGTCATGCCTGGGCCATGTGAATACTGCACCCCCACGCTGATGCAGAAAGCTAAATTCCACTGTCTGTTCAGTAACTGATTTCACTTGTCCAATGTAAAAACAGTCTGAATAATAAACAGCATAGAAGTGCTCTATGTTTATATCCAGTCTTTGGATTTTTTTTTCTGTTGTGTGCCGCAGGTGGAGCCTGTGGTAGATTGAACAATGTTGACTGGTGTGGGGGTGGGCTTTGAGCCAGCAGGGGCACTGTCAGAAAATACGTTGTCCAGCGTGTTCAGTGCATCGGCATCCATGTTTATTTCAATGTTGACTGGCATGGGGTGGGCTCTGTGCTGACAAGGATACTGTCAGAAAGTATGTTGTCCAGCGTGTTCTGTACATTGGCATTCATGTTATTTTCTGGCATGTTGACAGGAAGCTGTTCCATGGCATGGACTCTATCAATTTTTATAGCTGTAGTTGATGGCACCACATTGTGTCCCGCTTTCTATTAACACCAGGGGATTCCCTAAGCATCTTTTCCATTCATGGACCCACATGGCTGGCATTTTCACGCACTCCTTCATCAGTCCTGCTAGCAGTGCAGAAACAGCTATAATCCCTGACTGCAACAATACCATTGGCGACTGACCTGACACTCTGTATTTTGTGTGTCCCCTGTATAGATTTAAGAATGGGTCCTTCTGACCTGTGTATCTCATTGTCAGCCACCCAAAAGAATGTTCTTAAGGAATGTTTGTATCCATCATTAATAGGATGTATTGTTAGGGTTTTTTTGGAGTACTTAAAATAGTTCTTTCACTGAGGATATGACTGCTAGTCCTGATGCCACTGCCTTAGTTGCTGTTGATTTGACAATCCCACTCTCACCATCAGAGGGGCCTTTTCTACAGCAAGATCCAAAAAATGCATGTTCAATGGGGAAGCCCTATTTTGTTTGTGCTTGTGAAATGTCATAGAAGGCAGACTTAGATTTATACTGGCTACCATATTCATCTGCGCTATCTCTTAGTGATGGTTATGGCTCAAACTGTTTGAAGGTGTGTGCTTGCCAGTTTCATGAAATGACACACAGCACTGTGGTCATGCTTCAAGTCACTTGAAATGAAAACCAATGATTCCCTGACAGTGTTTGTACAGTGTTTGCACTGGTAGTAGGAAACCACCAGGTGTACAGTGTCCTGCTTGTGATGCCAGTGTCATGACTGCACTTTGTCTTGATAGTTGCAGGCTTAATTTTCAGCGAAGTCCAAAACCATTAGGACCCATCCCTCAAGCATATTTTTGGTTAATGTTTTACATTGGTGTTGCTGCTGTGATGCAACATGCAGGTGAAGCCCCAAAATGTGAAGTCTTCCTTCATGATTTCTACAAAATTAGAAATTGCTGTTTTCTTTGTTTTCAGTGCTTTATGGGACTTAGTTTGATGATTGTTAGGAGTCACTTTTACAGTCTCCCACTGCTGCCACCTCACTGTGTCCTGTCCCTGCCATTTCAGGATGTAGGCAAATCTGTCCTCAAGTGCACTGGTGCTACAGGTGTCACAAGTTTTTTCAACACATTCTTTTCCATTAAACATTTGTCCCAGTACCCTTCTGCACACCATAATTGCCACCATGTCATAAATATTTGGCACTTGATAGTCCAGTGTGTGATGCGTATCAGTGGCATGATTCAATGAATGAAGCTTTAATATTGCATTTGCACAGTATTTGCAGAGGCATTGCCCCAGCCTCTGTTCCCTTGCTAATTCAATGTGCTGCAGCCACAAAGTATTAAACTCACTTCTTCCAATTGATAGTTCAGGATACTCTGTACAGAACTGCATGCAGCATAGATAGGGGTTTTGCCAGGTATGACTTTGTTTTGCTTGTTTGTTTGGAGAATGCTTTCTTGTGAGGCAGTGGTGTGGCTACTCCTTCATAGAAGTCCCTCACTTGCTGGACAGTTTCAGCAGGCAATGCAGATTTGTGTGTGAATTTTTTAATGCCCTTGATATGGTCATCATCCTGTTCCCATGCCGAAGGTATTGCTTGCAGTTTGTAGCAAACTATATTTTTTCAGAATTGAAAACAAACAAATTAATTCTCATCTTAATTGTCTTCCCTCATGTGTTTTGGTGCATTTTATTGTGCTCAGTTTCTCCTCCATCACTTCCATCAATTTCTCCTGCAGATTTGTATGGCAAGTGAGGTTCTGTATCACCAATGCTGCCTTCTTGGCTGGTGATGCAGAATGGACAAGGCAGGCAACTGTGGCAGTAAAGTGGGATGGGGATCGTGGTAACCCTCCACATGCCCTTTGCTGCTTTCCTGATGGCATTTGCTGATTGGGAATCAGTTACTATAGGGTTAAAACTTGGATGTGGCATAATTGTTGTTGTCTCTGTGGGGGAGCTGGTGGTGATGGTATTTTCAGCCATTTCTGCTGCATGTCTCGCATTATACTTTTCATGCCTTCTCTCATTTATCCATTGTCTTTTCTGTGTCATCATTGCCGCATGCTACTCTTTTTTCTGCTCCCTCCATTTTTCACGCACTTGCTTCTTTCTCTCTTCCTCAGCTCTGGTTAATCTTTTGGCTGGCTCTGGTGACTGTACACTATCCAGGGTCTTCTTTTCCTTAAGCTTCAGTTGGTACTGACTAAAGCCCTCTTTCTTTCTCTTGAAGGGTAGCACACTACTCTTCATTCATGTTCTTCCTGTAGGCCTTTGCACAGGACACAGATTTCTGTTTATATTCTTCATAATGACTGGTGTCAGCTTTCATCTTCTCCCTATAATGGCACAATCTTTCTTTTATGCAGAGATGGCTTGAAAGTAATGCAGCTTTCAGCAGTGTGTTTGCAGACACACATGGTCTTCTCCTTTGGTTGTTCATGGCTTAAAATCAAAGAAAGTTGAAGACAATCAGTTTTCAGATCTGAGGAAACAGCAGAACATGAGTATTCCATGTAAATCAAGTCACATTGCAGCAAATAAAAAGGGTGCTGAAAAGGTTTAACACACAGTATGATGAGCTGAAGAAAAGAGGCAAGAAGGCATAGTGACAGAGCTGCACATTCCACTGGATATGGTGTACCTGGAAGGCTGCACATGCTACACAATACGATGGACTGTGCTGAAAAGGTGTCACACGGTACGCAGGATGATGAACAGAAAAAAAGAAGCTAGATGGCATGCTTATGCAGCTGCGCATTCTACTGGATACGGTGTACCTGGGAGGCTGCACATGCAACACAATACAATGAACTGCATCAAAAAGGTTTCACATGGTACACAGGATGATGAACTAAAAAAAGAGGCAAGATGGTGTACTGATGGAGCCATGCATTCCACTGAATACGGTGTACTGGGGAGGCTGCACATGCTGCACAATACAATGGACTGCACAGAAAATATTTCACGTGGTACACAGTGTGACAAACTGAAGAAAAGAGGACAATGACTCCATGGTGCACAAAATGGCCAAGTGTCTCTGGACAAATGCACCTGGATAAACATTGGCAGTGCCACCATTTTTTCAGGGACTTTTTGTCCTGGTGTGCGTGCCCAGCTACAGTTGAACATAATGCAGGCAAGCAACATTTCAAAATAAACATTTCTGCTAGGAAACAAGAGGCAAACAGTACAATTCATCCCCCCCAACAAGGTAAGGCTGCATGGTGCACAAGATGGCCAAGCATCTATGACCAAACACACTGGGACAAAGAGTGGCAGGCCCATATTTTTTTACTTTTTAATTTAACCCAAAACTAAGCTGATTCATTTGCCCAGGTGTACTTGGCCATTGACTGTCAGACATCGTGTTAGCAGATGACATTCAAAATAAACATTTTATCAACAAAACAACCACAGCAAGCAGTACACCCCCCCCCAAACCAAGACTGCATGGTGCTCAAGATGGCCAAGCAAATAACATTTTTGCAACAAAACAATCATGGCAAATGGCATCTCCTCCCCTTCCAAAAAGCCGAGGCTGCATGTTGCCCAAGATGGCCAAGCATCACTGAACCAACACACTTGGACAAAGAACCAGAATTTGCAGGCTGAACTTTTAAATTAATTTGCCCAGGTGTGCTTGCCCAGCCATGGTTGGACATCATGCTGGCAAGTAACACGAAAATAAACATTTAAACAACAAAACAAAAACAATCAGTACACTCCAACCCCCCCAACAAGCCAAGGACACATGGTGCCCAAGATGGCTGAACATCTCTGAGCGAACACACCTGCACAAAGATCCAGAATTTGCAGGCTGTGCTTTTAAATTAATTTTCCCAGGTGTTCTTGCGCAGCCAAGTTGGACATCATGTTGGCAAGAAACATAAAAATAAACATTTAGACAACAAAACAGAGGCGAACAGTACAATCCACCCCCACCCCCACAAGCCAAGGCCACATGGTGCTCAAGATGGCCGAGTGTCTCTGAGCAAACACACCTGGACAAAAAACTGAATTTGCTGGTTGTTACTTGAAATTAATTTGCCCAGGTGTGCTTGCCCAGCCACAGTCAGACATCATGCTGGCAAGAAACATTTAAGCAACAAAACAGAGCAAGCAGTACAATCCAGCCTCCCCCAACAAGCCAAGGCAGCATGGTGCCCAAGATGGCCAAGTGTCTCTGAGCGAGCACACCCAGACAGAGAACCAGAATTTGTAGGCTGTGCTTTTAAATTAATTTGCCCATGTGTGCTTGCCCAGTCATGGTTGGACATCATGCTGGCAAGAAACATAAAAATAAACATTTAAACAACAAAACAGAGGCAAGCATTGCAATTTCATCCACCCCCCCACTCCACAAGTCAAGGCCACATGGTGCACAAGATGGCCAAGCATCTCTGAGCAAACACACCTGGAGAAAGGGCCAGATTTTCCTAGATTTGTTTTGTTTGGTCCCCCAGGAGTGCATGTCCATCGATGGTCATCTTGCTAGCAAGCAACATCCAAAAATCAACATTTCCAACAAAACAAGGGTGAGCTGTACAATCCAGCTCCCGCCAGCAAGCCAAGGCTGCATGGTGCCAAAGATGGCCGAGCATCTCTGAGCAAACACACCTGGACAAAGAACTAGAATTTGAAGGCTGTGCTTTTAAATTAATTTGCCCAGGTGAGCTTGCCCAGCCATGATCGGACATCATATTGGCAAGTTACATACAAAACAAAATTTCTGCAATAAAACAAGAGCAAGCATTGCAATTCACCCCCCAACCCACACACCAAGGCTGCATGGTGCACAAGTGTTTCTGAATAAATACACCTGGAGAAAAGGCCAGATTTTCCTAAATTTTTTGGGGGGGGTTAGTCCCCCAGGTATGCCTTCCCAGCGATGGTCAGTCATCATGCTGGCAAGCAATTTCCAAAAATCAACATTTCCAACAAAACAAGGGCAAGCAGTACAATCCACCCCCCCCCAACAAGCCACTGTGCATGGTGCCCAAGATGGCTGAGTGTTTCTGAGCAAACACACCTGGACAGAGAACTAGAACTTGCAGGCTGTGCTTTTTTATTAATTTGACCAGGTGGGCTTGCCCATTGACACTCAGACATCATTCTGGCAAGTTTACATTAAAATAAACCTTTAAACAACAAAAGCAGGCAACCAGTACAATCAACCCCCCCCCCCAGACAAGTCATGGCCACATGGTGCACAAGATGGCCGAGCATCTCTAAGCAAACACACCAGGACAAAGAACCAGAATTTAAAGACTGCAGTTTTAAATTAATTCATCCAGGTGTGCTTGCCCATCGATGCTCAGACATCACGCTGACAAGCAACATTTAAAACTAAACATTTCAGCAACAAACAATAAATAATGTAATCCACAGGAAAATTGCCACGGTAAAAGTGCCAAATCAGTCTGGGGCTACTGGAAATTATATGCTCACGAATACTGCTCAGGTGTGATTGGTATGCCCCTCAATAGCACACTTTTATTACAGCACAGAGGGTACATATAAACAATAAACAATAAATATAAGTGACAGAGTAGAATAGGACCCTATCACATTTATTATGGAGAAAGTGTGTAAATGCAAGGATCTGTGTTCTTTCTTTTTCTGTCTCTTCTGTCTGGTTGTGCAACCAAATTTTCCTGTGAGACTTCAGACTTGATCAACCTAAACAGTCTTACAATCCTTTGCCTCTTACTGTCTCTCTGTTTTCTCTTGCTGTCTGTTTACTTCCCTTGCATATCTATATCTGGTAATGTAAGAGTTATGTGCAAATCAGTGTATAGAAATAAAACTGATAACAGGATCGCTTGTTTGGAAAATATGGTGTTACTGTTGAATTGTGTATATATTTATAATTTGAGATGACTGTAGAAAAGTAGAGGTTACTTGAGTGCAAATTTCTCAGCCTTTTGTAGTTGCTGTAGGGACCTCATGAAGTTCTCAATGCTCTAGCAGCTCCTGAAATTTACAAAGAACAGGATGCTTGCAAAGGATGGGATTGAAAAAGACATAAAAACAGCTAAACTGAGCTGCAGGAAAGATTTTTTTTTTGTAAGAAAGATTTTATTTTTGCCTCTGTATATAGTTATTCTGAACAGGTTTATTTTATTTAATGTTCCTATAAGTACAAATAAACAGTTTTGTGGAATTTTACAACTTCTCCTGGGTTTTCTCTATGCTTCCTGACCTGTGCCTTGATGACAGATGGTGTTGGAAGTGAGATTTAAGCCGTGCATACCCTAAGACAGGAGATTTATGCATGGATATTGGACCTAGCACCAGGGAAGCACAGAGGAAGGTATGGATTCTGCAGCAGCAAGTCCAGTAGTGCTTTCCAGGAGAATGGCAGCCAAACTAGCAGCAACAGACATCCAGTCTGAGATTGTACAACCAGTAAAAGTTATGGAAAAAGAACAGGCAGTAGCAGAACCTGAAAGCCTGGTGTACTTTGTGAAATGGAGGGCTATACAACAAAAAGAGACTGAGGCGCAGAGAGAAAAACAGATTCAGCATTTAGAAGTGCAAAGGAGAGAAGAAATGCAGTGACAGAAGAAACAGAAGAGAGAAGAGATGCAACGACAGGAGCAGTGATGGCTTGATGCCTTACAAGCTATTAAAGGCAGAGGATTTGGCACAGATCCAGATAAGCAACAAAAGGCAAGCAGCCTAAAGGCCATTAGACTTACTAAGTTGTGTCCCTCTGATGATATTGAGGCATGCCTGACAACCTTTGAAAGAGTTGCCACAGCCTGCCAGTGGCCAAAGCTGCAATGGGCAATAAGACTGGTACCCTACTTGACAGGGAAAGCCCAGCTTGCCTACAGCAGTATGGACATTGCACAGTCAAAAAACTATGACCTGGTGAAAAGCAAAATCCTGAAAAGGCACAACATCTCCAGAGAGACCTACAGGAAGAGATTTCGATCTATGAGGTATAACTCGGTTGACAATCCTCGAGAAGCCTTCACCCAACTCTGAGAACTCCTGATGAAGTGGATCCAACCAGAGAGCAAAACAGTCACACAGATCATTGACACATTTGCCATGGAGCAATTCATCAACATCTTGACTACAGATGTGAAGTTATGGGTAAAGGAACACCGACCAGAGAATGAGAAAACAGCTCTTTCTTTGGCTGAGGACTACCAAATGGCTAGATGGCAGCAAGGTAACCGTCAAGCACTGGTAAGAAACTCTTTTTCCTATTTAAACTCCAGGCCTGCTATGAACTCTGGTGAGGGTAGCAAATACTGTATGTGCTAAAAGATGTTATCTGCTATAACTGTAATAAGCCAGGCCATTTTGCAAGAAATTGCCATAATAAAGAGAGTGGCACTGGAGCAGATTTGTCCTTGGCAAACCGGGGAAAGTACCTCACAGATGTGAAGGTGGGAAATAAGACTGTAAAGGGACTCATTTATTTGGGAAGCAGACAGACCCTAGTGCATGATAAAGTGCTGGAAAAATGCTGGGCAAAGGGATTGGGTACTGGTGTCATCTGCATCCATGGGGACCCTCGATACTGTCCCACCATCCAAGTGACTCTAACTGTTATGGGTGTGTCGCACCAAATGAAAGTGGGGGTAGTACCAAAGTTACCTGTATCTGTGATTATTGGAAATGACTTTCCAGGATTTACTGCATTGATCAAAGAGGGAGTAAATCCTGATGCTTTAGCAGCTGTGGTGACAAGAGCTCAGGCAAAGAAAATTTCAGACAGTAAGGACACTTTTCCTTTTGGTGATTTTTGATTCAGACTTGTTTGAGCACAGAGCCAAGATCCAGAAATCCAGGAAAGAAAAACAAAGCCTGAAGAAACTATTGCAACAAATGACTGATGGACATGAAGGGTTAAAATATGAAAATGCTGAAACTAAATTGGTAACTGATTGTGATTTTCTTTCAGAACAAGCTAACGATGTTTCTCTCCAGGGTTATTTCAAGCAGCTGGGGGTGAAACCAAAACAGGGCAGACCAATGTTAAAAAAATGTAATGGGTTACTGTACAGAGTTTGGGTTAAATCTCAGACACAGGAACAGACAGAACAGCTGATTATGCCCAGGGTGATATTTAGGGGTGACCAGTTGTTGCAGTCGAGGCCCCTATGATTTAATTGCAACCCCTATGATGTCCAATGCAACCCCTTGAATAAGGTTTTCCCTAGCAGTTTCATATAGAATATTTAGTGGATGGAGGAGCTTTGCAACCCCTATGAGTGTGGTGAAATGACACTACTGGCTACACCACAGATGTATAGAACAGAATTGTTACAGATAGCACATGATAATCCTATGGCTGGTCACTCAGGGACGGATCAAACCCTTGCCAGTTTGCTGTATAGATTTTACTGGCTGGAAATTCATGAAGATGTTGCTACCTATTATAATTCCTGTGCCGAGTGTCAGAAAGTAGCCCCAGTCACTAGAAAAGACAAGGTTCCTCTGGTTCCCCTACCCTTAACAGATGTACCTCTTGAGAGAATTGCAATGGATGTGGTTGGTCCTTTAGACAAAAGTAAAAAGGGCAATAGATTTATCCTGGTAGTGTGTGATTATACTACTCGATACTCAGAAGCCTAGCAGCATGGTGCAGGATCCACAGGTTACTGGTTACACTGGCATTGATGTGAGGAGAGGATATGGGCCCTTAAGGCAGCTTTAAAAAGACCCAGATTGGTAATTGATATGATGGCTAGTGGGAGGGCATTGTACCATGATGGAGCTCTAAGAGGGAAGGATCACTGGGCCAGGGTGGTCCTGACCCTTGGCTCCTTCCAGATAGTTTTTGGTGTGGCCCATGTGGATGCTGAGATGGTGGCTGCCTGAAGAGAAGCCATGACACTTATTGGGGTTAAACCCAGGTGGATTTTTTTGGTGAAGAGACAGGTATGGTATAATAGTTTTTCCTCAAGGGAGAGGATATTGGTGCACGTGTATAGGTTGAAGGTATGTGTATTTCTGTTAGCACCAGAGAGGAGCCGGCAGGCCTTATTGATGACCACTTGTATTTGATGAAGCGCCGTAGGGTCGGTGGCAGCATAGATTGTGAAGCCATAGTCACAAAGTGATAAGACTGAGGAGGTAATGGCTAAGTGAATTGTTTAAGGTGGCAGGCAGTCTTTATGTCTGTACAGGAGATCAATGTGGGTGTTGGTGGTGGAGGTGAGGATTTTTATATGTTTGTGAAAAGAGAAGGAAGACTCAAATGTAATACCTAGATACTTATACTTTTGGACCTGTTTCAGTGGGATGAGAGAGGTGGAGAGCATTTCCAAGGGGAAATCCTTTGATCTGTTTTGGTGGTGGGCATAGATCATTGTCTTAGTTTTTTTTAATGTTGACCACCAATCAGTGTTCAGCAAACCAGTGTTCAATCTGAGCGAAGGAGTTTTGTAGGGTACACTGGAGAGAAAGAGAGAGAGAGAGGATCAGGATATGTGGTGTAAAGAACAGCATTGTCCATGTAAAGGTATTTCAGATTTGTTAGTGCTGTCATTGAAGCTGTCAGGCAAACTCATTGGTTTAGCATCTTCACTCTGCCAATTAACGCCTTCTGCAGTATGCGGTTAGGTGTGAATGGCACAGATTAAGTTAAGCATTCCAACATTTAGTCACCATTTAAATGTTATACTGGCTGTTGTTTCAGTACCCATTCATCATTTGAACTGGCAAGTCTCAGTTACGGTGTCAGACATGGGGGGGAAAAGTAGGGAACAGTGCTTAATCTTTCAAAAAAGCTTACCATCATTGAGCTTCTTGGAGATCCTTTGGCAAAATGAAGTGACATAGCCAGGGAGTTTGATGTGAATGTCTGTTCATCTTGCAATGTTTTATACCCTTGTTTCATATTTGGATGAGCTGTCACTAAAAAACCGAAGACAGCTGAAGATTACAGATTTTATTAGTAACTAGCACTGTTCAGGTTTGAATGTTACAATTTCATTCACTTTAATGCACTTCGATTCACTTTGATGAACTTTCTACAGTGTCATTTTTAACTCTTTTTAATTCCGGTTTTTAGAAACTGTATTCATTAAAGTAAATTTAGGCTTTACACACCTTGACATTGCTTACTACATGTTTTAGCACATCATGCATGCACCACCTTGTGGACAGAACATATAATTTCAAGTGAAATCAGTTTATAATGGTAGCCCATGTATAAGAACAGCCCGCTCATAAGAACTTTTTTTTGTGGCAAATGGAGTGTTCTTATAAGTGGGCTCCGTTGTATTACACTTGATCCCTCCCTCACTTTTTGTGAGCATGTTAACAATACCATAAGGAGAATCCACCAAAACCTAGGTGCTGCCTACCATTTTTAGCATCTTCTATTTGCTGAGGCACACCTTGCCATTGCCCAGGACAGCATGCTATCCCTTCTCGACTACTGCTGTCCAGTTTACTCCCTTGTTTCCTTGTCCCTCCACTCATGGTTATGTATGATTTACAACTCCATCTGTCACTTCATCCTTCAGGCTCCCTATTCTACCCACCACTGCTCTCTCTACCAGGCCCTTGGATGGCTCCCACTTCAAGGGCACTTTGAGTATGCCACTGGCTGCATGGTGGATAACTCACTCAGAAACCACCATCTGTCCTTTTATTCACCCCTATTGACTAGCAGGAACTCTCATGCACCTGCAGGGCATCCTTGTTCCCTCAGCTGGGTGTCCCTCATGTCTCCGCCAATTTGGGTAGCAAAGCTTTCTCCATCTCTGTACCCTCCCTGTGGAACAGACTTCCACTCACCATCTGCTCATCCACTTCCCACTTGTCCTTCAAACAGCAACTAAAGTGCTGGTTGCTGAGGGAATACATTTGCTGATGTTAGGATCTGAATTGCACTGTGGCTTCTGTTGTAAATATTGATGTAAATATTACTCCTATCAATAATGTGCTCCTGCTGTAAATACTGTTTTGTCATTAACACTATCACTGCTAAGGTGCTTGTATTCTCACACTATAAATAGCGTTGTACTTATGTGAACAAAACGTTAGCACTGCGCTGCAGCTGCTTCTGTGTAACAAGTTCTTGACTGCTTGCCATAAGCCGTATGTGCTCTGTACTGTCCACTATTAACCTGTATCAGGTCATTTTCTCTTCTGCTGTGTCACGTGTGTGGCCCGGGTCATGATTGAAAATGGTCTGTTGGATCAGTGCACTTACCCTGTTATCAAAGACATAGCTAAATAAATAAATAAAATAAATTATCAATTTGAACACACCACCATATGGAATCAAAATGAATGACCAAAAGGCAGTGGAGACCACCACAATAAGACACCTGATGCTGCAGAATTCTGAAGGGAGCAGTACAGTTCAACAGCACCTATCATACAGGATGCTGTATCTGATAGTGACAGACACCCCTGTATTGGATTTACAGTTACTTACAATTTCTTTCCAAATGCTGCCATCAGGATATTATTCCTAAAGGTTTCTATTTGAAATTCCACCCTAGTTCATTTGGGTCTGAAATACATGGTTCCTCCACTGATAAGCTTTTGAAAACTTTCTCTAGGAAACTTATTATGAACATCATTCTCTTCACTAAGAAACAGCTGATCTCTGTGGACAAAACCATCCAAAAGCAAAAGGATTTCCTGCAGCGAACAGCTCCACATAACCTTCCTTTTATTAAGCACTGCATCCAACACCTTAACTCCACTCTCTTTCAGCTCCTCAAGAACACCAAATCTGACAAACTCCAGACTCTCACTCAGCAAATCTGCAACCAACATGAGCCCTCGAGTCAGACACAACCTAACAATTGGGTATTTTGCATTCCTCCAGACCCCCCTCCCCCCCGACACAAGATGAGTGGTCTCTCCTTAGCAAAGGTCTATTTTTTGTGCCCACACCCAGATATCTTGACACACCCAAGGTTCACATTGATCTGCAGCACTTCTATCACAGAGTACACCCTACAGCTCATTTTTCTAATGAGACTTCTCTTCCCACAGATGATGACAGTATCACCAGAACAATCAATTATATCAATCCCCAGCGAACTGCATGGAAATCCCATCCAGGACGTTTTGCTGCTGATGATTATTATGTTAACCAAATCATGGAAAACACCACTAACTTCAATTTTCATTACAGGCACAACCACTCCAACCTGACAACTGGTGAGCTTGTAGCCCTCAGATCTCTGCAATGGAAGAATGACATTGTTATTAAACCAGTTGATAAGGGAGGTGCTGTTGTGGTCTGTTAAAAGGAGCTATACAGCACTGAAGTCACACAGCAACTCTCTGACATCAGGTTCTACTTTTCTCTTCCACAGGACCCCACTGCTGACTATCAGACTGAGGTTACCACCACCATCACCTCTGCTATTAAAAAAGAAACAAAGAGCTCCCTGCTTCTGCTAAGAGACTCATAGTTCAGCATCCCAGGACATCCATGTTTTATCTCCTTCCCAAAATCCACAAAACAGATAACCCTGATCATCCTATTGTGTCTGCCTGCTCCTGCCTCACATCCCACATTTCTGCATTTTTGGACAGCCTCATGCTACCGCTAGTTGAGTCCCTGCCCTTCCATGTTAATGACACTAACCATGCTCTCCAGTTATTTGACAGGTTCAAATTCAGTGGCTCTCATCAGTTCATCTTCACCATGGACATCAAATCTCTTTACACAGTGATCCTCCACGATGATGGCCTGACAGCTCTGCAGCATTTCCTTAATAAGCAGGAAGTCCAGCAGCCACCCCCACATACACACACTAACTCATCTGGCAGATCTTGTTCTCAAACTCAATGCTTTTTCTTTTAATAGTTTTATTCAGCAGGTCAGTGGAGTTGCCTTGGGTACCAAGATGGATCCAAGCTTTGCTAATCTGTTTGTGGGTTGAGTGAAGGAACATTTTTTCTCTCATTCTTGGGAACCATGCCTGAACTCTACAAACATTACATAGATGATTATGTGGGGGCCATCTCCTGCTCCACGGACACCTACCAAGTCTTCTTCAACAAGTTCACCATGGCCCATCCTTCCCTTCAATTCACTGTTGAAGTATCCTCCTCTACACTACCTTTTCTGGATATCCAACTGTCAGTACAGAACTGGTCTGAAGACATCGGTTTATTACAAACCCACTGACTCTCACAGTTTCCTCCTCCACAGCTCCTTCCATCCTAAACATGTCAAGAATGGCCTGCCTTATTCATAGTTTCTTAGATTTTGCAGGTTATGCAGTGAAGAGGATGATTTTGCTGAGCAGGCTTAAATAATGCATAGTTTTTTTGTTAACAGGGGATACCCTAAAAGCACAGTGGACAGAATACTCTCCCATTTCAGTAACATGCCCCATAACCTTGACCCCCACAGGAAGGATACTGGCATGCAAGAAAAATGACCAATTCCACTAGTGCTTCCTTTCCCTCAGAGTACACATTCTTTTCACAGGATCATCACTAGTAACTTTCCTATTTTACAAACTGACCCCAACATTAGTGCTTCCTTTACTGAACCACCTATTGCCTCCTACCACCAGCCACCCAACCTGCAGAATATCTTGGTAAAAAGCGGCCTACCTTCTCCTAACAGTTCTTCCCTACCAGATACCAAACCTTGCAACAGAACTCACTGCTACACCTGTAAATTTGTTTCTAGTGTGACTGAAATTCAGGGTCCTACAAGTGTTTTTTACATCACCAAGGAGTTCTCATTCACCTCCACTAATGTGGAATGTTTTTTATTCTGTGCAGGAAGTGTGCAGCTATTTACATCTGAGACACTGGTAGACACCTTGCTGACCATTTCAGGGAACATTACAGGGCAGCCTGGAATGGAGACACTGACAAACCCATTGTATCCCACTTTAACTCCAGGGATCACAGTGCCAATGACCTTTCTATTTGTGTCCTTCAGCAGGGCTTCTGGGATTCTGACCATAGAAAAAACATGCAAGCCAAGCTGATCATCCGCCTTGGCTCTCAGCAGCCTTCTTGTTTAAATGATAGACTTATTTCCTACTAGCTTCTTTTAGTCATCCCTTGTTTTCCCTAAAGACTGTTTGTATCTGTACACATTTAATTTCTGTTTTCATTTTCACCATATGTCTTCATCTCTGTCTCGTTCCCCCACATTTGTCACCTTTCAATCTTTTTACTAGGTCCTGTTAATTAGTCCCCACCTGGGGACTTCTCTAGCTCATTCACTCCCATTATGCCTTGTCTTTCCCATCTTCACCTTTTTGATTCTCAGATTCTATCTTACTCTTGCCATTTATCACTTCTTCTCCCATAGCTTTCCCCTTTTTTCTTTCCCCACATATATACATCCCTTACTTTACCTCCCCTCTACACTAACTTTGTTTTTTTCCCTTTTAGATATTTTCTGAAGAAGACCTATGGTTGAAATGTAGATTTTTAACTCTATTTTCTATTTCCAGCTTGTATTTAATAGTACCATATTGTTTTGCTTTCATACCACATGCTGAAGCAGCACCTTGTTTTTATTTTTACATTTTGTGCGCTAGATTTGCTGCGACCCACTATGCCAACTCTGAAACCTCTTCTAAATTCTCTAAGATGCCGCTTCATTTCATCTATGTCTGCACTCCCTTCTCATATTTCTAAGCCTTCTCTTGAATTATTTTCTGCCATTTGCTCCAAGACTAAACTCTGTAGTCACTTACAGGTTCTTTCCAAATGCCACCACCAGGGTATTATTCCTAAAGATTTCCATTTGAAATTCCACCCTTGTTTATTTAGGTCTAAGATACATGTTTCCTCCACTAATAAGCTTTTGAAAACTTTCTCTAGGAAACTTATCAGGAACACCATTTTCCCAGATTCCCCACTTTTCCTCTCACAAAAGACAGAGACCATTATTTGTTGCTGTGCTCAGATTGGCAATTAATTTATTTATATATCATAATTCCGTGTTTCATTTCATCATCTTTTTAGTATCACATCTTTCACAATTGCATTTTATTGCATCCATATATCAATCTCTGATTATCACTTATTTTTTCCTCTTCTTGCTCCCTCCAGGTGAAAACCTGGGTACCTTCTTCTTCTTCTCTTTTTCTGCTAGGTAATGGTGAGAACCAAGACTGCATTTTCTCCTTCAGCTTCTTCTTCTTTTCATCCTATTCCTTTTCCTTCCCCCTTCCCTCCTTTACCCCCTTTTTCCCTTTCTGCGATCCACCTTTGGCAGTCCAATAACCGTCCAACTGGACAATTTCTGTCATCCACCTCTGAAAGACCTTCCATACAGTCCCTTTTTGATTGTCTTTCCCTCATGCTCTATAGTTCAAGGGAGGGGGAGGGATCAAAACTCCAGCAAAAGTGGCTGAACCACTCCTGTGCTGTCCATTATGTACCTCCTTTAGCCCCCTTCCCTTCCTGTTGCCTGCATATTGTTCTGTCTCCTTGTCCCTCCACTTCCCTCCCCAGCACACCATCTTCAGGTAAAGGGAAAGGGTGCACCAGGACAACTTCGCCTGCCCCTTACAGGGCAAACTCCATTGTCCCAGATTCCCCCCTTTTCCCTCACAAAAAGACAGAGACCAATGTTTGTTGTTTTGCTCAGATTGGCAATTAATTTATTTATATATCATAATTCCGTGTTTCATTTCATTTTTTTATTTTTATATCTTTCACAATTGCATTTTATTGTATCCGTATATCAATCTCTGATTATCACTCATTTTCTCCTCTTCTCACTCTCCCCAGGTGTAAACCTGGGTACCTTCTTCTTCTCTTTTTCTTTTAGGTAATGGTGAGAACCGAGACCACTTTTCCTCCTTCAACTTCTTCTTCTTTTCATCCTATTCCTTTTTCTTTCCCCTTCCCCTCTTCCCCCCTTTTCCCCATTAGACAGCCTCCAGCTTGCATTGGATGACTGGTTTTCTCCTCAATTTAGGGTATTGTTCCTCAGTCCCTCAGGGGACCTCCTTCCTGGTCCTTTTCCTTTTTTTTTTATCTTCCATTTTCTGCATGCCTCCTCCATGTTTCTATAAAACCCATCATTTCTGTATTAAACATGTCTATGGCTAGATCTGACAGATGCATGCCATCTGACCTGTAGAAATCCTCTACTCATTCTTCCACACCCCGCAGCATTATGTGTCCTCCCATTTTACTTATCAGTGTCCCTACCCTTCTATTCATCTTTCTCCTGGCCCTATCTACAGCTCTATGGCTGTGCTCATGTCTCCAAACCCTTCTTGGGATCAAATCTGACCAAGCAAGGCATACCCCAGGCCACCACTGCTGTACTGTCTCTAAGTACCTTTTTACCTGCATGTATGTGTCCACCCATGGCTTACCCCCAAGGTCGTTATCCCCTAGATGTACAATAATTAGGTCTGGAGTGGGTCACCGCTCATTCATTTCCTTCAGGGTAGGGAGCAGCTGTGCCCATCTCATCCCCCGGATGCCACACCAAACCAACCTACATTTTCTCACATTTTGGTACAACTGTTTTCCCCCAGCCTTTTTCTCAGCTCTCCTTTCCACCCAATACATATAAGACTGGCTGTAGATCCAGACTTCTGTGATCATCCCTCTACCTATAGGGTTTAAGCAAAATAAATATTTCATATATGGTCTTAGCTTCCCCTTTTCCATATCACCCCTCCATGTCCCCCCAATGAGGCTATAAATCTGTAACAAAATGCAGGTGATACGTTAGTCTCCATACTGCAGTGCTCGAATGTATCTTTTTTAACTGGCAGACTGCCAGCTCCCCTTTTCCAACATATTATTCACCATCTCACCTGCCGCTGCCCACTGTGAGGCAGCCCCTATCCGTAGGGAGGGATGAGTAATTAATTGGATCCTCCTCCAGGAATTGCATGCATTCTTGAGCAAGGCCATGACTTGATAACTTGTGACCTTCCTTCCATCTCCATGTACAAATAATCTCCCTGTCCTATTCCCATGTTCTGTTGCGAAAGCCCATAAAGCCTTTACTGGGCACACTGCGCCATCTACGTGATTCTTTAGTGTTACCATGCAACCCTGCCCCCCTTTGATCCGTCTTTGACCCCTTAATCATGATTTGTATCTGTTTCATCCCCAGCTTATGTCTTCCCATTCCAATCCCCCTTCTTTTTCTTTACTGCCATGCCCCACCACTTCACTCACTCTCATTGCCCCTGCAAACATTACCACATAAATTGTGTGAAATAGCTCGGCCTCAGCGTTTGATCTGTAGATTGCCAGTAAAACACCTTTTAGTTTGGCAAGCCACTGCTCCCCTATTGGTCTTCTACTATCCATAGTTCTCTGTTTTAACCTACCCCACCCCTGCATCATTCTTCTAATGAACATTGATTTTGTCAGGTCCTTCCATCCTTTTAGGTTGTAAACTACACTAATCCCTGCCAAATAGACCTCCATCATGGTGTGGGCTGTTCCTCTTTGCCATTGTTCTACAGTGAACTTCCCTAGCTGTTCTTCTGTGAGTGGCCTACTTAGTTCCATGTGGTGTGTTGCCCTGAATGTTTGAAACACTCGCCAGGCCCCCTCATAGGCCCTCAGAGTCCGTGGTGCCCATAAGCTGTGAAACAACAGTTCTGCTCCTTCTTGCCATCATCCCAGATGTTCATTGGTATGGGCGTTTTTTGCTCCTCTGCTGTTGGTGCTAGCCTCCAGAAGCGATTCAGCTGCCGACGGGAAAGGCTGTCTGCCAGGGTATTGTTTACCCCTTCTATGTGTTTGGCTCTGAATTACATGTTCAATTGCAAGGCCCTTAGCATCAAATGTCACAGGACCTGCAGGACCATTTCTGATCTGGCTCCCCAGTTGTTTAAAATCTCTACCACTGCTTTATTGTTACACCAGAATGTCATCTTCTGATTCCGTAATTCTTCCCCCCAAACCAGGGTGGAGGCCCAAATGGGCATGATCTCCAACAATGTCATATCTTTTACCTTACCGTCCCTCACCCAGTCTGTAGGCCATGGCTCTGCGAGCCATCTGCCCCTCAGATAGCACCCCCCATATGTAGGCTGCATCTGTGTAATGATCAAGGTCTGTGTTATAAACCCATTCCTCCTGCCAGAAGGAGCAGCCATTATAGGCACTGAGGAATTCCTCCCATACCTTAAAATCGTCCTTGACTCCTTTCATCATGTCTACCCAGTGGTGTAGTCTGGTCACCCCGGCTGTAGCCCTTGCTAAGCTTTTAGTGAAAGCCCTCCCTGGCCCAATAGCCCTGCATGCGAAGTTCAGGTGTCCAAATACTTGTTCTACCTGTTTTAGTTGTACTCGCCTCCTACTGGTATGTATTTGAATCAGCTCCTTCAGTTTCCCCACTTTTTTGTCTGGCAGCCTAAATATTTCCCCCGGGGCATCTATCTCAATACCAAGAAATTCTAGCACCTTACTGGGCCCTTCTGTTTTTCCCGGTGCCAACAGAACCCCTAATTCTTTGCACAGCTCTTGAAAACTGGCCAACATTTTCCCTGTCTCTGTTCTCCCACTGCCTATAAACAAGAAATCATCCAAATGGTGAATGACTGTTTTGTACCCAGTTCTTACTTGAAATATCCACTGTAAACAGATGTTGAATGCTTCGAATGTCGCACATGCTATAGAACATCCCATGGGCATGGCTTTGTCAAAATAGTACTGTCCCCCAATTTTAAACCCCAATAGGTCCAAGTCTTCTCTCCTAACTGGAAGTAACCTGAAAGCAGACTCTACATCTGTTTTTGCCATCCATGCATCAGCAGTTGCTGGATGATCCAGACTGCATCTTCTAATGTGGCATATGTCACTTTACTATATTCTTGACTGATAAAATCATTCACCAAATCCCCTTCTGGAAAGGATAGGTGGTGAATCACTCTGTATTCTCCCTCCTGTCTTTTGAGGACCAAGCTCAATGAAGAAATCCTCATATTCTGCAATGGGGAGGGTATCATATGGTCCTTCTACTCTCCCTGCTGCCTTTTCCTTCTCTATCTTATGTCTTAACATTGCTTCTCTCCCTTTTACTGAACCCAGATTGTTCACCTCCCTCACATGCTTTGGGCCCTTACACTGCAATGAAAACCCTGTGCGAAAACCTTTTTCAATCATCTCTGCCACCTGTCTATTTGGGTGTCTGTCCAACCATTCTATCCATGCCTCTATCCTGATGGGGGTTCTTGCTTCTCTAAATTGCTCCCTTGCCTTCTTCCCTTCTCCCCTTCTCCTCCGCCACAGTCCCCCCCCATTGCTTGGTGCCTGGCCTTGCTGGTCAGTGATTCTGACTCCCTCTACTTGCATGCCCCCTGCCTCTCCCCCCTCTATTCCATGCCTTCCCCCTATTACCCTGCCCCTCACAAAAAACTGTTGACCTGTTCCTTGCTCCCTGATCCTTGGGCTCCTGGATCCATGTCGTCCTGCATCTTCTTGCTGGATGTGTTCCCCCATATTTTGAACATGCGTGCCATAAGTGTCATTGTGGCCAGAAACAAAAGGCCCTATTGTAAGCCCAGCAACACCTCTGTGGCATCGCCCCTTTCTTCCCCAATTCTCCCTCGGGCATTACATCCCCATATGTCACCATTCTTTGCCGAAATAATTTGTTGTAATATATCCATCCCACACCCCCTTTTGCCTTCACCCGCCTTATTATTAGGGAGTACTGTATGTGATGAGTGAGATGCCCAACTCTGGCCTCTTCTCCAATACTATGGCTGAGAATGTGGCGAAACCTACTCACCATCCCTCCCAAGTCTTCCCTTTAGTTAATTTGTCCTCCTCTTTCTTACCTAACAAAACTACCACTGCTGCTATTTCACTCTTTCCTATATTCTCTGTTTCTTCCTATTTTGCTGCCACTTCCCGGCTTACTAAGGTGAAAATATCCACATACTATCCCTTACATATTTTTTCTTTTGTGGCCAACGGGATGTGTTCTTCTACTGTCATCCCAGGCGCTCCTATCTCCCTTGTTCCTTTTCCCTCTTTCTCCACTCTTCCTTCCTTTACCTTTGGCACCTCTTTGTCTGCCCTAATCTCAGCCAGTGCTGACTCCATCTGCCTCAAGCCCCCTGTCCCGAGTGCCAAAACAATTTGGCTTATATATTCTTTGATGCTGTCACCCATGGAGCTGAGTGCATTACCTGTGGCCTTCTCCATTCCCTGCTGCCCTCCTGGTGCCCTAGTATGGTCCCCTGTGGTTGAAGGGTTGGTTGTACTAATAGTGGCTGTGGAGGAACCACTGTGCACTGGGGATCTGGTCTGAGCTCCACTGGGGAACCACAACCTGGTCCTGGGGAGGTACTGATGGTACCAGGTCAACAGGTTGCAGAGGTACTGGGCTAGCTGCCTTGGTAGGTCCCACTATCAGTGGTTGTACCCTGGTTGGGCTGTGTGGCCTCTTGGCAAGCCATTTCCCTCTGCCCCCTTTACCCTTCCCCACTTTCCTTTCCTCTCTGGATCTTCCTGGTTCCTTCCCTTCTGCCAGCTCCCACATTCTATTGCCATTTTCTGCCAGCTCCACTATAGCCCTGTAGGCATCTTCCTTCAAAGGCCTGCTCTTCTGTGGTGCCATGTTCCTTGCTTCTTGCAGACTGTGAAGACAACTGAAGAAAAGAAAAAGGAAAATGCCATTATTAAACCTCTGCCTGCTGTAGTCATTCACATGGCCAGGCCCGCTTTCCCAAGAGACAATCAACTAACAGTAACCAAACATGCCTTTTTCCACCCTGCCTATACTCCTGGACATCAAATTATTTATGTACAGCCATCTAATGCTGTCAGTCCCACTTATCCCCCAAATGCTACACCTTCTCCTTCCCATGCTTGTAGAGGTGATGTAAACATGCGAACAACCTTCTTTTGCACCCCACCCATTGCGGCCGCATAAACCTCCTGCTCCACTTTTGGAGCCTCTGAGCTTCTTTTGCTGCCTTTCTAGGCCTAACTGTCCTGTGCCCCCTTGTGTCCTGGGTTGCTATGCTCTCAGCTCCACTGCTGGGTGCCCGCTGCCCCCAAAACTGTGACCCCCCAGTCCATGATCCCCTTCTGTGGCTGACGCCGCTCTCTGGGCCTTCTGCTTCCTTTTCTTCTTCCCATAATCCATCCCTGCTACCTCACATCCTTTCTCTGAGCCTCCTTCCATCGCTTGATCCTCCTGGCGTGTGACATCATGCCACATGACCAGGCCCCTCTTTACCACATCTCTGGCCTGCTCCTGCTCCTCCTTGCCTCATGGCACCCACGTGTTATCTTTCCAAAAGGACACACTGTCCTGTATTCCAACCAAGCCCTTATTCCATTGCCATTAGGCAACCTTCCCCTGCCCCAGAAACTTATCCAGCTGCTCATTTTCAGCCTGCTCCCTTGGTGTGTGACATCACGCCACGTGACCAATTGTTACCCCCCTGCCAGGCCTTTTCCATAGGCCTCTCCTTGCCCTACTAGCTTTTGCAGCATTTTCATGTCCCCCTCTGAAGTGCTAGGTCCTGTAACGTTCAGCCTGACCAACGTGTAGGGGCCCACTTTCAGGCCGCATGGGTCCTACCGTGTCGCCATATGGGGCAGCGAGACTGATGCTGGCACCAGAGCAGTCTCCTCAGTGGGGAAAGCTAGGAGGACGCCCAGAGAAAGAGGGATGTAATCTCCACATGGAGATGCGTGGAGGTAACAGGGAGATTGGAGAGAGGGGGGGTTTGTTTTAAAGCCATACGGTAAAGTAGGCATGTGGAATAGTCCATGGAGAACTACTCACCCAATGAAACAGGAAGCATCAAGGGAGAGTTTCTCCCTAGACTTGGCCACTTTGGGACCTCTTAGGGAAATTGAGAGCACAAAGGACTTGTTATAAGAAGTGAGTGATGCTCCAGTGTACCCGCAGCCCAGAAGGCTCCTTTTCTCATAAATTCATAGTGCCAAAAGAGCCGAAATCTCCCCAATGATTTAAAGAAAGGGCATACCAAACACTGTAAGGCTTCAGAATTCTGTTCCCACCAACTAGGACAAATTCCACTCAAACAAGCATTGTTAAAGGCCAGTGGAGGCCTAGTCAAGCCAGCTTTCTAAACAATCTGCCTTTTACGATAAAACTAATCTCAGATTTTTTAACTCAATGACTCTTCTCTGGACCCAAAATGCTTAGCAACAAACCTCACTCACTTGAACCTATTTGCCTTGCAATTTAAAGCCAGAGCATACAAACAGAGTTAAGCTTCAAAAGTTTGTTCCAACCAACAAAAATCAAATTCACTCAAACCAGCAATGTTAAAAACCAGTGGAGACCTATTCAAGACAGCTTCCTAGACAATCTGCGTTTAAAAGAAAACTAATCTCATGAAGAATCTTCACACACTGCTCCCAACAAACCATCTCCATCAAAATTTCATTAAAAATTACGTAATAGCATTTTCTTTTTTTGTATGTTTGCCTAAACATGCCATAGCTGGTAGTTTCTTACCTGCTGTATGCTAGTGCACAAACCTTCCAAACGATATGCCAGTCTGATGTGCTGCAGTTTCTTGTAAATCAAAATTCCAGCAAAAGTGGCTGAACCACTCCTGTGCTATCCATTATGTACCTCCTTTAGCCCCTCCCCTTCCTGTTGCCTGTATATTGTTCTGTCTCCCTGTCCCTCCCCTTCCCTCCACCCTCTCCCCCTGAGCACACCATCTTCAAGTAAAGGGAAAGGGTGCACCAGGACAACTTGGTCTTCCCCTTAAAGGGCAAACTCCATTCTCTCCACTAAGAAACAACTGATCTCTGTGGACAAAACTATCCAAAGGCAAAAAGATTTTCTCCAGCATACTGCTCCATATAACCATCATTTTGTTAAGCACTGCATCCAACACCATAATTCCACTGTCTTTCAGTTCCTCAAGGACACCAAATCTGCCAAACTCCAGTCTCTCTCCCAGCAGATCAGCAACCAACATGAGCCCTCAAGTCAGACACAATCTAGCAATTTGGTATTTTGTATTCATGCAGGCACCCCTGACACAAGATGAGTGATCTCTTTTTAGCAAACATATCTCTTTTGTGCCCACACCCAGATATCCTGACACACTCCAGGTTCAAGTTGATCTGTGGCACTTCTATCACAGAGTATGCCCTATAGCTCATTTTTCTAATGAGACTCCTCTTCCTACAGGTGATGACAGTATCACCAGAACAATCAATGATATCAATCCCCAGCGAAGTGCATGGACACCTCCCAGGATTTTTGGCTGTTGTTGATTATTTTAACCAATGCATGGAAATGTAGGCTATCAGCTGGGAGTGAATTAATGAAAGTGGAGTAAAGCAGTTGCCCCAGGATGGAACCCTGGAGGATGCCAGTTGAGACAGGGAGAGTTGGAGAGATGGCACAACCAATGCACACTGATTGTGAGCGGCCTGAGAGGTAGCTCTTGAACCAATTTGTTGTCTCAGTGGAACAGCCAAGGAGGTGTAGCTTGGAGAGAAGGAGTGCATGGCTTACCATGTCAAAGGCCTTTGTGAGATCCACAAAGACAGCCCCGGTAGTGTGCCTGTGATCCATGCTAGTAAGGACATGGTCAGTAAAGAGTGCCAGAGCAGAGGTGGTGCAGTGAGATTTGTGAAAGCCATGCTGTTGGCTACACATAAGATTATATTTGTTTATTTGTTCCAACAGTTGGCAGTGGACAATTTTTTCAAGAAGTTTGCTTAGGTGTGGTTGGATTGAAATGGGGTGGTAATTATTGGACAAGTGGGGGTCCCCTGCTTTGAGAATAAGAATAATTTTTGCTGACTTCCACATATCAGGCATGTAACAGGTAGACAGAGCCAAGTTAAAAATAAACATGAGAGGATTGATGATGGCAGGGGAGATGAGTTTGAGCAGAATAGGTGAGAGACCATCCGAACCTGGGCTACCCCAATTAGAAAGATTCCTTAGGGCCCAAGAGGGAGTCAAGTTTGATAACAGGTCTGTTAATATGAGGGTTTGTGAGGGAGTTAAGGGAGGCCCAGAAATGTTTGGGGTTCCATAGGCTGTCCTTCTGGAGGTTAATGTATTAGTTCCATTTTAGGGATTTAACCAGCTGTTTGCACTGATTTATCAGACACCTATATTCATTACAGAGGGAAGGGGAGGAGGACAATTTATAATCAGCCCACTTATGATCATGAATTTTAGAAGTTCCTTGATAAGCCACTGTGTACATCCCCCTTGCACCCTCCTCATCTTAAGGGGGACGTGGTGGTCCTGAATTCCCAGGATGGCATTCGTGAAATAAGTCACTGCTGAGATCACATCAAGTTGTGAGTAAAGGCTTGACCAGTTAATGGTTCTAACTTCCTCCAAGATGGCAGGGTCAACAGGGGCTCAGAAACTGAGGGAAAGAGAGATACTTGGGAGGTGGACATTTTGTCCTTGTGGACCAGATTATGCAGGTGGGAGAGTGGTCACTTATGGAGTTGGTGAGTGTTCCCACCTGAGTGATGCATTCTTCTTGATTGGCAACTATCCAGTCCGGCAAGGTATGCAAAGAGGTGTGTGGGTTCAGCCTGGTGAGAAGCAAGATGGTCTGAACCAAGTTGTGCTGTTTCATTATGTTGGCATAGTCAGGTTACTGGGTCCCTAGCCAGTTTAGAGTAAAATCACCAAGTATGATGGTGTCATGGAGGGGGGAGAGAGAGAGCTGAGTTCAGATAAAAGGGTTAGGAGGCCAGCAGGACCCCCTGCTGGAGGGTTGTAGCAACACCCCAGGAAAAGCTTCTTTGAGTAACCCAGTACTAACTCTGCAATGAGCCACTCACTCTGGGAGGCTGGATCAGACCTGAGGGAGACAGTGGCAGATAGTGATTCCAATATATAAATAGCTACTCCACCGTCCTTTTTCTTTCCCGTTCTGTCATGGCAGAGCAGGTAATAAGCAAACAATTAACATGAGTTGTTGGAGATATGCAGCTTGAGCCAAGTTTCAGAGATCCTGATAACATGAGGTTTCTGGAGGGCTACCCAGGCTTGAAGCTCCGTGTACTTTGAGGGGATGCTGCATATATTTAGGAGACTGATTTTCAGTCCATAGGGGTTGGTCCAGCAGCAATGTGTGGAGGTTATAGGGATGTTTTCTGGGCCAGGGTTGATCTCTATGTCACCTGCAAGTAAAAGTAAGGAGAAAAGGATGTGGTAAGGGTAAGCTGGTCATGGTGAGAAGAACAAGAGAGAGTAAAGGAAGGAGCCAAGAAGCCTTTTCACTGCATTAGATAGGAACAGGAGGGTATGTGGGCCGTAAGTTGTGCATTACCACCCGAGTAGTCCAGCTAGTGGGTCTAATTGTGGTAGAGACACAGAGAACTTGTGTAAATTTGCTTGATTGTGTGCTAGTGCCAAGGCACAGGAGCCAACCACCCAGAGGGTGCTGAATAGTGCAGCTATCAGCACCAGTGGTAATAAGTAATTAATTGCTGGAAAGACTAAAAATAGTGTAGCAGGTAGCTGAAGGTAAAACTGAGACAGCAACGGTGTGCCAGCTGTGAAACTAGCTGAAAGACAGGGCAATTTTGGAAAACACCTGGAAAGTCACTGTAATATTGCTTTATTGCATGGGGGGGGCAATGACACTAGTTCTAATTTAGTGATATCATAGAAAATTCAGTTATGGCAAAGGTGCCAGTGACTGGGATGGTTTGGCTGCGACTGGATATGTCATCACAGGCAGTGGAAATGTAAGAAATAAAAGGGTATATAGTAGAATTAGGGTGAAGTCCCTAACAACAGGGCAGGTTACAGCAGTATTTGAGAGGAGCTAACTGGAGTGGGTGATTTAGGAAGGGAGGGTGTGGTTTCGGGGCTAGAAAACCAGCTTAATGCAGGATTCCATTGGGAGAAGTTCCTGGACAGAGACTATATAATAAACTCTCAGAGACGGGGGAGGGGGGGCAAACAATCAAGTGAGAGCAGGCTCTGGCACAAAGGTCCCTCAGAGAGCAACTAGCTTGATTTAGAAAGCTGCTTAAGGAGGGGAAATAAAAACTAATTCTTAAATATAGAGTTGCTAAGTTAGGGATTGAAGGTGACCTCACAGCTCCTAGGTTCAAGAATGGAATCAATGCTCAGGCTCACACAAAGATCCAAGAAATGGTGCCAAATTTAAAAATTTACAGCTGGAGGGGGATACTCCATCAGTTGAGGAGGTGTATCCAATTGAGAGGGCAGGGAGCAGCTCCTGTGGTTACGGTCACGGGGAGGAGGAATGCCCAGGGGGCTTTGGTACAGTCTGTAAATAAAGGGAGAAGAGTTTAGCAGGAGGAGGGGAAGGCCTGTCTGAGTAGGCAGGGCAGAGGGAGAGAGGAGGGACAGGATGGCTAAGGTAGGATTCCTTGAGAAAAGAGAGAGACAAAGGAGGGATGGGATGAAGAGAAGAGGAAAAGGTTAGTTAACAATGCAGAAAAGAAAAAGGTTAAAGTTCAAGGTAAGGTAGATGCAGATTTTAGAGTTAACAGGAGTAAGAAAGGTGAAATTGGGCTCAAGCAGAAGATTTTAAGCATTAATGTTCCATTTCAATATACGCAGACTTTGGTTAACTCACTAGTTGAGGAAATGTTGTTCAGTAAGACCTTGCCAATTCACTAGCTAAGGAAATGCAGTGCACAGAGGAATAAATGCAGAGTTTGGAAAACCCGCTTGCTGTAATAGAACTATGCAGGGAGGCCTTGCTACACAAATTACAAGCACAGTGTAATAAAACTACATGAAGCTGCCTAGCAGGAACAGTGCTAGAGAAACATACAGGTCTGCTAGAGACTTATTGGATTGCAGGTCATGCCCTGTTACAGTCACTTAGCTAACAGTACTGAAGAAGCAGTTCTATAAAAATCTCACTTGCTAGAGAAAAATCTTACAGATACAAGAACATCTACTGGACTACTAAAAATCAAACTGGTCAGCAGATCATGCAGCATTACAGTCACTAACAAACAGTACTTATTGAAAATGATATAGGCAGGCAAAAGCAGTGAGAGCAGGTTTGGCACAAAGGTTCCTCGGTGAGCAACTAGCTTGATTTAGAAAGCTGCTTAAGGAGGGGGAATAAAATCTAATTCTTAAATATAGAGTTGCTAAGTTAGGGATTGCAGGTGACCTCACAGCTCCTAGGTTCAAGGATGGAGTCAATGCTCAGGCTCACACAAAGATCCGAGAAATGATTCTAGATATTCTTCTCTTTCTTAAGCGGATGATCTTTTCATTTTATTAGAAAATTTAAATGAAGCCGGTCCCTTGTTAGTCAAGTTATTTAACATTTTCACTGGTATTTCAGGCCTTGCTCTGAATTATGGAAAATCAGAAGTTTTACCTCTCAATGACCTTTGTAAGCCTTTTATGAACCTACCTCTTGGTTTTCGTTGATCACCTCAAGGTATAACCTAAGAATCAAAATTACCCGAAACTTGAAAAAAAACTTAGGATGCTAACTTTAACCCCTTAATTGATAACATTTGTACCATCTTAGACAGATGGAAACTTCTCAGTCTTTCTTTATGGGGAAATTAGCCACAATCAAGATGTCCCTTCTCCTAAGATCCTTTATCTATTTGCCAATACCCTCTAACTTTATCTGTTAGTCTTTTAGCAAAATGATAAATTGCTCAGTAACTTTATATGGGAGGGTAAATCTCTGAGATTTAGCTGTATTAAACTTCGACTCATTGGAAAAGGGAGGCTTTGGACTCCTGGTTCTCGCTTACTTTTGGGCCTTCAGGGCTGCCCAAACCATTAAGCAGTTTCATAAACCATCTTCTCTTACCACTCTGGGTTACAATGGAATCCACATCCTGCCCTGGTGGAGTCCCTCCTTTATCTTCAATCCCTTCCTCTAAACTAAAACTGCATCCCACTTTCTCATCTTCTGTTTTTTATTGGAAACTAATTCACAAATTCCTAAGATCTAACCCAACACCATGGTTCTATACCCCTCTTTGGGGTAATCCACTACTCACTCTAGAGAATCAAGCAATTTTCTGCCAATTCTGGAGAAACAAAGGTATATTTTTCTTAGAGGATATTCTAGACCCAAACTGCTTAACTCTTAAAACCTTTTCAGACCTTCAGAATATCTGGAACCTTCCCAAGCAAGACTTTAGGAAGTATCTTCAAATCTGAAATGCTTTTAGTTCCTTTTCTTGTCACACTCATAGATTTACACTACAGGACCATTACATATCACACTGGATTAACCTTTCAGCAAAATGGAATAGTTCCATTTACAGAGATATTATATATAGTTTGCCAGATCAAACTACATCTGCTAAAAATAAATGGAGCACCCTTCTCAACTATAATATTAGTGATTCACAATTGCGTAACTGCTGGCATCTTTCTCATAATACTTTTAAAGATACACGTAGTTCCTTAATACAAAATAAAATCCTATATTCTTGGTACAGAACTCCTTCTGTGCTATTTCATATAGGATTATTGAAAGATAATCAATGCTGGCATTGCAACATGCCTAATGGTGACATTCTTCACATTCTATGGTCATGTACCACTATTAATAAGCTCTGACATAAGGTTCAGTTATTTGCCTCTAGAGTTATCAGACAACAAATTCCGCTAGACCGTAAACTCTTTTTGTGAGGTATATTTGTTTCTAACAATGTTACCCTCTCACATGCACATTTCCGATGGCTTAATATACTTTTCCTTACTGTTAAACATTTGATTCTCATGAACTGGAGATCTACCCATGTTCCATCTCTTTCAGATGTTCTTCAAAACCTAACTTAGTATGCATCATTAGATTGACTTTCCCATCTTTCCCATAATTGACTCCTGTAAGATAGATGTTGGCAGGATTACTTCTCATACATCGATTCTTCCATCATCCCTAATCCTTAATAGACTATTTAGCTTTCATTAGTAATCATACAGTTATCTTCTATTTCTCCGCTTTCTTCCTTTTCTATTTTCTCTCTCCTCCTCTCACTATCTCTTTCCCTTTTATATTGTATCCTCCTACTATGGTACAGTAATTGCAACCTCTTTTGTACTGGCTTTTGCAAATATAAGTAGGCTTAACCTTAGTTGATGCTTATTATCCTTCACATTTGAAAAATATTTTCTTTAAACCAATACTGATATGCACCTATATTTTTCCTGTATTATTCTCCAGTAATCCTTGTTTGCCTCCCTTGGTTATAGCCTATATTTAACTTAAATATGTTGACACCCTTTTATTTATATGTACACTATTCTATACAATCTGCACGGTGTCTTATATGGAGGATACTCTATATTTGTATTGCTTGTATGTTTATCTATTTGAACATTTTTCAATAAAAAGATAAACTGAAATAAAAAAGATCCGAGAAAAGATGCCAAATTTAAAATTTACAGCTGGAGGGGAGCACTCTATCAGTAGAGCAGGCAAACCTGTTTTTGGTCCAAGAGAGGGCAAGGAGGAGCTCCTGTTGTGATGCCCACAGGTGGAGGAATGCTCAGGGGCTTTGGCATAGTCTGTAAATCAAGGGAGAAGGTTTAGCAGGAGGAAGGGAAAGACTGTTTAGTAGGCAGGGCAGAGGGGGGAGGGGAGGGAGGGATAGGATGGCTAAGGTAGGATTCCTTCAGAAAAGAGAGAGAGAAAGGGGATGGGGAAAGAGGAAAAGGTTAGTTAATGTAGAAAAGAAAAGGCTAAAATTCAAGGCAAGGCAGATGCAGATTTTAGAGTTAACAGGAGTAAGAACGGTGAAATCAGGAGCTCAAGCAGAAGATTTTAAGCATTAATATTACATTTCAATATATGCAGACATTGGTTAACCCACTAGTTGAGGACTTTTGTTCAGTAAGACCTTGTTAATTCACTAGCTAAGGAGATGTAGTGCATAGAGGAATAAATGTAGACTTTGGAAACTCTGCTTGCTGTAATAGAACTATGCAGAGAGACCTTCCTAGCACAAATTACCAGCACAGTGTAATAAAACTACATGAAGCTGCCTAGCAGGAGCAGTGCTAGAAAAACATACAGGTCTGCTAGAGACTTATTGGATTGCAGGTCATGCCCTGTTACAGTCACTTAGCTAACAGTACAGAAGAAGTAGTTCTACAAAAATCTCACTTGCTAGAGAAAATCTTACAGATACAAGAAAACATACGGACTAACAGAAAATCAAACTGGTCTGCAGATCATGCAGCATTGCAGTCATTAACAAACAGTACTGATTGAAAATTATGTAGGCACGTGAAAAATCAAGTGAGAGCAGGCTCTGGCACAAAGGTCCCTCAGTGAGCAACTAGCTTGATTTAGAAACCAGATTAAGGAGGGGGAGTAAAAACTAATTCTTAAATATTAAGTTGCTAAGTTAGGCATTGCAGGTGACCTCACAGCTCCTAGGTTCGAGGATGGTCGATGCTCATGCTCACACAAAGATTCAAGAAATGGCACCAAATTTAAGTATTATAGCTGGAGGAGGGCACTCCATCAGTTGAGCAGATGTACTTGTTTTTGGCCCTTGAGAGGGCAGGGAGCAGCTCCTGTGGCTACGGCCATGGGAGGAGCAATGCCCAGGGGGCTTTGGCACAGTCTGTAAATAAAGGGAGAAGAGTTTAGCAGGAGGAAGTGAAGCAGTGTCTGACTATGCAGGGCAGATGGGAAGAGGAGGGATAGGATGGCTAAGATAGGATTCCTTGAGAAAAGAGAGAGAGAAAGGGGGATGGGATGAAGAGAAGAGGAAAAGGTTAGTTAACAATGCAGAAAAGAAAAAGGCTGAAGTTCAAGGCAAAGTAGATTCAGATTTTAGAGTTAACAGGACTAGGAACAATGAAATCAGGGGCTGAAGCAGAACATTTTAAGCATTAATGTTCCATTTCAATATATGCAGACTTTGGTTAACTCACTAGTTGAGGAGATTTTGTTCATAAGACTTGCTAATTCACTAGCTAAGGAGATGCAGTGCATAGAGGAATAAATGCAGAGTTTGGAAACCCTGCTTGCTGTAATAGAACTATGCAGGGTGGCCTGCTACCAAATTACAAGCACAGTGTAATAAAACTACATGAAGCTGCCTAGCAGGAACAGTGCTAGAAAATCATACAGGTCTGCTAGAGACTTATTGGATTGCAGGTCATGCCCTGGTACAGTCACTTAGCTAACAGCACAGAAGAAGCAGTTCTGCAAAAATCTCACTTGCTAGAGAAAAATCTTACAGGTAAAAGAAAATCTACTGGACTACTAGAAAATAAAACTGGTCTGCAGATCATGCAGCATCACAGATGTTAACAAACAGTACTTATTGAAAATGATGTAGGCAGGCAGAACATCAAGTGAGAGCAAGCTCTGACACAAAGGTCCCTCAGTGAGCAACTAGCTTGATTTAGAAAGCTGCGCAAAAAGAGGGAATAAAAACTAATTCTTAAATATTGAGTTGCTAAGTTAGAGACTGCTGGTGACCTCACAGCTCCTATTCTCAAGCATGGAGTTAATGCTCAGGTTCACACAAAGATCTGAGAAATGGTGCCAAATTTAAAATTTACAGCTGGAGGGGGGAACTCTATCAGTTGAGCAGGCATACCTGTTTTTGGTCCTTGAGATGGCAGGGAGCAGATCCTGTGGCCAAGGCCATGTGGTGGGAGAATGCCCAAGGGCTTTGGTACAGTCTGTAAATAAAGTAAGAAGAGTTTAGCAGGAGCAAGGGGAAGGACTATCTGAGTAGGCAGAGGGGGAGGGGAGGGAAGGGATAGGATGGCTAAGGAATGATTCCTTCAGAAAAGAGAGAGAGAAATGGGGGGATTGGATGAAGAGAAGAGGAAAAGAATAGTTAACAATGCAGAAAAGAAAAAGGCTGAAGTTCAAGGAAAGGTAGATGCAGATTTTAGAGTTAAAAGGTCTAAGAAAGGTGAAATCAGGGGCTCAAGCAGAAGATTTTAAGCATTAATGTTCCGTTTCAATATATGCAGACTTTGGTTAACTCCCTAGTTGATGAAAGTTTGTTCAGTAAGACCTTGCTAATTGGCTAGCTAAGGAGATGCAGAGCATAGAGGAATACATGCAGAATTTGGAAACTCTGCTTGCTGTAATAGAACTATGAAGGGAGACCTTAGTACACAAATTACAAGCACAGTGTAATAAAACTACATGAAGCTGCCTGGCAGGAGCAGTGCTAGAAAAACATACAGGTCTGCTAGAGACTTATTGCATTGCAGGTCATGCTCTGTTACAGTCACTTAGCTAACAGTACAGAAGAAGCAGTTCTACAAAACCTCACTTGCAAGAGAAAAATCTTACAGATACAAGAAAATCTACTGGACTACTAAAAATCAAACTGGTCTGCATATCATGCAGTATAATCATTAACAAACAGTGATTATTGAAAATGATGTATTTACGTGAAAAATCAAGGAGAGCAAGCTCTGGGACAAAGGTCCCTCAGTGAGTAACTAGCTTGATTTAGAGCTGCTTAAGAAGGTAATAAAACTAAATCTTAAATATTGAGTTGCTAAGTTAGGCATTGCAGGTGACCTCACAGCCCGAGGTCCAAGGATGGAGTCGATGCTCAGGCTCACACAAAGATCTGAGAAATGGTGCCAAATTTAAAATTTACACCTGGAGGGGGGCACTCTATCAGTTGAGCAGGCGTACATGTTTTCAGCCCTTGAGAGGGCAGGGAGCAACTCCTGTGGCTATGGCTACAAGTGGAGGAATGCCCAGGGGACTTTTGCACAGTCTGTTAATAAAGGGAGAAGAGTTTAGCATGAGAAAGAGGAAGGACTGTCTGAGTAGTCAAAATAGAGGGGGAGGGGAGGAATAGGATGGTTAGGTAGGATTCCTTAGAAAGAGAGAGAAAGGGGATGGAAGAAGAGAAGAGAGAAGGTTAGCTAATGCAGAAAAAGAAAAGGCTGAAGTTCAAGGAAAGGTAGATGCAGATTTTAGAGTTAACAGGAGCAAGAACTGTGAAATCAGGGACTCAAGCAGAAGATTTTAAGCATTAATGTTCCATTTCAATATATGAAGACTTTGGTTAACTCACTAGTTGAGGACATTTTGTTCAGTAAGATCGTGCTAATTCACTAGCTAAGGAGGTGCAGTGCATAGAGGAATAAATGCAGACTTTGGAACACCCGCTTGCTGTAGTAGAACTATGCAAGGTGACCTTGCTACACAAATTACAAGTACAATGTAGTAAAACTACACAAGCTGCCTAGCAGGAGCAGTGCTAGAAAAACATACAGGTCTGCTAGAGACTTATTGTATTGCAGGTCATGCCCTGTTACAGTCACTTAGCTAACAGTACTGAAGAAGCAGTTCTACAAAAATCTCACTTGGTGGAGAAAAATCTTACAGACACAAGAAAATCTACTGGACTACTAGAAATCAAACTGATCTGCAGATCATGCAGTATTACAGTCACTAACAAACAGTACTTCTCTGACCTACGCTGCCAGTATAGTGTTATACTTGTGCAACTGTAATTTGGTTTTGGCCATTTGCACTCTCCATTCCAGAGGAATTACCACCCTCTAGGGGTAGGAAGGCAAGGAACCCTAGGAGAGGGTTCCACCCCCTATAGGTGCAACAGAATGGTTTCTGTGGATAAAGGTACCTTAGAAATCCCCTAAGGAAAGAGTGCTACCCCTGAAGGAGGAGGGGAGGATGGTGGGGCAAAGAAAAAATGTTTCAGAGTGAGCCTTTGAAGAACTCCTTATATAGCTCAGGAAGTGGGAGTGGCTGGCTGCTTGGCCACTGAACTACAGGCAAGCCTATCAATTCACTGACCTATGCAGCCAGTATAGTGTTATGCTTGTGCAACTGTATAAGTTTGGTTTTGGCCGTTCGCACTCTCTATTCCAGTGGAATTACCATCCTGTAGGGGTGCGAAGACAAGGAACCCTAGGAGAGGGATCCACCCCTAGAGGTGCAACGGGACTGTTCCCGTGGCTAAAGGTACCATAGGAATCCCCAAAAGAAATGTAGTATCATCCCCAAAAAGGAGGCAACATGAAGCATATGAGCAAGCAGTAACTGTGACATAGGAGCAGTAACTGTAATGTAGTAGTAGAAAAGCATAGGCAGTTTGATAATGTAATGAGATACTCAGTTGGATAACATAATGACTGCCCAGGTTGCAGAGCATGATACTGATGTCTGCTTGAGATTAGGGTATCCCCTAATGAGAGCGGGAACAGCAGGACATCCTCCACCTCCATCCAACAGCAGAATCTACCTAAAGAAATTAGAGGAAACAACTATGCTAACTAAGTATTATGACCTGAGGCAACAGAAGAGAGAAAAAAACCCTATGAGGAGGAAATCTCTGGGGATCCAAGGCCTAGGTTACCTACCCAACAGGCTTGGGATAGTTTATTTAGTGACGGCTCAGCAGCTGCAATTTGGAAGACCCCATTAAAGGGAGGTGGAACCTATTCCAATTTGGAGGAAGGCGCTCACTCAAACCCTCTAGCGGAACGTCGTGGAAGGTTGTGAAAAACTCTGCAACAATACGTGCATCCAAGGTGCAGGAGGAGAGCAACAACTGCTGAGGCACTCACCTGGCCTACCCACCCTAAATCAAACTAGGTGAACCAGAGACAGTCATAGGGAGAATGTGGTGAAGGTGCCTTGCTAGGTAAACCACTAAAGTCAATGGCTAACCATTATAGTGGAACACCAGAGCCAAAGGATATCGTCGTAATCATCCTTCACCACTAGTATTCAATTCTACACCAGGAGCTGCTGTTGCATAGCAGGCAGCGAAAGCCAAGCCTGGGTAAGCACATTCCTAGCTACGGGCCAGGTGAGAAGGATCCCACCCAAGTTGGACATGCTCGAGATGTGGACTAAATGCAGAGTAAGACCATCAGCTGCAGGAACCCTGCACCAGAATAGAATGACTAACACACCCAAGAAATTGATTGAGAGCTGGAAAGCTGGTGAGCTGAATGAGCATGGTGTGCTGAGATCATAATTAGCATTGAGTGCTGAGACCTTGCAAGGTCGAATGCAGATTGAGTGCAGCAGAATCCCAGGCTGAAGCCAAGGGGATGGCAATAAGCAAGAAGCAATGGTTTGCATAAGCCAGGAGCAATGGCTGTGTAAGCAAGTGTGGACCTGATAGGTCAGTAAGCAGTAGTAGATATAGGTGGACCTACATAACATACTCTATAGCAATTAAACAGCACTGAATTGGGGCAAGCCAGCCAGACATGAATAGGTAAATCAAGGTGACAAACACTCTGAGGATTTTCGGTGGCAAGACAAGATTTAATAAAAAGCTATATTAACAGCCTCAGCAGAAGCTAGTTGGCTGACCTCGGAGTTGTAACTGCAATGAAACATGGAGACAAACGCTTTGCATCAAATGTAGCCAGGCAGTGCAATGAAGCTCAGGTAGAATGATGGCAGGAATGAGCAGCACAGCTATGGTCAGAGTAAACTGTGTCAGGTGAAAATAATTAAGTATGCAACATGGAGCAGCAATGGTTGAGCTGAAACACACAGATAATACTAGCAATTGCATTGCAGTAGTTTCAGCATGGTGAGCATAGTGTAAAAACACAAGCACTGGGTACAATAGTAAGTAAAGTAAACCACAGTGGCTACAATTGTAGGTAACTGAAAGCAGTAGCATGAGCTCTGAGTAGGTTTGCAGTTGCAGTGCAAGTAATTTGAGAGTTGTGAGTACCCTTTTCTAGACTCTTGATGACAATCGCCTTATCTCAGGCTGCAATTCTGAATTTACTGTATTTGTCCCTGGAGCCTAGCTTTCACACTGAATAGACCTCTGTACTGCTGTTGTAAACTGTAACTCTTATCTGGGCACTGGATGGCTCGGGATTGTATGTTGTTTGTTCTGACACCTGCAAATATATGAATACTGTTTGCTATTCACTGTTTGGTATGTAACAAAAAACTTTTGTAACCTCCTGTCTGTCATATTGCATGAGTGTTGCTGTCTATATACTGAATCCACTGGAACTGACGTGGAGCCTTTGGAAACAAGTCCTTGACTCAAAGGGTTGTAATTCCGATATGTATAATAAATAAAGAAATAAATAAAACTGAAAGCAAGCAGTATGAGCACTGAAATAGCAGTAAGCTAGGAGCTTAGAAAAGCCCCCCACTCAAAAGAAAGGAAACACACACAGCTGAAGGCAAAATACAAACCAGAAACAGTAAAATAAACGCAGAAGCCCAGCAGAGACAAGCAGAAGCAGCAGGGGGCAAGCCTCAACCAGTCAGGGAGGCCAACCAGCTCAGAGGACAACTGACAGAGCCTCTACAAAGAAAAAATGCTTCAGTGAGACTTAGAGGAACTCCGTTATATAACTCAGGAAGTGGAGTGGCTGGCTGCTTGGCCACCGAACTACAGGCAACCCTTCAATTATTAAAAATGATGTAGGCTCTGTGAAAATCAAGTGAGAGCAAGCACTGGCAAAAGGTCTCAGTGAGCAACTAGCTTGATTTAGAAAGTGGCTTAAGGAAGGGAATAAAAATTACTATATATTGAGTTGCTAAATTAGGGATTGCAGGTGACCTCACAGCTCATAGGTTCAAGGATGGAGTCGATACTCAGGCTCACACAAAGATCCAAGAAATGGTGCAGAATTTAAAATTTACAACTGAAGGGGGGCACTCTATCAGTTGAGCAGGCTTACCTGTTTTCAGCCCTTGAGAGGGCAGGGAGCAGCCGCTGTGGCTACACCCATGGGTGGAGGAATGGTCAGGAGGCATTGTCACTGTCTGTAAAAAAAGGGAGAAAAGAATAGCAGGAGGAAGGGAAGGACTGTTTGAGTAGGCAGGGCAGAGGGTGAGCAGAGGGATAGGATGGCTAAGGTAGGATTCCTGGTGAAAAGAGAGAGAGAAAGGGATGGGATGAAAAGAAAATTAAAAGGTTAGTTGGTAATGCAGAAAAGAAAAAGTGCGACTCAAGACAAGGTAGATGCAGATTTTAGAGTTAACATGAGTAAGAACTGTGAAATCAGGGACTCAAGCAAAAGACTTTAAGCATTAATGCTCCATTTCAATATATGCAGACTTTGGTTAAATCACTAGTTGAGGAAATGTTGTTAAGTAAGATCTTGTTATTTCACTAGCGAAGGAGATGCAGTGCATAGAGGAATAAATGCAGACTTTGGAAAACCCGCTTGCTGTAGTAGAACTATGCAGGGAGACCTTGCTACACAAATTACAAGTACAGTGTAGTAAAACTATATGAAGCTGCCTAGCAGGAGAAGTGCTAGAAGAACATACAAGTCTGCTAGAGACTTATTTGATTGCAGGTCATGCCCTGTTACAGTCACTTAGCTAACAAATCTCACTTGCTAGAGAAAAATCTTACAGATACAAGAAAATCTACTGGACTACTAGAAAATCAAACTGGTCTGTAGATCATGGAGCATTACAGTCATTAACAAATGGTACTTATTGAAAATGATGCAGGCACATGAAAAATCAAGTGAAAGCAAGCTCTGGCACAAAGGTCCCTCAGTGAGCAACTAGCTTGATTTAGAAAGCTGCTTAAGAAGGGGGAATAAAAACAAATTCTTAAATATTGAGTTGCTATGTTAGGCATTGCAGGTGACCTCACAGCTCCTAGATTCAAGGATGGAGTTGATGCTGAGGCTCACACAAAGATCCAAGAAATGGTGCCAAATTTAACATTTACAGCTGGAGGGGCACTCTATCAGTTGAGCAGTGACCTGTTTTCGGCCCTTGAGAGGCAGGAGCAACCCTGTGGCTATGGCTCATGGTGGAGGAATGCCCAGGGGGCTTTGGCACAGTCTGTAAATAAAGGGAAAAGTTTAGCTGGAGGAAGGGAAGGACTGTCTGAGTAGGCAGGGTAGAGTGAGAGGGAGAATAGGATGGATAAGCTAGGATTCCTTGAGAAAGGGAGAGAGAGAAGGGATAAGAAAAACAGAAGATGAGAAGGTTAGTTAATGCAGAAAGAAAAGGCTGAAGTTTAAGGCAAAGTAGATGCAGATTTTAGACTTAACAGGAGTAATAAATGTGAAATCTGGGCTCAAGCAGAGGACTTTAAGCATTAATGTTCTGTTTCAATATATGCAGACTTTGGTTAACTCACTAGTTGAGGACATTTTGTTCAGTAAGACCTTGCTAATTCACTAGCTAAGGAGATGCAGTGCATAGAGGAATAAATGCAGACTTTAGAAAACCCACTTACTGTAATAGAACTATGCAGGGAGGCCTTGCTACACAAATTACAAGCACAAAGTAATAAAACTACAGAAGTTGTCTAGCAGGAACAGTGCTAGAAAAACATACAGGTCTGCTAGAGACTTATTGTATTAAAGGTCATGCCCTGTTACAGTCACTTAACAAACAGTACAGAAGAAGTACTGTAGTTCTACAAAATCTCACTTGCTAGAGAAAATTTTATGGATACAAGAACATCTACTGGACTACTAAAATCAAACTGGTCTGCAGATCATGCAGCATTACAGTCACTAGCAAATAGTGCTTCACTGACCTACGCAGCCAGTATAGTGTTATGCTTGTGCAACTGTGTTAGTTTGGATTTGAACGTTTGCACTCTCTATTCCAGAGGAATTACCACCCTGTAGGGGTACGAAGGCAAGGAACCCCTGGGACAATTCCTGTGGCTAAAGGTACCTTAGGAATCCCCCTAAGAAGAGAGTGCTGCTGCTGCTGGAGGAGGAGGGGGGAGGATGATGGGGCAAACAAAAAATGCGTCACAGTGAGGCTTAGAGGAACTGCTTATATAGCTCAGGAAGTGGGAGTGGCTGTCTGCTTGGCCACTGAACTACAGCTAAGCCTTTCAATTCACTGACCTATGCAGCCAGTATAGTGTTATGCTTGTGCAACTGTGTTAATTTGGTTTTGGCCTGTCAGCACTTGTGTTCCAGAGGAATTGCCACCAGTAGGGAAGGAAGGCAAGGAACCCTTGGAGTGCATTCCACCCTAGAGGTGCAACAGGATGGTTACCTTGTCTAAAGGTACCTTAGGAATCCCTAAAAGAAATGTAGTATCATCTCCAAAAAGGAGGCAACATGAAGTATGAGCAAGCAGTAACTGTGACATAGGAGCAGTAACTGTAATGTAGTAGTAGAGAAGCATAGACATTTTGCTAATGCAGTGAGATATTCAGTTGGATAACATAATGACTGCCCAGGTTGCATAGCATGATACTGGTGTTTGCTTGAGATTAGGGGATCCCCTATGGAGAGAGGGAGGAAATGGCAGGATGTCCTCCTCCTCCATCCAACAGTGGAACCTGTCTAAAGAAACTAGGAGAAACAACTATGCTAACTATTTGTTATGACCTGAGGCAGTGGAGAAGAGGAAAAAAACCTTATGGGGAGGAAATCTCTGGGGATCCAAGGCCTAGGTCACCTTCCCTCCAGGCTTGGGATAGTTTATTTAGTGATGGCTCTGCAGCTGCAATTTGGAAAACCCAATTAAAGGAAGGTGGAAAACATTTCAATTTGGAGGAATGCTCTCACTCAAACCCTCTAGCGGAATGCCGTGGAAGGTTGCAAGAATACTCTGCAACAATACATGCATCCAGGTGCAGGAGGAGATCAACAACTGCTGAGGCACTCACCTGCCCTACCCACCCTAAATCAAACCAGGTGAACCAGAGGCAGTCATAGGGAGAATGCAGTGAAGGTGTCTTGCTAGGGAAACCACTAAAGTCAATGGCTAACCATTATAGTGGAACACTAGAGCCAAAGGATATCGTCGTAACCACCCTTCACCGCTAGTCTTAAATTCTACACCAGGAGCTGCTTTCATGTGGGAGACAGCTAAAGACAAGCCCAGGGTGAGGACATTCCCAGCTTTAGGCCAGGTGAAAATGATTCTGCCCTAAGTTGGACACACTCAAGATGTGGACTAAATGCAGAGCCAGACCGTCGGCTGCAGGAACCCTGCACCAGAATAGAATGACTAACACGCCCCAGAAATTGAGAGCTGGAAAACTGGTGATCTGAATGAGCATGGTGTGCTGAGATCATAATTAGCATTGAGTGCTGAGACCTTGCAAGGTCGAATGCAGATTGAGTGCAGCAGAATCCCAGGCTGAAGCCAAGGGGATGGCAATAGGGCATGAAGCAATGGTTTGCGAATCAAGCAGAGCAATGGTTGTGTAAGCAAGCGTGCATTTGATAGGTCACTAAGCATTAGTGGTGATAGGTTGACCTACATAACAAACTGTATAGCAATTAAACAGCACTGAATTGAGGGCAAGCCAGCCAGACATGAATAGGCAAATCAAGGTGATAAACACTCTGAGGATTTTCGCTGAAAGCACGATTTAATAACAAAGCTATATTAACAACCTCAGCAGGAGCTTAGTTGGCTGATCTCAGAGTTGTAACTGCAATGAAACATGGAGACAAATGCTTGCATCAGGTGTAGCCAGGCAATGCAGTGAAGCCCAGGTAGAATGAGAGCAGGAATCAGCAGCACAGCTAGGATCAGAGTAAACTGTGTCAGGTGAAAAGAATTAAGTATGCCAACATGGAAGAGCTATGGTTGAGCTGAAACACACAGATAATAATAGCAGTTGCATTGCAGTAGTTTGAGTGTGGTGAGTAGTGTAAAACACAAGTACTGTTGTCTAAACACTCTTGGTGTGTAGGGTAAACAATAAAATAATAATAATACAGATTCTTGTGTCTCAGATTCTGCCAAGAAACATCTGTAAACAAGCAAGGAGTACTAATGAAGTGTATTATGCTACTTAAGCCAAGCATGTGACAGAGAAAATCACAATGGAGATTAGTTTTCACCATTCCTGAAGAATGTACATAATCTCCAGAATTGTAGATCTTAGATTCTCTAAGATCTTGTTCTATCTCTCTCCAGCCCAGCTCTCTGCCCTTCTAGAGTTGTTGTTTTTAATGCCTAGAAAAGCTACAGTGGTGTCTCGAGAGCCAACAATAGGTTTGCAAACAATTATATACTACAGATAACAGCATAGCAACAGAGATTACAACATAGTTACAGATATGAGAAACAATATGTATTGGTCCTAAGTCATTCTCCATTGGAAAATGACTTAGGAGACAGAATTACTAATGAGTATCATATGAGACAGAATATGCTTCCATTAACATTATAGCTTAGACAAAAGAATGCTGACAGTTCAAAACTACATGCACCATTTCTTACTTATGTACAATATAAAACATAAGACATAACAAAGGTCTTCTGTCTCTGTCAACTTGCATAGACAAAAAGAACTGCTGACAGGCCTATTACATGGCATATCTGCCTGAGTGTAATTATATGAAAATATAGTATACATAATCACTGATGATCCTCTGTGTCATCTTATCAGTGATTAGGTAGATTATACATGGAATATCTATAAAAGACAAACATAATCTAGATAAATGTATTATTGTGAGGTATAATGAATCATGCATGATCAGTATTAGCATAGTGCAAAATAGCAGTATTACAGTGCAATAGACCAGGAATACAGTGTGAGGTATATGTGGGTGTATGTGGGTCAACAGGGGCATAACTTAAGCGTAACAATACTGGGTACAATAGTAAGTAAAGTAAACAGCAGTGGCTACAATTGTAGGTAACTGAAAGCAGTAGCTTGAGCTCTGAGTAGGTTTGCAGTTGCAGTGCAAGTAATTTGAGAGTTGTGAGTAACTGAAAGCAAGCACTATGAGCTCTGAAATAGGAATATGCTAGGAGCTTAGAAAAGCCGCCCCCAATAGAAAGGAAGCACACACAGCCAAAGGCAAAATACAAACCAGAAGCAGTAAAATAAACACAGAAGCCCAGCAGGGAGAAGCAGGGAGAAGCAGGAGCAATGGGGGGGGGAGGAGGGGGAGGCAAGCCCCAGCCAGTCAGGGAGGCCAACCAGCTCAGAGGACAAACCGACAGAGCCTTTGGCTGGAAAGAAAAATGCTTCACAGTGAGGCTTAAATGACCTGCTTCTGTAACTCAGGAAGTGGGAGTGGCTGGCTTCTTGGCCACTGAACTACAGGCAAGCCTTTCAATTATTGAAAATGACGTAGGCCTGTGAAAAATCAAGTGAGAGCAAGCTCTGGCAAAAGGTCCTCAGTTAGCAACTAGCTTGATTTAGAAAGCTGTTTAAGGAAGGGAATAAAAAGAATTCTTAAATATTGAGTTTCTAAGTTAGGGATTGCAAGTGACCTCACAGCTCCTAGGTTCAAGGATGGAGTCGATGCTCAGGCTCACAAAGATCTGAGAAATGGTGCCAAATTTAAAATTTACAACTGGAGGGGACACTCTATCAGTTGAGCAGGTGTACTTGTTTCAGCCCTTGAAAGGGCAGGGAGCAGCCACTGTGGCTACGCATATGGAGGAATGCCCAGGGGCATTGTCACAGTCTATAAATAAAGGGAGGAGAGTTTAGCAGGAGTAAGGGAAGGACTATTTGAGTAGGCAGGGAGAGGAGAGGAGAGGGATAGGATGGCTAAGGTAGGATTCCTTGAGAAAGAGAGAGGAAAGGGAAGCATGGGATGAAGGGAAGAGGAAAAGGTTAGTTAACAATGCAGAAAACAAAAAGGCTGAAGTTCAAAGCAAAGTAGATGCAGATTTTAGAGTTAGCAGGAGTAAGAACTGTGAAATGAGGGGCTCAAGCTGAAGATTTTAAGAATTAATGTTCCATTTCAATATGCATGCTTCTGTTAACTCACTATTTGAGGACATTTTGTTCAGTAAGACCTTGCTAATTCACTAGCTAAGGAGATGTAATGCATAGAGGAATAAATGCAGACTTTGGAAAATCCGCTTGTAATAGAACTATGCTGGGAGACCTTACTACAAATTACCAGCACAGTGTAATAAACTACATGAAGCTGCCTAGCAGGAGCAGTGCTAGAAAACATACAGGTCTGCTAGAGACTTATTGGATTGCAGGTCATGCCCTGTTGCAGTCTCTTAGCTAACAGTACTGAAGAAGCAGTTCTACAAAAATCTCACTTGCTAGAGAAAATCTTACAGATACAAGAAAAGCTACTGGACTACTAGAAATTCAAACTGGTCTGTAGATCATGCAGCACTACAGCTGTTACCAAACAGTTCTTTTTAAAATGATGTAGGCATGTGAAAAATAAAGTGAGAGCAGGTTCTGGCACAAAGGTCCCTCAGTAAGACAACTAGCTTGATTTAGAAAGCTGCTTATGGAGGGGTATAAAATCTAATTCTTAAATATAGAGTTGCTAAGTTAGGGATTGCAGGTGACCTCACAGTTCCTAGGTTCAAGGATGGAGTCAATTTCAGGCTCACACAAAGATCTGAGAAATGGTGCCAAATTTAAAATGTACAGCTGGAGGGGGCACTCTATCAGTTGAGCAGGCATACCTTTTTTCAACCCTTGAGAGGGCAGGGAGCTGCTCCTGTGGCTATGGTTATGGGTAGAGAAATGTCTAGGGGGCTTTGGCATAGTCTGTTTCTGGCCCTTGAGGGGGCAGTCAGTAGCTCCTATGACTATGACCATGAGTGGAGGAATGCCCAGGGGGCTTTGGCACAATTTGTTTTTGGCCCTTGACAGGGCAGGGAGCAGCTCCTGTGGCTGTGGCTATGGGTGGAGGAATGCCCAGGGGGCTTTTGCATAATCAATACTGTGGAAAACACCACTAACTTCAATTTATGTTGCAGGTACAACCACTCCAACCTGACAACTAGTGAGCTTGCAGCCCTCAGATCTCTGCAATGGAGGAATGACAATTTTATTAAACCAACTGATAAGGGAGGTGCTGTTGTGGTCTGGCAAAAGGAGCTATACATCAGTGAAGCCACACAGCAACTCTCCGACATCAGGTTTTACTCTTCTCTTCCACAGGATCCCACTACTGACTATCAAACTTAGGTTACCACCACCATCACCTCTGCTGTTGAAAAAAAAGAGCTCCCTGATTCTGCTAAGAGACTCTTAGTTCAGCATCCCTGGATATCCAGGTATTATCTCCTTCCCCAAATCCATAAAACAGGTAACCCTGGTCACCCCATTGTGTCTGCCTGCTCCTGCCCCACATCCCACATCTCTGCATTTTTGGACAGCCACATGAGACCACTCGTTGAGTCCCTGCCCTCCTATGTTAAAGACACTAACCATGCTCTCCAGTTATCTGACAGGTTCAGAGTCAGTGGCTCTCATCAGCTCATCTTCACCATGGATATCAAATCTCTACACAGCGATCCCCCATGATGATGGCCTGACAGCTCTACAGCATTTCCTTAATAAGTGGGAAGTCCAGCAGCCACCCACACACACACACTAACTCATCTGGAAGAACTTGGTCTCAAACCCAATGCTTTTTCTTTTAATAGTTTTTTTTCAGTAGGTCAGTGGAGTTGCCATGTGTACCAAGATGGATCCTAGCTTTGCTAATCTGTTTGTGGGTTGAGTGTAGGAACAGTTTTTTCTCTCATTCATGGTGACTGTGCCTGAACTCTACAAACACTACATAGATGACTGTGTGGGGGCCACCTCTTGCTCCAGGGAGACCTTCCAAGTCTTCTTGACAAGTTTACCATGGCCCATCCTTCCCTTCAACACACTGTTGAAGTATCCTCCTCTACACTACCTTTTCTCGATATCCAACTGTCAGTGCAGAACACTGGTCTGAAGACATCAGTTTATTACAAACCCACTGACTCTCGCAGTTTCGTCCTCCACAGCTCCTTCCATCCTAAGCATGTCAAGAATGGCCTGCCTTATTCACAGTTTCTTAGACTTCACAGGTTATGCAGTGAAGAGGATGATTTTGCTGAGCAGGTCCAAATAATGCATAGTTTTTTTATTAACTTGGGATACCCTAAAAGCACAGCAGAGCTCTCTCTCTCTGGTCAGTAACATGCCCCGTAATCTTGACTCCCACAGGAAGGATACTGGCATGCAGGAACAATGATCAATTCCACTAGTACTTCCTTTCCATCAGAGTACACCTTCTCTTCTCAGTATTATCACCAGTAACTTTCCTAGTTTGCAAACTGACCTCAACATTGGTGCTTCCTTTACAGAACCACCTATTGCCTCCTACCACCAGCCATCCAACCTTCAGAGTCTCCTGGTTAAAAGCAGCCTACCTACTCCTAACAGTTCTTCCCTACAAGGGTACCAAACCTTGCAACAGAATTCACTGCTATACCTGCAAATTTGTTTCTAGTGTGACTGAAATTTGGGTCCTACTGGAGTTTTTCACATCCCTGAGGGGTTGTCATGCACCTCCACTAATGTGGTATATTGCATTCTTTGCAGAAAGTGTACAGCTATTTACATTTCAAAGACTAGTAGATTCATTGCTGACTGTTCAGGGAACATTACAGAGCAGTCAGGAATGGAGATTCTAATAAACCCATTGTATCCCACTTTATCTCCACGGATCACACTGTCAATGACCTTTCTGTTTGTGTCCTTCTGCAGGGCTTCTGGGATTCTGACCATAGGAAAACATGGAAAAAAAGCTGATCATCTTCCTTGGCTCCCAGTAGCCTTCCTGTTTAAATGATAGACTTATTTTCTACTAGCATCTTTCAGTTATCCCTTGTTTTCCCTAAAGTCTGTTTATTTATTTATTTACTTGAAAGTCGGATTTACAACCTTTGAGTCATGGACTCAATTACAAAGGCACCTCATTGCAGGGTGCAGGGTTCAACCTTAACATTGTTTTACTAGCCCTGAACCTAGTGCAAATTGGCCAGGGCTAGTGCAGCTAACCCTCTACCTCTCCATCTTGACTAGTGCAGGTTTTTCATGGCTGTTGAAGTTGAAAAAGTCCCTACTTTAGCAGGCTGTAGTCGTTTTGCTAATCTCCCTCAGTGTTCCAGGTCACCTGGTGTGATTAACAGCTCATTAAGAGTTGCAATTATCGGGCAGTTCAAAATGGGGATCCAACAAAGACTCAATGGTGAGTCATTATCACTCATTTGTTAGGACATTCAGCTATTGTGCATGCTGTGATCAAGGGGTAGCGTGGTTAAGTCACTAGCTTCCAGTTTGTTGAACTTGTCTTTGATTTGTCCCCAATATTAAGACCAGTGTGCCTCATTTCCCAACCTTTGAGTGCCTGTATCCAACACAGCAGTGGCAGAATGCTATGATGTATACATGTTCTGCCCAGCCAGGTGGTCTGTCCACTCTGTACTTTCTCTGGACACCACTGCAGACTAGACTCTGAAGTGGGCTGCCATGAGACCCATAGTTGCCATTACTGACTGGGTGTAGGGTCCACAGCTTCTCTTAATGGATCACACCAGTCAATGCCATCCATGCAGTACCACCCAGCATGCCATTTCATCCTAAAACAATGCTTTGGTGCATGTATGGTGAAAAGCAAAACTTTAGTAAAATACATAATTTGAAAGGTTAAAATAGGTATTCCTGGATGATAGATCATCCTATACAGAAGAGAGGTGGTACAGCATCATGCCTGTATACTGCTCCCCTTTGACTGATGAAAGGACACTGTTATGAAAAATCTGTTTTTGTTAGGGCAGAGCATGTTATTTCAATACTTTTGTGCCTGGTATATATAAACAGATGTGTCAAAGTTTCTTACATCCCAAGCTCCCTGTGTGTGTTTAACTCTCTCAAAAGAAATCCTAAAATTTCCCCTGGCTCACTTTGCAGTGTAAGAAAACTTCCAGAAGTGCTGGTCTGGTTAATCACTGGGTGTGGGATGAGAGTTTCTTTCTCTGCCTGACTCTGTACAATGCCCTGCAGGTCAGGGTGGGACTGTGGTGAGGTGCATGATGATGTTGGCTATTGTGTGTGCAGAGCTAGAACTGTTTGATTAAACATATGCTATTATGGTATTCTTTTGTCTGGTGGGGAGGGGTTCAAGAAAGAGGAAACAAGGGGTGCATGTTAAAAAACAGTGGGAGTACACACTGCATGTGATTGTATTGCAGTCTTTTTTTGCTGGGGCAGGAAGCAATGTGGGAGCAGGATAAATATGCAGTAATTGTAGTATTTCTTGGCTTGCATTATTCCTGTATAACCGATCAAAACTGACCATTATTATTGTGGGCTACTGCAACCATCTAAGGGCTAGTGCAATTTTTAAACAACTTGTCTGGCTGGCTAGTGCAAAAAAAAGTTAAGGTTGACCCCTGACAGGGAGGGTAGACATGATTACAGTGTGAGATTACAACAGTGGTGACATACAGGTGCAATACAGATAACAATAAGAACACATTTACAACGTGGTTTACAGATAAAGGTGCATAAAGTAAGTTACAATCATATAAAATAACACTATAATAGAAGGTACAACCCAGATGTACCAGGAGGAATACCTATGGGGAAAGGTTGGGGGGAAAATGGGGTGGGGAAAAAGGGGGGTAGGAAGCAGTCCAACGGACATTGTCAAGGCTATGGCCTAGGTGGTGGATGAACCCAGCCATTACATTAATTAGGGGCAATTGCAGCTTTGGGCATCAAGGAGGAGGTTGCGGAGAGCGACTTTGAAAGGGCCAATTTTGGTAAAACTAGAGAAAAAGGGTGAGAGGGAGTTGAACGATGTGGGGGCATGGTAGAGGAAGGACCTTTGGGCTAAAGAGGTTTTGGTACAGGGCACCTAGAAGGTGGCTTTAACTGAGCTACAGGTGGCAACAGAAGGGGATGCATGCTGCAGGGATGCAGTGACCCCAGGGGGGGAGTCCTAACAGGGATTTTTTGTTGAGTAAGCAGGCTTGGTAGTGCAGGTGCTCCTCAAAGGTGAGCAGGTTGGAGGTGGAATACAGCAGGCAAGTATGTGTGTGGTGGGATGCACCGGTCAGGAGCCTGCGGGCCTTGTTTATCATGGACTGGATTTTGGTGAGGGCAGAATTGTTGGCCATGGCACAGATGGGTAAGCAGTAGTCCACTAGGGACAGGACGGAGGAATTGATGGCCAGTTGGAGGGTGGTTTGGGGGAGGCAATCTCTATGACAATAGAGAAGGTCAATCCGAGAATTTATAGCTGAGGACAGGGTATTGATGTGGGTGTGGAAGAAAAAGTCGAGTCAAAGGTGACGCCCAGGTATTTGTAGGATGACATCTGCTTGAGAGGTTGTGGATTCCTGGGGAGAATGCAGAGGAGGGCATTTTTGGCCTCATTCTGGTGATGAGAAAAAAGCATGGATTTGGTTTTCTTGAGGTTAATGACCAGCCTGTGGTCAAGGAACCACTCTTCAGCTTGGTTGAAAGTTTTCTGCAGGGATTCCTTTAGAGATGCAGGGTCAGGGTGGGAGGCAAAGAGGACCGCATCATTGGCATAGAGGAGCATATTGGCTGACCAGGAGCTGGGGAGAGTGTTGAGAAAGAGGCTGAACAGAAAGGGGCATAGGATGGAACCCTGGGGGACCCCAGAGCAAATGGGCAGGGTATTGGACAGGGTGCCATTTACCTTCACATGCTGGGATCTGGAAGAGAGGTAACTGGTAAACCAAGCAAGGGGGCCAGAGGATGAGCCAAGTTGGTGGAGGGAGTCAAGTAGAAGGGGGTGACAGACAGTGTCAAAGGCCTTGGAGAGGTCAATGAACACTGCACCCACAACATGACCAGAGTAGAGAGCGGTGTGGAAGCACTGGAAGAAATCCAGGAGGGCTGTGGTGGTGCTGTGTCCAGAGTAAAATCCATGTTGTTCTGGATGCATCAGATCGTATTTGGCTAGGTACTTGGAGAGCTGAATGGCCACTACTTTTTCTAGTGCTTTGGAGAGTGGGGGAGAATGGAGATGGGCCTGAAATTGTTAGGGGAATTTCTATCTCCACTCTTATGGGTTGGGGTGATTTCTGCAATTTTCCAAGCACTTGGGAACTGACCAAGACATAGTGACTGGTTTAAGAGGTCAGTGAGGGGGGTAGTATAGTATTGAAGATTAATCAGAGGATCCTGGAGTCCAGGGATCAGAGCTGGTGTTGTTGCTAGCTAGGGCTTTTACAGATGAGGCCTGGTTTCAAGGAGGGATATGTCACACATGTCGAAGGGGTGAACCAGGGTGGGGGTGGAGGCAGGGATAGGTTGAAAAGTAGTCGGGGAGGACAGAGCTTAGATCTGAGAAAGCCATATTGAGGCACTCAGCAATGTGGGGAGGATCAGTGGTGATGGTACCATCTATGGAAAGCTGTGATGGTGGGGGGAGTGGGTCTTTCCATTAAGCTCCTTCATATTGTCCCAGAAGGCATGGGATGAGCCCCAAGTGGATGCAGTGGTGGTTTAATAATATTCAGTCTTAGCCTTCCTTATAGCCCAGGTACACTTATTACGTGCTGCATTATAGGCTTGTCTGTCAGCCAGTTTGCCTGTCTCGACAGCAATAGCCAGAGATTATCTCTTTGTTTCAGTTTTTGGATAAGGGATAGGGAGGTCCATGAGGCATTTTGTTTTTTGTTATGGATTCTAGTCAGGGAGGCGAAAAGGTCACAGGCTTTGCTGAAGGCACTGGAGAAATAGGCTAGGGCACAGTCAATATCTGCAGCAAGTAGGATTGGGGACCAGTCTAGCTGGGCTAGGTGCATTTTTAGCTTTCTGAGACCCCCCAGGACGAAAGCGCCGGTGCGAGGTGACCTGGGACACTGGTTTTGGTGTGGGGATGACCATTGACAGAGGTGCTGTTCCACACCAGCCCTGACCTACCACCCTCCAACTGTCACTTCAGAAATCCTTCACTGAGGCTGAGTCATGGTTCACTGACCACAGACTTGTACTCAGCTACGAAAAAAAAAACAGAAAACAATGTTATTTGCCCACCCCCAAAACAAGCACAGTTCACACCCCCTGCTCATAAAAAATGTCCGTAAAGAAACACTGGAACAAGTCACTTCTTTTAAGTACCCGAGGGTTACACTCAATTCAGGGCTAACATATCATGAACATGTCCGCCTCCTTACATCAGCTGTCTGCACATGCATTGGGCTCCTACACCGCTATAAACACTGCCCTTAAGCTGGCAATATCCTCATCCATCCTCTTGCTCATCAACTATGGTATCTTAATCTATGGTGCAACTGACAACACAGCCCTTAATAAAGTCAGGACTGCCCTGAATAAAGCCTGCAGGCTGGCCACCGGCTGTGACCGCCTGACCCACACATGTACAATTTATACCGGCACCAACTGACTCAATGGTGGCCTAAGAATTTGATGTCTCTGTATTTTGTTTTCCAAAACATTAATTGTAAACACTTCTTATTCTTTTTCTACTCTATGTAAATTGTCTTATGTAATTACAGTGTAATTTCCTGATGTGGAGCCTTTGTAAAGGAGTCTCTGACTCAAAGGTTGTAAATTCCGATACGTATCAATAAATAAATAAATCCTCTCCCTCATTTATTTTCCCCTCCTACCCTCCCTCCACTTATCCTAGTCATTGTGTTTAGTTGTATTTTGCTATTGTTTTTAACTGTTTCTTATTATTCTCTGCTTTCTATTGCTCTCTATACAGCTTTGAACAACAGCACTTGTAGCATTTTATGTGTTTGCACTATTACACTTTTTCGACATCTCTTTAAGAGACAGCCTTTTAAGCTCACTTCCCTGTGAGGCGCATCATGCTCTGAAGATGATGTTATAGTAACATTGATACGTAACCACTCAGGTGTGGCTGCCAAGACATATAGGCCAGCATGATTGAGTGTGCAGGTTCCTTTCAATTTTGTTATTTGCAGTTTCAAGCTGGTTCAGAACAGATTCTTAGTTCTGCAGTTCTGCCCCAAACAAATATATAAGGAAGCTTACTGGTCCCCAGATGGATTGCAAAATAAAGTTTAATTTGTTTGAAGCTGTAATAACAGAAAAAAAGGATTGTATTATGCTATGGGGTACCCGCAGCCAAAATGGTTGAACTTCCTTATTTGGAGACATGTCCCCAAGCTAGCACATTTTATGATGCCAATAAAAGAAGAGTGTGGGGAGTGCTCCGCAGACTACAATGGGCCATTTTTCCAAGACTTGTTATACTTTTGAGTGCTGATTTTGACAAATGAAGGCCACCACTCAACTAACAAAAATGTTAGTTGAGAGGTGATCTTCATTTGTCAAAATCGGCACTCAAAAGTATAATAACAAGCATTTTTCAATGCCGAATGTTTACTTGCTGGCATTGGCATTGGTAGTGTAGGAGTTAGAGAGCTGCATAATAGGAATGGCAGTGAAGTATTGAACTGAAACCAACCCCACCACCACCCTGCAGAGACTGACAGGCATTGGGGTGTGCCTTTGGGTCTTCAGGCATAACGGCTACGCCATTTCACTACACCCTACCCTGCAGACACCGGCAAGTGTCACAGTGTGCCTTGGGGTCTTTGGCCCTTATGAGCACCCCATTCTATCAGGAAATATGGTGAGATGGGTGCTGTGTAGGAGACTGGGATGAACTTTGGGGCTAAAGAGTCCAAGGCACACCTCGATGCCTCTCACTGGCTGCAGGGTGTGGAATGGTTTGAGCATTACAGGCGAGAATCCCAAATCACACCCCTAATGCCTGTCATTCTCTACAGGGTGGGTGAGAGTCGGGAAGTACATTAATATCCCTGATTTTATGAAGGCAGTTTGACAGAATTACATCTAGAAGGGTGCTGGTGCCACTTGAGCGGTTAAATCTAGTAGGTGAGGTAACTAGTTGGGTTATATCTAGAGCAGCAAAGGCGTCCCTGATATGGGAGGCAGAGATACCTAGCCAATTGACATTAAGGTCACCAAGGATGAGCTGCTCCACCTTGTGTGGGAGTGTGGTGAGGTAATCAATGAGGGATTGGACAGCTTGTCCCTGGTCCCTTGGGGGTATGTAAGAGACTGTGAGAAAAAGGGGTCCCTGGCTGGGTCAGGGGTAACCTTAAGGGTGAGGGCTTGGGCATTAAAACCGAGCTTGGGGGCTGGGAGTGCATGGCCTAAAAGTGTGTCATGCATAAAGACTGCACACCTGCTGCCACGTTTGCCTATACAGTCTTCCCTGAACAGAGTGTAGCTGGGGAGGGAAATAACAGAGTTGGGAGTTTTTTTGGAGAGCCAGGTCTCGACTAGTGCTATAATATCCAGATGGTGCTGTACAACCCAGTAGTGGAGAGCAGCAGATTTTTTTAGGGGGCTGAAAATATTCATAGATGCAACGTGGAGGCCAGTTCCAGTGTAGGGTGAGGGGTGGCTAGTTGACAATGGCCGGGGTTAGGTGTATGTTCCCAGAGAGCAGAAGGAGTAGAGCAATTATTCTGATGAGAGGACTATGGCAGCTAGGACCCTTAGTCGGGTACCGATGCGAGGTCCTAATAGTGGGGGTAAAGGGGGATGGGTGTTTGTATCTGTACACATTTAATTTCTATTTTCATTTTCACCATATGTCTTCATCTCTGTCTCCTTCCTCCACATTTGTCACCTTTCAGCCTTCTTACTAGGCCTTGTTAATTAGTCCCCACCTGGGAACTTCTCTGGTTCATTCACTCCCATTATGCCTTGTCTTTCCCATCATCACCTTTTTGTTTCCCAAATTCTCTCTTAATCTTGTCATTTATCACTTCTTTTTCCAGAGCCTTCCCCTTTTTCTTTCCCCACATATATAGATCCCTTATTTTACTTCCCCTCTACACTAACTTTGATTTTTTCTCTTTTAGGGATTTCCTGAAGAAGACCTAAGGTCAAAACATAGATTTTTAACTCGATTTTCTATTTTCAGCATGCATTTAATACTACCGGTTTGTTTTGCTTTCAGAACACACACTGACACAGCACCTTGTTTTTGGTTTTACACGATTGTAGAAAGTATGGCTGGGAGTTTATGCTGAAGAAATTATGGGCTGTGGATTGTGCAGCTATAATAATGGACCAGTATCAATATATTATAGGGATCCCTTCAACTGTGTATCTTCTCTTCCAAGTTATAGCAAAAACACTTTTAATACTCTCCACAGACTATACAGTATATCACCTGGTCCAAACTGAATAAGAGAAATCTGGAGATGATGGATAAGTGACCCAATAGTAAGGTAGAGAAAGGCTCCTTTAAGACATATGTTCATACTCTCTGTACTTCTCTGGATAATTACCAAAATGCCATACTCAGCAAACTAGAACCAATTACTTCTGTCCCATTAACAAAAGGTGGACTGATTCTCCCTCAGGAATCTGTCTGGCATGCCAGTGCTGAGACAGATGGACACTTGGAAAAAAAAGCTGCTGTGAGCCCATCTTAAAACTTATTCATTATAAGGCTCTAAGCATTGATCAGACACTGAAACACATTTAATTCTTTAGCAGGAAGGTACTCATCTGAAATTTCTAATTTTCAGAGACTAGATATATATATATATATATATATATATATATATATATATAAATATATATATATTAGGTTAAAATCTAAGTAGTACATCTGAGATGTCCCAACTATCCCCAAGCCAAGTGATAATGGAAAGAACTCCCTGAGATGAACAGCAACACCGTCTACTTCCAGAAGTAATTCCAATACTGTGTACATAAAAAGTATGCTGTCTTGAATAAAACTAGATATAGAGGGTATAAAAGCAACCATAGAACAATTACAAGGGGACTTTAACCAGGCACTAACAAGAGCTGATGCTGTGGAAAATAAAATAGTGGCTCAAGAGGGCAGCATGTATTTACTGTACTTGAAGAGAAAAGTGAATATCATTACAGACAAATACAGTATCTATTAGAAAAAGTTGCCGATGTGGAAAACAGAGGAAGATGGAATAATATACAAATTATGGGGGGTGCTGGAGGAGGTAAATGAGAATGATGTTATTAAATTATTGCATCGCTTTCTTCCTGGAATTTTGAACTATCAGTGGTCCTGGGCCTTGGAAATAGAAAGGGCGCATAGATCTCTAGCCTCCTCCCCACCCCACCCCCCAAATGGTGCCAGACCAAGACCCATGATCACAAATTGTCCTAGGTACACAATTAAAGAGGATATAGTGCACTTCACCAGAAATAAAGGGCATTTGACATGGAGAGAAGAAAGACTTCTTGTATTTCAAGACTTCTCTTTTGACCTAATGGAAAAACAGAAGGCTTTCAGGGAAGTAGAAAAGGTGCTTCAAGAATACAAAATGCAGTACTATTTTAATATCCAGCAGTCCTGGTGATCTCAAATGAATGGGTAAAAAAACCTTTACTGTGAAAAGTTGTAGGGTATTTTGGGCTTCTTCAAAAATCAGTTAGTCATTAATGCTAGACAGAACATCACATCGTTTCAAATCCAAAGCAAGCCTCTGAATCAGCACGAGTCTACTCCCGGTGTAAGACTCCCCCACTACAAACACTTCCAATAGCCTACAACACAGATCTGTCATTCATACGAACATATGAACAGATGAAGAAGACAGTGGAAGAAGGCCATTTGGTTAGCTTGGCCTAATGTCCCTGCCCTCCCTCCCCACTCCTCCCATCCTCCCTACCCATGATCCTTACCTTTCCCATATGCCTATCCCATCCTCTCTTAAAGCTGCCCACTGTCTTCAACAAGAGGACCTCTTCCAGCAGTGCATTCCAAGTGTCCACCACCCTTTCTGTGAAGAAGTGCTTCCTGTCCTCCCTCCAGTTCAGCATAAAGTTGACTTTTACAAAAACACTGACTCAAAGGAAAACTGCAGCCTCATATCTTCTAAATTTTATTTGGTTCCATGTCAACAGACAACTCTTTTTAAGTACAGTGGTGTCCCTCAGGATAAAATGCAATTCTGCAGCATTTTGAAGCCCTCTCCAGAATGCTGCAGAAAACCTACTGAATAAATAAATGCAATTTCAGTGGTAATTAGTCCCCCTTGTCTTTCAGGAAAATATGACACTGCAAGGATTAAGTGAATGCCACAGTTTCCTGCATGACAAAGGGGACTAATTGCCATTGAAATTAAATTGCTTTATTCAGTAAGTCTGCTGCAGCACACTGCAAAGTGTGTTAAAAGTGCATTTCATCCTGGGGACAACACTGTAGCTGTTAGATATGTATGTAACTGCTTTAGTCTGTTTTCACACTTCATATTAGGCCCTGTAACTGTCCTGGGAGGTTCCATTTGGTGGTTGTTGAAATCTCATTGTTCCTGAGAGCTGAATTAGCATATAAGAACATGATGCATAATTAAGCAATAATGCACGACAGGGTGTGTGTTGTGCTAAGATAATGTCACACCTGGGGTGATTAGGCATGAGGCCACAGGCCAAGTGTGACTAATCACCCCAGAAGTGACATTATCCCAGCACAACACACACCCTGGAGTGCATTATTGCTATTCCACAATGACTCATGAATAAAAAAAAATATGTTTAAAACTAGTTTGCTTGCTGTTTTTTTAATGAGGAGGTGTACTGTTTAAAAAAATAGAGCTAATTTCTTGCCAGTAGGTGGAACTGCCCTGTTTATCTGTGGCTGTGCAGTCCCGAGTCTGTACGTCAATCTTTATGTGTTGTTTGCATTGCTTTGGTCAGGTGTACTGTTAAGCCCAGTGTTTTTTTTTTTTAGCTTTCATTTTTTTATTTTCTGTTTAAGTCTTTCCCCATCTGTTGGTCCTGCGCTGTTAAAAACAGCAAGTGGCAATGATCAGGTAAGACACACTGAGGCATGCTGTCACACTTGCCGTTAGTGTGTGTGTGTATGTGTGTCTAGGTTGTCAGCAGAGAATGTCGTGAGTGGTGTGGTTAGAATGGGGGGGTAGCAGATTGAAGTGAGGGCTTCTGTAAATGTTTTTATTTGTGTACAGGAGCCAGAGTTTCTGGGGGAAAAAAATGTTTGCTGTGAAACTCAACTCTCGTAGTTAGTGCACGAGGCTGAGTGTGCTGTGAGTGGGAGAGCACTGATGTGAAGGTGGAATTTGAATGGCAGTTAAAGCTGCTCAGGAAAGAGCTGTACCAATATAAAATGGTACAGTACATTTTGGGACTGAATATCTTTTTCTGTTTTGGAGATTTTTAGTTTGATACTGAAGGAGCCAAGAGTAAGGAAGGCAGGTTGCGAGCAGGGGAAGCGGGCTGTGTACAGAAAGAGGGATCACTCATTGTGGGTAGTGTGTAGTGATTTAAAATAGATTTATGTGGTCATCTGTGCACTGGGACTGGAGCCATGATGTTGTGCTGGGATAACATCATGGGTCCAGTCCCAAAGTGACCAGGATTTTTCTTTGCCATTGTATAATCAACCTTTAATCAATCAATCAATCAATCAATCACTTTATTTAACCATGCATAAACACCATTGAGCAAGCTCATTTTCAAGGTGGTCCTGGGCATTAATACAATACAGTACACTTCATAAGATTACAATTATGGTGGACAACGGTGCAAAAAAAAAAAAAGATAAATTATTGTGAAGGTGCCGGTCAATATGGGCCTATACATACTGGTCAACATAATTAACATGCAAAGGTACATAATGATAAGCTTTACTGAAAAAGAGACAACAATCCCATATAGTCTCCGCTAAGTAAGAGCTCATACCTAAATGATAAAAAATAAGGCGGTATTAAGGAATAGGGTAGAAATTGGGGTGAAAGAGTAGGCAGCCAAAAGGGAGGCCAGAATAGGTAAAAGGTAGAGAATAGGCAGGGCCATCTTGGATTAAGGGAACTAGACTTGTAGGTATTAGGTTTCTGTTGTTAGGAATGTGGGGTGGATGAGATACTTAGGTGTAGGATTTGAAAGTGGCACCCGGGGCTTAGGGGTCATCAGCATCTGAAACAGTTGCATGATTCCTTCAGATAATCCATTAATAGAGCTTTGAATGTGAAAATGCTTGGAAGTGAGGATAATTTTAATGAGTCTTGCATAGTGCTCCAAAGTGATGGAAGTGAGAAGTTGATTGCTTCTGAACCAAGGGTAGTTTTCACTCTAGGAATCTGGAAGCAGATTAAGGAGAAGCATCTCAGGCCATAGGAACCTTTAGCCCATTTGAAGATGTTCGAGATGTATGCAGGGAGGTTATCAGATAATGCTCTAAAAAACCAGAGGAGAGCATTCCTTTTCCTTCTAGTTAAGAGTGAGGTCCATCCCGAAACCTGGTATAGACGACAGTGATGTGTACTACAGGGTAGATTTAAGATAAATCTTAAAGCCCGGTGGTAAAGGGTGTCCAGTTTGTTTAGCATCATTGATGGGCAATGACTGTAAAGGAAGTCAGCGTAGTCCAGTATAGGTAGGAATGTAGTTTGTACTAGTCTCATTCTGGCTTCTAATGTGAGTAGGTGTTTAATGCAATAGAATAAACCTAGTCACTGTCTTAGTTTCTTCGAGGTTTCATTTAAGTGGTACAGAAAGTTGAGCTTGTTATCCAGCCAGAACCCTAGGTATTTAAAGGTATCAACTACTTCAAGGGGTTCATCTAATAGTGTTCAGATCTGTATGATATGTGGACATCTGGAAGTAGACTTTGGTGAGAGAATCATTGCTTTAGTCTTTTTGGCATTGAGGAGGAGCTTATGAGTGAGAAGGTTGTATTGGAGGGTGACAAAGTCTTTCTGTAAGTACTCATGGGCCAGATCCAAGGATGAATTTGTGGTATAGAGTATAGTATCATCTGCGAATAAGTGCACATTTACTGTGCCCAGCTGCAAGTCCAGATTATTGATGTATATTGCAAAGAGGGTAGGGCCCAGGATGGAGCCTTGTGGGACTCCTTGTAACAAGGATTTTTGTGGGGACAGATCTCCTATGGCTTTGACTTGTTGTAACCTATTGGTTAGGTAGCTGGTGAACCATTTAATGGCAGAACTATCAAGTCCAATGTTACTCAGTGCAGTAAGCATGATGGTATGATCCACAGTAGCGAAGGCCTTACTTAGATCAAGGAAGAGGGCAAATACATGCTTCTTAGAGTCCAAGGCCATTTGCCAGTCTGTAGTTACTTTGGCAAGAGCCAATACTGTACTGTGTTTGGCTCTGAGGCTGGACTGATCCGGGTTTAGCAACTTTTGTGAATCCAAATGTTCTCTAAGTTGGATGTTGACAATTTTTCAAGTAATTTAGAGAGGACGGATAGTATAGAAATAGGCGGTAATTGTTCAGATCACTCGGATCCCCAGTCTTGAATAATGGTAGGATGTGGGCAGTTTTCCACAAGTCAGGTAGCTCACCTTGAATCAGAGAGGTGTTGAATAAGTGTGTAATGGGGCAGTCAGATAGGTATGGCCAAGTTTTAGGAAGTACGGTTCAATATTATCAGCACCCACACTCTTTTCTGTATCCAGAGAAAGGAGGAGGTCCTCCACTTGCTTAAATGTAATTGTGAGGAAGCTGAAGGGGGTGGGATGCGATTGGTTATGGTTGTGATTATCAGTGAAGCCAACAGTGTAGTCTCTTGCCGGGCTAAGTTTGCTGATAGGTGAGGTGTCAAAGGCAAGCCCTGCAGTGGCAAAGTGATCATTAAGCTTCTCTAGTATATCAGCTTTGTCCATATAGGTGGTACCATCAGACACAATTTTGTTTGGAAGGGGTGTTGCAGTGGACTGACCTTCGACTTCTTTGAGGATGTTCCAAAATTTGGCAGAGTTGTTTTTATTGTCTTCTAGTTCTTTTTGGAAGTACCTAGCTTTTTCTGACCTGAGTAGCTTGGTACAAGCATTCCTAGTGGTACGGAATGCTAACCAATCAGCCTCCAGGTGGGATTTCCTCACTTTTTTCCACCAGTAGTCCCTATCCCTAAGTGCTTTCTTCAGGATGGGAGAGAACCAGCCAGGAGTTTTATTTTTTTGATTTGATCAGTCTTAGTGGGGCGTGTTTGTCTATTAGCCCCAGTAAGAGGCTGTGAAAGATGTTAAATGCCTCGTTAAAGGTGGGGTCTAGATAGAAATCCTGCCAATGAATGTTGCTTAGATCTTTCAGGAAAGTGTACTGGCAGAACTTTTTCAGGCATCTTTTCAGTTAGAATTTGGAGGCCGTTTTTATTTGGGAAGGATGTCTGATGCAGGCAGTAGCACAATGGTCGCTTTAAACTCCCCCAGTATGCCAGTCTGCTTAATTAGTCTTCAAAGAAACAAGCTGCAAGAAGGTTATGATATGTTATCAACTGTTCTACACAGAACATCATTTATGTGGTGAGTTGTGATTGTCATTAATTCTATGTGGGAAAAACAAAAAAGACTTTTTTAAGAACCGTATATCTGAACATTTATGCAGCATTGATAAGAAAAACATGACAAATATTTGTGTCCACATTATGCATAAGGAACCAGGACATAAATTTAAGTTTCAAGGTCTGGAAAATATCTCATTAAACATAAGGGGTGGGGACTTAGATAACAAGTTGTTGCAAATGGAGAGCATGTGACCATATATGTATGTATATATATATATATATATATATATAATATATATACACACACACATATGTATACACACACACACACACATATATATAGATATAGATAGATAGATAGATAGATAGATAGATAGATAGATAGATAGATAGATAGATAGATAGATAGATAGATAGATATTGAGGGCACATGCCCATATGGGTTTAAATGCATGGTTTAGTTTAGCACCTTTTTAAAAAAGATAGTGGAATTAATTATCCTGTACATATGAACCGAAATGTATATTTATTTACTGTCAGATGATGTCTCTTTATTCTTTCATAGGATATATATATATATATATATATATATATATATAGCAATTTATTGTTTTAGATTGTTGTCTATGGTGTTGGTATTTGTGTATGGTGGATTTTTATACTGTTTGATATTCATAGATATTTTCAGCAATGTTAAGATGCACTTACTGTCACTTTAAAATTGCATTTAATGGAACTATGTTTCTTGTGTCTAGCCATGCTTTGAGAAAGCATCAGTGTGATGTGAAAATGTTTAACATTTTGTGAGGGGGTTCTGCTGCTGTTTTTAAAAGGATCAATTAAACTTCCTTTTTTTAACTTTGACCAAGCTATGTGGTCTTTTTGACTGTTTACCATAGTAACCCCACTCCACCTGCATGTACTAAGGCTATGAAATACTACAATTACCTTTATTGTGTTTTGCAAACTGAGTTGTAATGCAGGGTTTTTCCCCTTTAAACTCCATTCAGTTTATGTGTTCCCAGTGCATTTTTGCAGTGCATTGGTTCTTTAAGCATAGAGATACGTGATATAAGTGGTTGATCTGACATCATGTTCTCATATGCTAATGCAGTTCTCATGGACAATGAGATTTCAGCAACCATGAAATGGAGAACCCCCAAGGCAGTCGTGGGGGCTACCATGAGCAGTGAAAACAAACTAAAGCTAATGCATGTAGCCCTAACAGCTACAGGAAAGGAGTTGTCTGTTGACATGGAAACAAATACAATTTAAATTATATGAGGTTATTGTTTTACTTTAAATGCCGGCAGATTCCCCCCTCCCCCCCCCATTATCTGTTGACTAGTAAAGGTCAACATATCTCAACATACAGGAGAAGTAAACCTCCCACCAGACCATTTTCTTCATCAAACAAGTCATCCAAGATGAATCCTAAACAAAGAGGCAGAAGTACCAGTAGAGAAGACCTTTCTGCTTCCAGTTCTGGTTTTGTATCTACACCCGAACCATGACAAACTTCAAATCAAGTGAAAGAAATGGTTTTAATTGTTGAACCAGAGACCCTGTAAACCTTGAAATCTTTGCTTTGACTTTTCTTCTGACTCCCTTCTTTTATTTCTGGTTCTGAATATTCTGTCAGTAACATAGGCTCAGGATGATCGTACTACCAGCCCTCATTGGCTTTGACCTACTTCTCTTTCAGTTGTTCCCTTTTGTCTTATTTCATTCATATTTACTACATTATTCAGTAAGAGCTACTCAGATTATAAAGTTACATAAGCGTGGTAAGTCTAAACAATGTTTAATATATTAGGCTGTCGTAAGCAGCATTGAAAAGACCTTCATTTTTAGGAGGTCTTAATGACTCCTAGTTCCAGTACTTTAAGTGAACTCCATATGGTTCAGTATAACTTTATGTCAGTCTCACCATGAATTAATCAAACTTTAAACATCCCATACCTTTTATTATATTTTGTTTGAATAATTTTTGGTCTGATTAGAAGCTTGCTCCAAAATACAAGTCATGGCTTGTTTTAGTAGTTGTATCACTTTAGAGCTCCTTCACATGAGATAGCAGTGCTGCTCAACTTATCCTCACAGAATCTGATTTAAAATAAAGTATGGTGACCTGACCAAGGTTGTTTTTTTTTTGTTCTCTATGGCACATCACACCCTGTGTTTGCTTGCATAACCTGAAGCAGATATCAGACAGACAAGATATCACTCGATTTTGTAATATTCAAGAGCTTTAATAGAGATCTCTCCATGTAAGGTACCTATGATGTATAGCTTGCTTTATAGGGGAGAGTCAACAAAAGGGCAGCCCCTATAAACCACATACTCTTGGTATAAAAAGCATATCTGATGGTATTATAGCCTTGAAACAGATCATGTGTCGCACTTAATATCTGTATCAATGTTTAGGGGTGTGCCACTTCTTCAGAGAAGATAATTATAACATTAGATTTCTGCCATTCAGCCTTGGTCTTCATGAATACCCTTTTCACATATTGATTTGGGGATATTTGATGCAATACTCAGCATGATTTGTTTTCCTTAAAATGCCCCTTGAGCAATTTCCCATTAAACAAGATAGGTACAGAGGGGCTGTTCAAAGTAAGGGAGGGGAGGGACACCAGGGGCCATGATATGAGACTGGAGGGAGGAAGGTTCAGGAGGGAGATGAGGAGACACTTTTTTACAGAGAGGGTGGTGGCTGGGTGGAATGCGTTATCTGCAGAAGTGGTATCCAGTAGAACAGTGGACTGCTTCAAAAGGGGATGGGAAAGGACAAGGGGGAGGGTCAATAAAGGGGAAGGGTGGAAGGGAGGGAGGGGCAGCTGCAGAATAAGGGGTGCTAGCTGCACATTCGAGTAGACTTGATAGACCTCTAGGCCTTTATCTGCTGGCAAATTTCATATGTTTGTATATTCATATTATATAGTTAAAGGGCAATACCAGCAGCTTTACCACCTAACAGATTCTAGTTGGAACTCTGCTCTCTGATGCCATTGAGTATAGGCTCTAGTGTACTGTTATTGTCAACCTTAAAGCTGTTACTCTCCCTAGCCAACTTCTTTTGTTACTACTTCTCCTCCCATTTCAATACATTTCCAATTTTTAATGCTAGCAATTTCATTTAGTTTTTTTAAACTTCTCTGATTTTTATTTTATTCCTCTTCTATTTTAGTTCTATTTAATATAAATTATAGTGTTACTACATAAGTTCATAATATTTTCAGTGATTAGAACTAGTAAGTTAGGAACTGATATCCTTTTTCTTCTTTGTTTGAGCTTTTCAGGTAATACTGGTGCCATAAATAAAGCTTATTTAGCATAGTAATTCTCACATACTATATATAAACATGGTTTTGGTAAAAGGGTCTCAGGTGTTAACTTCATTAAGGTATTTAGCATTTTTGCTGTCATCAGACTTTATTCCTCTGGACTGTTATTGTTGTAAGAAGTTCATATTTACCTAGGTGTTGTCCTTATTTCAGTCCATGATGTCTGTATACAAAATTGCCTAATAGAATGTAAGTGGGCTAGATCACCCATTAAAAGAAAGAAGTTCCTAATTATCTTAAAAAGCATCAAAGTGATATACAGTATTAGTTAAGTGACCATACCTACTACAGCGTACTGGAAAGTGACCCTACTACAGAATATAAATAAGCACTACAGGAGTTAATTGGAGCATTTCCACACCATGTCCAAGGCAAACTAAATGCCCTTATCCCCAGTGAACCCAAGCCAGGGACAGTCTACATGCTTCCTAAAATATATAAGCCTGGTAATCCTGATAGACCCATATTCTCTGGCAATGATACCCTGACAAGGGGAATATCAGGGTTTGTAGAAGCTATTTTAAAACCGCTGGTTATACAAAGGGATAGTTACATCCAGGACACTATACACTTCCTGCGTACACTTTCTAGTTTCAAAAACTTACCCCCAGATACCATTTTAGCCATGATGGATATAACATCCCTGTACACTAATATTCCACACACAGATGGCATTTCAGCCTGCCTTAAATACCTGCATGAGAAGGAATTGGACCACAACATCAACCCTGGAGTCGTGGGTAAACTTATTGAATTCATTCTGACACATTACTTCAGCTTCAATGGTAAACATTATGTTCAAACTATGGGAACAGCAGTGGGCACCAGGATGTCTCCACAGTATGCTAATCGTTTTATGGTGAGTTTGAAGGAGGACTTTTTAAGGCACTGTACACATAAACCACTCAAGTATTTCCATTACATTGATGACTTGTTTATAATTTGGACAGAGGGCACTGACACACTAAAGGATTTTCATCAGCAACTTAATAACCTCCACCCAACTATAAAACTTTCGCGGGAATATTCTGCCACCAGTGTAAATTTTCTTGATACCACTTTCACTATCAAGGATTGGAACCCTACATACCTGTATTTACAGGAAACCAGCAGACAGAGATACACAGGAAAAGTAATCACCCGAGCCACACAAGCAAATCTGTCATATATAGTCAAGAACTTTGGTATCACTGCCTCTGTTCAAATGAAGAAGACACAGACACACACATCTGGCGATGTTGAAAAACACCTTTATTGAGCAGAGACACTCATCCAGAGAAATTGACAGAGCAGTGGAACATGCAACACAGGTCCCAAGAGAACAACTACTGCAATATAAGGAAAGGAACACTACTAACAGAATATCTGTAGTAGTCACATATCATCCTGACCTTGAACTTCCACGTACGATTATTAAGGACCTCCATCCAATAATTAGTGAGGATTTATTTATTTATTTGTATTTCGGATGACACCTTTGAGCCGAGGGCTCTTTTACAAAGGTTCCACGTCAAGGCAATAAGGACAATAAGGTACAAAACATAACACAATCATTACAATGGAACTTACAAAAAAAAAGAGACAAGTAAGGTTACAATAATAGCAGCCTAAGGCATTGTCAAGGAATTGTGTTGTGAGTTAATTATACAGTACAAGTCATAGGTGGCTCAGTGAAGCTTTGTTAAGAATGGGTTAGTGGGAAAGAGAAAGAAGAGTGGTGGTGAGGGGGTGGTATGGGAGAGAGAGGGAGAAGGGGAGAAATAAGGAGGGCATTGCGTTGGGTATGTGGTAGATGGGAAATAGCCAGGGAGGAGGAATGGGGGGATTTATTTATTTATTGAAGTCTAGGATAACACCACTTGAGCTCAAAGCTCTTTACATTGGTTCCATGTCATGATGACAATACAAAACTGGGTTGTACAAAATTACAAAGGTAGGATACAGCAGTATGCAACAAGGAATTGTACACGTTACAGAGGAAGTTAGGATATTGGAAGCGGGGCTAACAAAAGACATTTAGAGGTAAGAATGCCTGAAAGGAAAACCAATCAATTGTCAGTGGGGACATAGGGTTAGCTAAAGAATGGGTGCTAGATGAAAAAGGAAGAGGAGACAGAGTCATCCTATACCCAGTAATGGGGGGTAGGAGAGGAGGAGGAGGAGCTGTGGTAGTGAGGAGGGATGCTTGAGGGTAGTATGCCTGGAGGGGATTATAAGAAGCAATCACAGAAACAGGATGGAACCTGTGATTGTATTTTTCAAGAACTACCATTACTATCTTTTAAACAACTACCTAATTTAGCCTACCTGATTATTAGGAGTCAGCTTGAACCGGAACAGAATACCATGACATCATATGGTACATGACCCTGTCATCAATGCAGATGTAAGACGTGTAACCTCATTTCTACTTCAGATTGTGTGGTTACATCACAAAACAAACAATTCAGGATACAGGGGAATTATACATGTACGTCAAGTAATGTCTATTTTATCCAATGCAAGAAATGTCTTCATACAGGTTGTGTGGGGGAGACAAAACAACTCTGCACTAGAATGAATTCACACTGGCATTCTATTAATATGAAGACAGAATCATAGAAACATAGACTTTGACCGCAGATAAGGACTGCTTGGCCAACCTAGTTTGCCCATTTCTCTACCTACAGGATAAGCTGTGGATCCTAGTTAACCAATAGCCTATTTTTCCTTCCCACCACAAGAATTGCCTTATGTCTGTCCCATGTATTCTTGAATTCTCCCAAAGTTTTAGATCCCACAACCTCCTCAGGAAGGCTGTTCCATGTGTCCACCACCCTCTCTGTGAAAAAATACTTCCTCACATTGCCCCTGAATCGCCACCTCCTATCTTGCACATCTCTTTTTCTGAATGATGCTATCCTCTTGGACTTTGTTGATTCCACTGAGGTACTTAAACATTTCTATCCTGTCCCCCCTCTCCCTCCTTTTCTCAAGTGTATACATATTAAGCTCCTTTAGTCTCTCCTTGTATGGCTTCTCTTGCAGACCCTGCACCATTTTAGTTGCCCTTCTCTGGACTGCCTCTATCCTTGTGGAGATGGGGTCTCCAGAACTGGATGCAGTACTCCAGATGGGGCCTCACCAACTGTCTGTACAGAGGAATAACAACTTCCTGTTTTCTGCTGGTGATGCATCTCCCTATACATGCCAGTATACCCCCAGCCCACCCTACTGCCTTCTCACATTGCTTGATAACCTTAAGGATATCTGCTATGATTACCCCCGGGTCCCTTTCCATTTTTGTTGTTGTTACTACCTCCCCCCCATTGGGTAATTTTCCCCTGGGTTTTTGTTTCCCAGGTGCATTATTTTGCACTTCTTTGCATTGAATCCAAGCAGCCATACTTTTGACCATTCCTCCAACCTGGCCATGTCCATTCTAATCCTTTCCATGCCTCCTTGTGTATCAACCCTGTTGCAGATCTTTGTGCCATCTGCAGAGGCATACTTTTCCTTCTAGTCTCTCTACAGTGTCACTTATAAAGACATTAAAAGGACTGGACCCAGTACTGATCCTTGTGGTACCCCACTAATAACCTCTCTTTCTTCAGAGTGGACTCCATTTACAATTACCTTCTGTGTCCTGTTGTTCAGCCAATGTTTTACCCAGGCTACCACCCTGGGACCCACTCCCAGGCTGGTTAATTTGACTACTAATCTTTTGTGTGGGACTGTGTCAAATGCCTTACTAAAGTCTAGGTAGGTCATGTCCACAGTCCTTCCCTGGTCTACTACTTTGGCCACCCAGTCAAAAAAATCAATTAAATTCATCTGACATGACCTTCCCACTGTAAACCCATGCTGCCTTGGGTCCTGTGCCCCACTGGCCCCTAGGTATGGAACAGTTCTTTCCTTTAGAAACAATTCCATCACTTTCCCTACCACAGAGGTTAAACTGACAGGTCTGTAGTTTCCTGCTTCTGTCTTGGTCCCACTTTTGTGAAGGGGAATCACATCTGCCTTCCTTCAGTCCTCAGGTACCACACCATCCTCCCATGATTTGTTAAAAAGGGTAGTCAGTGGTTTCACTAGTTCTCCTCTTAATTTGTTTAGAATTCTGGGGTGAATTCCATCAGGCCCTATTGCTTTGTCCATCTTCAGTTTTAGGAGTTCTTTCAGACACCTTTCTTCTGTGAAAGGATTAGGATTGACCCCTATCAAAGAGTGCTTCTGTTAATTGGATTAGTTACAAACAACAGTTAGGGGCTAGAAAAAGACATGATGGGAGTGGTGCAGTGCAGTGGCTGTGAGCAGCAGTCCTCCAGGAGACATTCTGGAGGATGCAGTGTTGTCCCATCTGCAGGCACCTATCTGGGCTGAAGGAGGAGGTTGCTCATCTCCAGGCTGGGTTGGCCAGGATCTGTGGGACCTTCTCTCCACCCAGGGACCACGGGTCACTACCATTGCCTCAGAGGTTGCCAAGAAGAGGAGTGGTTGGACCACAGTGGGCTCAGGGATGGTGAGGTCATGGAACAGAGGTGCATCCCTCTAGTTGTACCTCTCCACAATTTCTATGCCATTCTGGAAAAGTGTGGTTCCTCTATGGAGGCACCCACAGTGGAGACCAAGGAGGATGCTGGGAACCTCCACAAGGAGACCCAAAAGAGGGTGGCATGGACCCCAAGGAAGAAAACAACTCCTGGTGGGTGACTCCATTGTTAGGAATGTAGAACTGGGAGAGGAAGGGGAGAGGGAGGTAAGGTGCCTGCCTAGCACCATGGCTTGGAGGGGCAGGGAGCGAATCCTCAGGATTGCAGGAGCAGCTGCACAGGGGAAGGAGCTGGATGTCATTGTCCACCTAGGGACAAATGACCTGGCTAAGAAAGGGATAAGAGCAGTGCAAGAAGCATTTGTGGAGATGGGGAAGGGCCTTAGACAAATAGCACACAAGATAACCTTCTCAAAGGTGCTGCCTGTCTGTGGCGTGGGTGAGGTTAGAGTGCTCCACACCATGGGATTGAATCAGTGGTTGAAAAATTGGTGCAGAGCTCAGGGATTTGGCTTCATTGGGGACTGGGGGTCCACCTGGAGGGATGCAGGCCTATACTGGCATGATGGTCTGCATCTGTCCAGGAGGGGAACCAGGATCCTAGGTGATAGGTTTGAATACTTCATTGGAAAGCATTTAAACTAGCCAAGGGGGGGAGGCACTGGAAAGGAGCAGTGCAATCCTAGCCCCCTCAAAAAATCGTGGTACTAAGTGAGGTAGACACCAACACAGAGGTGTCAATAGAGAGAAGTGCAGGGGTAAATGGAGAAAGTGGCAAACACAATAAGGACAGGGATGGGGCAAAAAGGGGTAAGGCCATCAAGAAATGGAGGGCAATGAGTACCAACACCCATAATCTGGGCAACAAGCTCCCTGAACTGATGGCCTCAATGGAAGAGGGATGCATGGATATTGTAGCAGTCACAGAAACATGGTACACAGAGAACCATGACTGGGATGTTAACATACCATAGTACCCAACCTACAGGAGAGACAAGGAGGGCAGAAGAGGGGGGAGTAGCTCTCTATGTAAGGGAAGGGATAAAAGCAACTGAACAAAAGAGTAAACAGGGAGGAGAGGAGGCACTGTGGGTCACCTTAGAGACTGGAAATGGCACCACAATCTACACAGGGGTTGTATACAGACCCCCATGTCAGGGGGAGGGAATGGACAAGGTTATTATAGAAGACATACTTAGAATGGCAGAGAAAGGGGAGATACTGTTGATGGGGGACCTTAATATGCCAGATGTTAATTGAAGCACATTTTCTGCGGCCACATCCAAAAGCAGGGCCATTATTGATGCCCTTCAGGCAGCATGCCTCAGACAGCTAGTTTTGGAACCTACTCATGAGGGAGCAATCTTAGACCTCATACTCTCAAATGGGGACAGTGAGAGGATCTCAGATCTAGAACTGGGTAGCCATTTGAGAACAAGTGACCACCAAACAGTGTGGTTCATGATAAACTCAGCTACAGAGTCAAGCCATACAAAAGTGAGGGTACTGGACTTCAGGAGGCTGACTTTGGCAAGATGGGAGAGTGCCTTAGGAAAGCACTAGCAAACGGGCTAGGAGGAGGGTAGGCGCAACAATGGGGAAATATCAAAACTGCCATCACAGAGGCAACAAGCCTTTGTGTGAAGCAAATAAACAAATCAAAATAAAAGAAAAAGCACTATGGTTCTCAAAAGAGGTGGTGGTGAAGGTTAGGGAGAAAAAGATAGCATTTAGGAAGTATAAGGAAACACAGAAGGAGCAGGACAAAGAACTGTACCAATTAAAGCAGAAGGAAGCAGGAGGGTAGTCAGAAATAGCAAAGGCACAAAATGAGGAAAAGATAGCCAACTCAGTTAAGAGGATAAAACCTTTTATAGGTATATCAGGAGTGTAGAAAGACAAAGGGAGGGATAGTGAGGCTGAATAGAATGGATGGACGGTGGGCAGAGAGTGACAGTGAAAAAGCAGGGATACAGTACTCACAAAAGAGGAAGTGGGGGAGGTGCCTAATCCAATTAACAGAAGCACTCTGGAGAGGGGGGGTTGATCCCAGTCCTTTCACAGAAGAAAGGGTTCTGAAAGAACTCCTAAAACTGAAGGTGGACAAAGCAATGCGGCCAGATGGAACTCATCCGAGAATTCTAAAAGAATTAAGCAGACAACTAGTGACACTACTGACTACCCTTTTTAACAAATCATGGGAGGATGGTGTGGTACCTAAGGACTGGAAGAAAGCTGATGTGATTCCCCTTCACAAAAGTGGGACCAAGACAGAGGCTGGAAACTACAGACCTGTCAGTTTCACCTCTGAGGTAGGGAAAGTGATGGAATCACTTCTGAAGGAAATAATTTTTGAGTACCTAGAGGCTAGTGGGGCATAGGACCCAAGGCAGCATGGGTTCACAGAGAGAAGGTCATGTCAGATGAATCTAATTGATTTCTTTGACTGGGCAACCAAAGCAGTAGACCAGGGAGGGGCTGTGGACATGGCCTACTTAGACTTTAGCAAGGCATTTGACACAGTCCCACTCAAAAGATTAGTAGTCAAATTAACCAGCCTGGGAGTGGGTCCCAGGGTAGTAGCCTGGGTAAAACATTGGCTGAATAACAGGACACAGAAGGTAATTGTAAATGGAGTCCACTCTGAAGAAAGAGTGGCTACTAATAGAGGTACCACAGGGTTCAGTACTGGGTCCAGTCCTTTTAATGTCTTTATAAGTGACATTGCAGAGGACTGGAAGGAAAAGTATGCCTCTTTGCAGATGACACAAAGATCTGCAACAGGGTTGATACACAAGGAGGTGTGGAAAGGATGAGAAGGGACTTGGCAAGGTTGGAGGAATGGTCAGAAGTATGGCAGTTTGGATTCAATGCAAAGAAGTGCAAAGTAATGCACCTGGGAAACAAAAACCCAGGGGAAGATTACACAATGGGGGGAGGTAGTAACAACAACAAAAATGGAAAGGGACCTGGGTGTAATCACATCAGATGACCTTAAGGTTGGCAAGCAATGTGAGAAGATGGCAGGGAGGGCTGGGGGGATACTTGGATGTATAGGGAAAGGCATCACCAGCAGAAAACAGGAAGTTGTTATCCCCCTCTACAGACAGTTGGTAAGACCCCTTCTGGAGTACTGCGTCCAGTTCTGGAGATCCCATCTCAGCAAGGACATAGACAGGATAGAGGCAGTTCAGAAAAGGGAAACTAAAATGGTGCATGGTCTGCAAGAGAAGCCAAACAAGGAGAGACTAAAGGAGCTTAATATGTATACCCTTGAGGAAAGGAGGGAGAGGGGACATGATAGAAATGTTTAAGTCCCTTAGTGGAATCAACAAAGTCCAAGAGGGTAGCATCTTTCAGAAAAAGAGATGTGCAAGAACAAGGGACACAATGTGAAGATAGAGGAGGGACAGCACAGGGGCAATGTGAGGAAGTATTTTTTCACAGAGAGGGTGGTGGATGCATGGAACTGCCTTCCTGAGGAGGTTGTGGTGTCTAAAACTGTGGGAGAATTCAAGAATGCATGGGACAGATATAAGGCAATTTTTGTGGGGGGTAAGAAGAAATCGGCTGTTGGTTAAATAGGATCTGCAGATTATCCTGTAGGTAGGGAAATGGGAAGACTGGGGGGGCCAAGCGGTCCTTATCTGCCATCAAAGTCTATGTTTCTATGTTTCCATGTTTAGGGGTAACCCATGAAGTGGGCGCATGAGGAAGGGCGCCGTCCGTTATGGCGACACCTTCCTCACGCAATCCACTCGTGGTGACTAACAGGTAGGGTGACCAGATGAGGGGTGGACGAACTAGGTGACAGGATGTCACTATACACACATGCATGGGGGGTAGGAGTGGGCACAGCGAGTGTGGGCTGGGAGGGGGTGGAGAGGCTGTAGGAGGTGGCACTGCAGTTGTCAATCGAGCTGCGGTGTGGCATCGGGGATTGGGCAACGGCTGGGGTGGGTGAGATACTGGGTTCTGTTTCTGGGTGCTGGTGAAATTTTTATTGTGCCCGGCCAAAACCTTTTTATTTTTACTACTTTCACCTCCCCAACATGAACCCCCCCCCCCCAGAGTTGAGAATCCTTAAGTAAGGGGGGTGTGGTGGGTGGGGGCACAGCCCCCCCACAGAAAGTGGTAAAAATATGTCCTGGCACCATTGTGCTGGTGCACCAAGGTTGTCAGTGTGCCGAAAATGTGTTCAGCACTCTGACTGAGTGATAACGGCAATCACCTTTAGGCATTCGCCGTTATCACATAGACCCATGTTTAGGTACCTCCTCTTCCTCCTCTTTTGTGAATACTGAGCAGAAATATTCATTCAGTATCCCTGCTTTTTCACTGTCCCTCTCTGCCCACCCACCGTCCATTCTGTTCAGCCTCACTATCCCTCCCGTTGTCTTTCTATGCTCCCTGATGTACCTATAAAAGGTTTTATCCCCCTTCTTAACTGAGTTGGCTATCTCAGTTTGGGCCTTTGCTTTTCTGACTTCCCTCCCTGCTTCCTTCTGCTTTAACTGGTACAGCTGTCTGTCCTGCTCCTTCTGTGTTTCCTTATATTTCCTGAATGCTATATTTTTCTCCCTGACTTTCCCTGCCACCCATTTTGAGAACCATAGTGGTTTTTTCTTTTATTTTGATTTGTTTATTTGCTTCACACAAAGGCTTGTTGCCTCTGTGATGACAGTTTTGATGTTTCCCCATTGTTGCTCCACCCCTTCTTCTAGCCTGTTTGCTAGCACTTTTCTAAGGCACTCTCCCATCTTGTCAAAGTCAGCCCTCCTGAAGTCCAGTACCCTCACTTTTGTATGGCTTGACTCTGTAGCTGAGTTTATCATGAACCACACTGTTTGATGGTCACTTGTTCCCAGATGGCAACCCACTTCTAGATCTGAGATCCTCTCACTGTCCCCATTTGAGAGTACAAGGTCTAAGATTGCTCCCTCATGAGTGGGTTCTGAAACTAGCTGTCTGAGGCATCCCACCTGTAAGGCATCAAGAATGGCCCTGCTCTTGGATGTGGCTGCAGCAAATGTGCTCCAGTTAACATCTGGTGTATTCAGATCTCCCATCAACAGTATCTCCCCTTTCTCTGCCATCCTAAGAATGCCTTCTATCATATCATATAAGGAGGCAGTACAGCGTAGTGGTTTAAGGCTCTGAGCTGCAAACCCGGAGACCTGGGTTTGAATCCCACAGCCCCCACTTGCATACTGTGTGACCCTGAGCAAGTCACTTAACTTCCTTGTGCTCCCAGGTCACACCTGGAAACAAGCTTCAGCTTAGTGTGCCTTTCCTGGTTAAACAATTTCCCCTATATCCTTGTCCATTCCCTCCTCCTGACATGTGGGTCTGTATACAATTCCTGTGCAGACGGTGGTGCCATTTCCAGTCTCTAAGGTGACCCACAGTGCCTTCTCTCCTCCCTGTTTACTCTTTTATTCAGTTGCTTTTATCCCTTCCTTTACATAGAGAGCTACTCCTCCTCCTCCTCCTCTTCTCCCCCCGGCTCTCCTGTAGGTTATGTACCCTGGTATGTTAACATCCCAGTCATGGTTCTCTGTGTACTATGTTTCTTATTGACTGCTATGATATCCAGGCATCCCTCTTCCATCAAGGCCACCAGTTCAGGGAGCTTGTTGCCCAGACTTTGGGCATTGGTACTCATTACCCTCCATTTCTTGATGGCCTTACTCCTTTTTGGCCCATTCCTGTCCTTATTGCCTTTGTCACGTTCTCCATTTACCCCTGCCCTACTACTTATCAACATCTCTATATTGGTGTTTACCACACTTACTACCCTGACTTTTTGGGGGGGCTAGGATTTCCCTGCTCCTCTCCAGTGCATCCCCCCTTGGCTAGTTTAAATACTTGCAAATGAAGCATTTAAACCTATTACCTAGGATCCTGTTTCCCCTCCTGGGCAGATGCAGATCATCATGCCAGTATAGGCCTGCATCACTCCAGGTGGATCCCCAGTACACAGTGTAGCCAAATCCTGAGCTCTGCATCAGTTTTTCAACCACTGATTGAATCCCATGGTGTGGAGCACCCTAGTCTTACTCACGTCATAGACAGGCAGCACCTTCGAGAAGGTTATTGCACTTGCTACTTGTCTAAGGCCCCTCCCCAACTCCATAAACTCTTCCTGCACTGCTCTTATCCCTTTCCTAGCCAGGTTATTTGTCCCTAGATGGACAATGACATACAGCTCCCTCCCCTGTGCAGCTTCTTCGGCGATCCTGAGGATTCGCTCCCTGTCCTTCCAAGCCATGTAACCAGACAGGCACCTTACCTCCCTCTCCCCTTCCTCCCCCATTTCTACCTTCCTAATAATGGAGTCCCCCACCAGGAGTTGTTTCCTTCCCCTGAGGGGTCCCATGCCACCCTCCTGTGGTTCTCCCTTGTGGAGGCTCCCAGCATCCTCCTTGGTCTCCACTGTGGGTGCCTCATCAGAGGAACCCCACTTTGCCAGAACGGCATAGGAATTGTGGAGAGGTGCAACTGGAGTGATGCGCCTCTGTTCCACCACCCTCACCCTCCCTAAGCCCACTGTGGTCCAACTGCTCCTTTTTCTTGGCAACCTCTAAGGCAATGGCCGTGGCCCTGGTGGTCCCTGGATAAAAGAGGAGGTCCCACAAATCCTGGCCAACTCAGCCTGGAGATAAGCAAGCCTCCTCCCTCAGCCCAGATAGGTGCCTGCAGATGGGACAACACCACATCCTCCAGAACATCTCCCAGAAGACTGCTGCTCCACAGCCACTGCACTGCACCACTCCCATCATGTCTTATTTCTGACCCTTTCACCATTGTTTGGAATCCTTACTCTTTCCTCTGGTTATATTTTTTTAGGTTTTTTTCTCTCCCTACTTACTTAGTGTCTCTGTGCTCTTTAAGCTCCTGATTGTCCTGTTCTGAGAGAAGAAAATCCTATATTTCTCAGTAGATCCCTTACTTGCTAAGAGGCAGACCTCCAGCAGCTGGGGGGGGGTCAGAGAGCTATTCTTACCCTTCTAGGATGGTGAGTCTTTGGTGGCTCTGTGATCACTGTCTTACTGCTCCCAAAGAGGAAGTTCCTGTTGTCAGTCAAATCCTGTGCATATAAAAGTAGAACTAGCTTTGGGTGGGAGGGTGAAGGGGAGGGAAGGAGGGCAATATAGTCCCAGTAGAGAAGCCCAGTCACACAGCACTCCTTTCTCCTGGTGTTCTCTGCTAAGCCTCTGGCAGAATCTATCTAGAGCAGTGTTTAAATCTAGCTTCTTTCTAACTAAGCCACTATCTCTACTTAACAGATCTTTCTACATGTAATAAAATTGCACAGATAACAATCCCCTTCAGCCACCTGAGTGTTACACCTAGATAACTGCTCAGATAACCATTCACTTCAGCTAACTCAGACAAACACACTACAATTTTTGTGTGTTTTTTTTAACCTAAATTGAAGGTCCCAGTAGAAGAGTTCTACTTCTTTAGCCCCAGTAGAGAAGTCCAGTCACACAGCACTCCTTTCTCCTGGTGTTCTCTGCCAAGCCTCTGGCAGAATCTATCTAGGGCAGTGTTTAAATCTAGCTTCCTTCTAGCTAAGCCACTCCCCCTACTCAACAGATCTTTCTCCATGTAATTATATTGCACAGATAACTATCCCCTTCAGCCACCTGAGATTTACCCCTAGATAACTGCTCAGATAGCCATTCACTTCAGCTAACTCAGACAAACACACTACATTTTTTTGAGTTTTTTTTTTACCCTGAATTGAAGGTCCCAGTAGAAGAGTTCTACTTCTTTAGTCCCAGTATAGAAGTCAGTCACACAGCACTCCTTTCTCCTGGTGTTCTCTGCCGAGCCTGACTGACAAACCAGTAGTGCAACCTTCTCCCAAGATGGCCACTCAATCGCAGATATGTCTGTGATGGTCTTAAAGGACATTTCAACAGTACACAACAGAGATGGGCTGAAATTAGACTTATTTTACTTTTCAATATGGTGGCAAATGGAATGAACATTGATGTGGGTTATATGACACATTATTCCACTTAAACTTACACAGACCTTTACTATATGTATATGTTAAATCAATGAGAATTATTTATCTTTTTTCAACATTATCTGGATATTAAAAGTACGGGATTTTCTAAATAACTGCCATAAAGCTTCTGAAGAAGGACCTGGATGGTCTGAAAGCTAGAGCACTTTGTTCTTTTCTGTGTAACATCTATGTTGGGCCAATGAAAGGTATCAAATCATTTGTTTCTGGATATTTTCTTAAAAGGACCAATCTGCAACTACACCATTTGTTTGTCAAAATGATATAGTCTTTTTTTACAAGAAGCTCATTTAAATGCTAATAAAGCTGACAAACGCTGCAGGAATTATTTCTATAACAGAACATAATTGTTACTCCTCCAAAAAATGAGGTGTTGCAATTCTAATTAAACAAGCATTTATCAATGCCAGATGTTTGCTTGCTGGCATTAGCAGTGGAAGTGCAGGAGTTAGACAGATGCAGTATAGGAATGGCAGTGATGTATTGAACTGACACCAACTCCACCCCACCCTGCGGAGATGGACAGGTATTGGGGTGTGCCTTTGGGTCATCACCCATTGGTCACAACATTTCACCTCACCCTACCCTGCAGACACTGACAAGTGTCGAGGCATGCTTAGGGTGTTTGGCTTACACTCACCTCATTCCATCAGGAAATATGCTGAAATGGGTGCAGTATAGAATGGTATGAACTCTGGGGCCAAAGAGTCCGGGTGCAGCTTGATGCCTGTCACTGGCTGCAGGAGAATGGGTGGGGTGGAATGTGTGAGCATTACTGTCCGCAATCCCAGTTACACCCCTGATGTCTGTCAGTCCCTACAGGGTACGACAGACACCAGGGTAGGGTGTTATGATCAGAAACCCTAAGGCCCTGTGCACATCTTGGTATTTTAACTCTAAGTTTCAGCATGAGCTTTTTGTGCCCCCACCGCATGAACAGTGACACTATCAGTTTGTTAGCCAAAAGGTGATTTTGCACAGTGACTGCACCATTAATGCCAGAGGTGCGAAAACACATTTCCAACATGATGTGAAAAATTACAGCTGTACTGTTCATGAGGAGGTGTTAAAAATGGTAATTTTAAAATCTGGAGTGAAAATATAAAAACTGGTGAAGTTATGAGCTTGCATAGAAAATCGCACACACACCTGTAATGCAATCATTTGGAGGATTTTTCACATTTTCAATATAGGCATTTTGGGACCTCCACTCATGAACAGTATTACTATGATTTTCTTAATCTGTCCCGAACACTGATTTCCCACAGCAACTATGCTATTCTGCACTGGAAGTGCGAAAACACATTTCAGCCAGGATGTGAAAAATGACAACTGTACTGTTCATAAGAATGTGTGGGCAAATGCCAATGTTGAAAATCTGGAGTAAAAATATTACAAATTTGTGAAGTTGCTAGGGTGCGCAGAAACTGCACAATGCATGCCTGTAACATAGTCATTTTATGGACTTTTGTGACCAAATTTTCAACATAGGCATTTTAGGACCTCTGCTCATGAACAGTGTCACTGTAATTGTCTCACTCTGTCCCGAGCACTGATTTCCCACAGTGACCGTGCTATTCTGTGCCGGAAGTGTGAAAACACATTTCGGCCAGGATGTGAAAAATGACAGCTGTACTGTTCATAAGGAGGTGTGAAAAAATGTCAATGTTGAAAATCTGGACTGAAAATATTAAAAATTCATGAATTTGTGGTATGCATGGAAACTGTGCACACACACTCATAGCTCAGTCATTTGGGAATTTTTCTCAGATTTGCAACATAGGCTTTACTGAGCCCACCTCATGAACAGTTTTCACTGTTGTTTAGTTATCGGTCCCAAAGAGGATTCCATGCAGTAACCACAAAATCACCTTTCAGGACTAAATAATCAAATGACAGTCATTGAATTCATGAGATGGGGTCCCAAGAACCCCATGTTGAAAAGTTCATGCAAAAATTCAAAACAATGACCGAGATATCCATCAAAGTTGAAAAAACCCTATTTATGCCATTATACAGCTTACTGGTATTTTTTCAGTTTGTGATCAGCTTTGAAGAATGCAGATATGTTCCCTCTCTACTGAAGATCATTGCACCAGCCTCTGGAGGTAAGTATGGGGTGAGGAAGTGTGTGGGGAGGTGGGGTATGCAGAGGGTGGGCGTGGGTTGCAGGAGGGGGGAAGAGAGTCAACGAGGGACCATTGTCTTTTGTTACAGTTTTTTTAATTTTTATTTTACATGGATGATGTGGGACTTTTGCCATGCTGAGGTGGGCTCCCAACATGGTACCTGGAAGTTTTGAGGGGCAGCTGAGCCAGCAGGATTGGGCACCGTTGTCCATACAGTGGGGGTGGACACATGGTATGCTGGACCTCTGCCATGCGGGGTGGGCTCCCAGCATAGCAGCTGAAGTTGTTTTTTTGGTGAGGGGCACTGGAGCTGATGGGGATGGGGCACCCCATCAGAACATACAGTGTGCTGGGGAGTGTGCATGAGCCAAGAGGTTGGGCACCTCAGCACCACAACAAGGGGGGCACACACATACAACCACTGCTACAATTAGTGGTGGTGATGTGGAGGCAGTTTGCATACTGCTGATGGCAGGGCAGCATGCAAATTGCCTACTCTTTATCACCGCTGATTGTAGAGGTTGTTTGCTTTCAACTGTACACCACAGCAATCTGAACTGCTGTCATAGACATCTTGTGCATTCACTGGTGTGGTGCAGCCATGCCTGCAAAAATGCTGAGGGCATTGGAAGTGGGGGGTGCCACACCTACGAAAACTTGTATGGTGGCACTATGTTTCTTGCACATGCATGCAAGCAAACATAAAAAGGAATAAACTTTGTTAAGCACCAACATGTTATTGACATGGAAGGAAGATTCCAGACATTACTGGGTGCTACTGATGGAGAACAGATTGTTTTTTGTAAAGTATATGCTCCTAACTTGGAACAAGCATTATTCTTTGAGACTTTTAATATCAGTTAAGCGCTCTACATGACTATAGATTAATTTTGGTGGTGACCTTATTGAGGCTCTGGATCCAGCATTAGACAGGAATAAAGTTAACTCATGGCTTGACATAAAAAAATCTAGGCGTCACTTCTTAAACTACTTGCAGATCATGCTCTGATTGACTCATGGAGATTAATACACTGAGATGGTAAACATTTTCTATTATAATAGTCACCATATGCACAGTGGAATCAACTTAATTTATATATACAAGGAGATAGTAGATGGTCTTGCAAACACAGTAATAGAGAGCACCATCATTTTGACCATGGCTTGGTTAACATGTCTCTTGTTTTATTCAACAGTAGCAATAAACTAACTCAGTGGAAGTGTAATACTAGTATATTAAAGACAAGAACTTTACATGTATGATATGTAAAGAAACCATGGAATACTTCATTTTGAATGATACAAAGACACATCAGAGACTTGCCTTTGGGAGGCTTATAAAGCTTTTATGGGGGTAAAATCATAGCTTACGCAACTAAAAGAAAAAGAACCATTAAATCACAGATCCAGATAGAAAAACACTTAAAGAATTATAAAAGTATATAAACTTAATCCTAAATCTAAAACCTCCCTTTGTAGAAAAAAAGCTACTAATCTTAGATATGAATTAAATAAGATTTATTCAGCCCAAACTGAATAAGCCTCATTTCAAACTAGGCAGTGTTTTGGGAATCTGATGAGAAGGCAGAAACTCTAGCCAATTAACTTAAAAATAAGCTAAATCAAAATTATTCATGCTATTAAAAACACTAATGGTGATATTATATTAGATAGTAAAGGGATTAATTATTTTCAAAATTCTTTCAAGAAACATCAAGAGGCAAAACTATCAGAAATTGAAGACGTCTTATTAACAACTAATCTACCCAAATTAACAGCAAAGGATCAATAATTTCTTGATGGTGCTATCACTTTATAGGAGGTTTACAAGGCCATCAACAAAATCCCAAATAGGAAAACACCAGGCCCAGATGGCATAACTAGTGAAATCTATAAATACCTTTGTTTTGAGATTGCTGGATTCTTACTTAGAGCCATCTGAGAAATCTATAAATTAGGTCAACTCTTCACAACTATGTCAAGGGATTATATTACTCTAATACCCAAAAAAGGTAAAGATGCAACTAATTATGGTAGCTATAGACCTATTTCACTGCTCAACAGTGACTACAGAATTATTGCAAAAATAATTACATTCCATAATCACTAACTTAATAGGAAGAGAACAAGTAGGCTTCTTTTATGGAAGGTCAGGGTCCGACAATGTACAATGACTTTTACATGTAATTTGGAGTATAAATAAGTTCAAAACACCTGGGATAGTCATGAATCTTGACATTAAGAAAGCTTTTAACTGCCTTAGTTGGAGAGTCCTTTTGAAAACCCTAACCCACTTCAATTTTGGAAGGAACTTTATTAAATGGATACCTGCATTATATCATGAGCCATCAGCAGAACTACTTTCCAGTGTCCAAATCATTTTATTTATTTTGTGGTACTAGACAAGGCTGTCCATTGCCACTGCTTTTATTCATTCTTGCCATTGAATCTGTTATTAAATATGTTCAGTCTTCTCCAAGATAGATGGTATATCCATAAATTGCATCTGCAATAAATCTTTTGCCTTTGCAGATGACATTCTCTTAACCTTATCTGAGCCGATTGACTCAATACTAGAGGTTAAGAAATTATTTAATACTTTTAGTTTAGTTTCAGGACTGCACTTAAGTTGGGAGAAAATACAACTCATGCCACGATAGTGTTCACATACCATTGAACATACTCCTATTAATAGTCTTTCACTAAATACACTTGCAAAGACATACTTTATCTAGGCCTCTCTTTCTCAAATTCTGTTGAGAAAATTATAACAAAAATTGTTACCTTTAATTTGCGACATGAGAATAGGTTTGAGAAATGGAAAACACTCAATTTATAATTGTGGGGAAAAATATAGCGATGAAAATGATGACTGGACCCAAAATAGTCTACATATTCTAAACAATCCCATGCATTCCCTGTAGAAAAAAAAATGTGCATGATGGATAAATTACCAAAGGATTTTTATAGAAGGTAATTCCCAAGGAATTTCTCTATGAAACTTAAAAATCCCAACTAATTAATGAGGCTTTGTGCTCCCATGTTGGGAGAAATACTGCATAGACTCTATTTTGAAACAAACTGGAATAAACAGGAATCACCTCTATGGCTGGACTTGGAAAGAAAGACTACATAAAAACACACTTTCTGATCTTCTATTTATTGCTCCACACAAAGAAATTCATAAACATCTGGATATAATGAGCTCAATTAAAGCACTTAAACTATTTTTTAAAGATGGGAGAGACTCACATTATTCCTGGGAGATCTCCCCATTATGGAATAATCCTAAATTGGGAAGTATTCCTATAGGACTACCTGATATCAGATGGGGAAAACTAGGAATATATAGGGTTTCTGACATTGTTAATGCACAGACAAGGGCTCTAAAATCCTTTCAAGATCTTTGTAATGAATTCAAGATCCCAAAATGCCATGTTTGTTTTTATCTCCAACTTAGAAATGCTCTTAAAGAATAGAGTCTGCTATCAGATTTATCCCTCCCTCCACATACTCAATGGAATTAACTTAGGAAACATGCTGCATCGAAAAAGGGAGTCATCCTTTTATATAAAATTCTGATAAATGATAAAGATCACGCTTCCATCCAATGCAAAACTCAATGGGAAAACACACTTGTCACAACCATTAAAGATAATAGGTGGAAAAAGGTATGGCAGAATAATAACATGGAAACATACAGTAGAAGGTGATGGTAGATAAAGAGCATGTAACCCTCACCTAGTTTATCGCTTTTCCCTAACTAATGCAATATTGCAGACTCCTAGATGGTCTACAGCTTACCCTCTCTTCCCTATTGTGAGAGTACCCTTATGTCTATCCTGTGCATTCTTGAATTCCCCTACCATTTTTGCCCCACCACCTCAACAGGGAGGCTGTTCCAAGCATCCACTACTCTTTCTGTGAAGGAATGCTTTATGAAGTAGCAGGGAAGTTCAAGATAAACTAATCCATTTCAAAATCCTACATCACTATTATCTCACATCCAAGAAACTAAAGGACATAGGGCTTAAACCTGCAGGTCTTTGTTGGAGATGCAATAATCCACATGCTAATCCATTACATATCCTATGGGATTGCCCAAATATAAAGAAAATCTCTGGTCAAGAATAACTAGTATTTCTTCAGAAATCACTAACATCTACATCCCTAAAGATCTGGCTCTTTTTATTGTAGGCCTTTTCCCAGCCAGTTTGACTATATTATACCACAATAAATTATGAGTCATTTTATTATCTTTAGGGTTAAAAGGATTGTTACCAAGGCACTGGAAAACTAGTACTCTATCACCTCTAGCAGGCTGGTTTGATTATATGTGTATCACAGCAAAAAATGAGAGAATCAGTAACTGGCTGCTGAACAAAGAAGTATTTTAAGATATTTATTCTCCATGTTTACAGAAATGCAGACTTGCTAATATTAAAACATGAAATCTGGTAATAGTAGCCAATGAGTTTTGGTAAGCCCTGATGTTTCTTGTCTGTCATTATTAACCTGCTACCCTAGTTATATTTCATCTGTTTAATGTAATTAGTTGTACGCACCGATTGGACTATGTATGAATTGTATTATAATAACTGGTTAGTGGTGATTATCAACTGTGGGCAGAAGCTGCCAAACTCCATTATACATGGGTGATTATACATGGCCTTGTATAACAGAGTTTAATTATACACATATGTGCATAATCACCTGTGTATAATGGAGTTTGATTATACATATGTGTGTATAATCACCCATGTATAACAGTTTGATTAAGCACCTTTTGCAAAACTTCTAAAATCACTCTCATGCTAGCACTACTGGTTCCAAATGCTGTCAACTTGATTGTGTTAACCTCACTGAAACTGCTGAATGGGAATCTAACTTACATGTAGCAGAAGAAAGACATCTTTCTCAACAGAAACGAAAAATAACCAATGATCTACTAACATCTGTCTACCAACCTACAAACTGCACATTCATCACCATTTTAGCAACCTAGTCACCTAGAAAGATAAAAATTCATAGAGCAGCAAGAGAAAAGAACACTAGCATCTGTCTGCAAAAAAATTAAAGGAACCAGTCATTATAAAAATAAAACATGAGGAAGTGTGTCAGCTCAGATTTTATGCACACCTTCAGTATCTGATGCCTTGATAAACCCTTCAAGCTTTACTCTCAGGGTTTGTTAGGCATCACACACCTAGGATGTGCATAAAATCCTCATTTCAGCACACTTCCCATGCATTATTCTATATTTTATTCTTAACCATTATTACTTCATTGTTTCTTTGTTGTGTCTGCTTTTGAAATCCTTAAAAAATTTAATGGAAAAAGAAAGGTAGGCTGGGCTTAAGTGGTTAGAACATGATAGAGTTTCAGTCTAAATTAATCATTTTTGGATTAAATATGGTGAAGTAATGCATCTTGTTAAAATGAAAGGACCGAAAGGGCAGCATTAGTTAAACTTTGCGGATGATTGAATCAGACTGGAGAAAGAACACTGCTGTTATCGTACCAACATCTTTATGTTTGATTGTAGACTGCATGGTTCTGATTCAAAGGCTTATGTGACCCATAGGAGAAAGTGAGTTATCAAACATTGCACTTGTATTGAGGGACAAAGTGCTTAATCATGAGTATTTTATATGATATGAATTACTTGTAACTTACTTCTTTTCCTTTTAAAGGTTTTTGCTTGGAAACACATCCAGTAAGAGCATTTACAATGTGTTTTCTCACTCATCTGATTGTTACTTAACTACAGTATATCAAAGTATGTATTCACATTGTGAATCAAATAAATTTATTAAAAAAACTGTACTAACTTTATGATCTTCTAAAAACCTACTCCCGTGTTCCATTATGTCACAGCATGTGGGAATAAACTTCAGATGAGGCAAATTTACAGGTTTAAAACATATGGTGGTGTGATATTTATTTTTCAAAAGTTCAAAAAATAATAAATGAAAACAAAACAATTGCAAAGAAAATTACTACTTAACATCAGTAGTTTCTCTCATAATACAGTCCTGGATCTTAGAGCTCTTAAGACCCTTTTCATCTGTGTTCAACAGCTTGTTTGCACAAACAGTAGAACCTCGCTGCCTCTCTCAGGTCTGAGCCCCACTAGACTGCACTGGAGTGAACTCAGCGAAGAGGTTTTTATATCTTTTGGTGGGGTTACCTGATAGAACCCTTTTCTATTTACATTTCTGGTCATGCTGTTTCATGTCTGAACATGTTTCAAAACCAAAGGGGGTGGGTTGTTTCAGGGGACTTCCTGGTTCAGATAAAGGTACAGTGCAAATCTCCACAGATATTGACTCTCTATATCTCAGATTCACAATGAGTGAGCATTTTTATAAAGCATACCATTCAGTCTCATACATAAAACCTTATACAATAACAGGTCTATAGTGTGAATTTATGAAAATACCTTAAGGACTTTATAACTATACTAATCATGACATTATTATTGTTTTTGTGACTTCTGAATCTTTTTCTTTAAAAAGCTTTACTGACTAAGTATTCTTATTTAAAATAGCCTTCATGTGTATTTGTACACAGAATGCACTTATGCACTTTTACAACACCTCCCCAGGTGTTTGGCATCATTCCAGGGCCTGGAGGGATGGAAAAGAATGAAAAGAGAGAACTAGTAGGAAGTTTAGTAGGGACAGTAAAGAGCTATGGTAGGTGGCCAATCTAGGGTAGGGAGAAAAGAAGAAAAGCAAAGAGAAAAGCATTAACTATTGCTAATAAATAAGGAGATAGAAAACTGGTCCATCAGTCACAGCCCAGGGTGTAGCCAAACTCCACCACACACCTCCCTCCTTAAGAAAAAACAGTTCTCAGAACTATATTGTTTTTTCAAGAACCCCCTCTCAGTCATAAATATTCTACCAAAACAGTAGAATGGGGGGTGGTTGAAACTTTCTTTCACCCGCTTTGACAGCTTCACCCCAGGGTCCCTAGACTCAGCTATTTTTTAGAATTGTCCACCATACCAAGTTACTGCAACATGACAATCCTTTCAGAACATTACCCTGGGGCTGTCACACAGTTCAGCATAGTACCCATCTTTGCTCTCAGAGGACTTCAGTCTTTAGTGACTGTATACTCCCTATTTCACTCTGGTTACTACAACTCAGACGCTTCATATGCAATATCAGGCATCTATCAATAGGCTTTGTTTCAGTATCCATAATTTAACATAATTTCAGAATCCATCACTTGGCATCTTTTCAGTCCTGTGCACCAACTATCGTACCTTCATCAGTACATTAAAAAAAGAGGAATCAATACACGGCAGTTTTATGCTGACTTCCAGCTTTCTCCATACCCATCACTTTGCATAGTTTCAGCCCTGTGCACTCACTATTATACCTTTATCATTACATTAAAAAAGAAGAAGCAGCACACAGCAGTTATATGCTGACTTCCAGCTCCCTCCATACCCATCACTTGGCATCATTTCCACTCGGGAGCCCAATCATAGGTTCCACTCCATACCTAGATCCTATATGACCCTAGGTTCCTCATTTTCTATCATGCAGCATAGACATTTTTTATGTTATATTTTTATTTTTGTAATCATTTCATACATACCATTTATCCATTTGCCTTTCATATATTTTCTGGCAGACATGGAACCTTCTCATTCTGAACACCAAACAGCCAGTTCCTGACTCCAAAACCTTTGGGGTTTCCATTCAGCTCTTATTTTTAACATACCAGGGTGTTCCTTTACACCCTTATTTTTAACATACCAGGGTTCTTTCAACCCATACACCACTCTGGTACCCTCAACTGACTACTCAGCACCAGCCTTAATGCTATATTCATTTTAAACATTACTTGCTTCATACATTTCATACCACATCACAGGGGATTCAAAACATGGGAAAGTCCATTCAACCACTATGGTGTCTTCCCTGTTGCTAGTAGTCTTCACCCGAGTATGCAAATGTCCTGAAACAGTCTTACCTTGGGCCTTCATCTCATTGTCCTCCAAGTAGCAGCAGCCTGGAAAAATGGGCAACAACAGAATCTCAAAAGTGACCAGCAACAAAGGCTCCACCAGGGGGTCCTCCTCCTTCAGAACCCATGATTCTGGTCCTCTGCCTCCACCACAAAATCCTGTGGTTGGGAATCCTCCATGAACACCTGGCAGCGGTGCTCCACCTCTCTCCAGTGCTGGTCTAGCTCCATGTTTCATCAAACTCCAATAAGGTTAGTAACTCCCCCTCCAGTCCTCCTCATCTGGGCTCTGATATGCACACTGGTAAGTCTTTCTCCTTCAACAGATCCTTGGCATCCATGAGATACTGTAGGTATGCCATCCTGCTCTTTGCCCCCATGTCTGGATACCAGGGCTGGTATCTGGGTACTGGTCTCCCCCTTGGTTCTCTGGACAACCAGTGCTATCCCACTTCTGACACTAAGTTTGTCACAGCTTGTGGGAATAAACCTCAGTTGAGGCAAATTTACAGGTTTAAAGCACACTATGGTGTGATATTTATTTTTAAAAACTTTGAAAAATAGTAAATTAAAACAAACAAATTGCAAAGAAAATCACTACTTAACATAAGTAGTTTCTCCCATAATACAATCCTGGACCTTAGAGCTCCTAAGACCCTTTTCATCTGCATTCAACAGCTTGTCTGCACAAACAGTAGAACCTCTCCTCCTCTTTTAGGGCTGTGCCCCACTGGACTGCACTGAAGTGAACTCAGTGAAGAGATTTTTATATCTTTTGGTGGGGTCACCTGACAGTGTTCTTATCTATTTACATGTCTGGACATGCTGTTTCATGTCTGAATATGTTGTTTCAAAACCAAGGGGGGTTCGGGGGATTTCCTGGTTCATTTAAAGGTATAGTGTATATCTCCACAGATATTGACTCTCTATATCTCAAATCCACAGTGACTGAGCACTTTTATAAAGCATACTCTTCAGTCTCATACATAAAACTGTATACAGTAGCAGGTTGATAGTGTGAATTTATGAAAATAACTTAAGGATTTCATATAACTGTACTAATAATGACATTATTATTGTTTTATATGACTTCTGACTCCTTTTTCTTTAAAAAGGCTTTACTGATTGTAAGTATTCATATTTAAAATAGCCTTCATATTTATTTTAAACAAAATGCACTTATGCACTTTGTACAACACCTCTCCAGGTGTTTGGCATCATTCCAGGGACTGGATGGATGGAAATGGGAAAAGAATGAAAGAGAGAACTAGTAGGAAGTTTAGTAAGGGCAGTAAAGAGCTACTGGCCAATCTAGGGTACGGGGGAAAAGAAGAAAAGCAAAGAGAAAAGCGTTAACTGTTTCTAGGAGATAAGGAGATAGAAAATGGTTCATCGGTCACAGTATAGGGTGTAGCCTAACTCCGCCACACATTAGTTGCACAATATAGGACCCCAGCAGTAATCCACAACTTTTGCCTCATGGATCTTTATCAATGATGACATCACAACTCAAATCAGAGTGCCCCATGACACATCATTTGAAGACAACCAGTTTCCTCTCCCATAGAATGGTTGGTTTCTCATTTGAGTTTTGATTTAATTTGCTTTATCAGGACATGATAGGGACATTTTGCCCCTTAATAGTCATGCCTAATTATCTACAAGTACAAAACAAATAGGCAATATCAAATTTACACGCAGCATATCTATTTATTTATATAATGTGTCAGATTACAGCAACGTGTGAGCTAGTAGCTCATTTTACAAAGGTTCCATGTCCAGTACAATGAGATATATAAAGATATTTAAGTTAATCACAGTCAGTTACAGAGTTATACAATGTGAGAAAACAGTACAATGTAGCCCAGTGCAAAATCAATACAAGTGGCAGCCTTGTTGGCTCTGTCAGTAGGAAGGAAGGAAATGGCAGCCAAATATAGCCTTGTCAAGGAGGGAAAGGATGGGTGATTGGGCATAGAGGTGAAACTGGCCTTACCAGTTAGGTTTGGTCTTGGTGTACCAAGCATAGATAGGAAAAGAGGGAAAATTTGGGAGGGTGAGGGTGAGGATGAGCGTGTAAAGGGTATAGGTGTTAAGAGGGCAAATGAGGAGGATACATAGGAGTGGGCTTTGTTGTAGACAGAGGTAAAGCAAGCTAACTGGTGTATTCACATTTATCCATTGGGAACAGATGCGAACTGAGCTCCCTTTTGAATTGCCATTTTCCTGTACAGCTGTGAAAGTAGTAGGGCATTCAGTAGGGAGTCCACTGAGCCACAGAGGGGCCCTGTAGGTGAAGGAGTTCTGGGCTAATGAGGTATTTCTGAAAGGCACCTGGAGGGCATTTCTGGTGGTACTCCTAGTGAGGTGCAGGCAGTGTGATCACTGAAGGAGCTTTTGTTTATTGGGGGGTAAGTCCTACACATGCTTTTTATCAAGGAGGCATACTTGGTACATGATCCTCCCCTGGAGTGTGAGCCAATTGGATTGGGCATAGAGGTCACAGGTGTGTGTTAGTTTCCCAGTACCCAGAACCAGTTTGCATGTTTTGTTTAACACCACCTTAACTCTTTTTAAGTCTGTTTCAGAGGCTAAACTGTACACTATTAATCCATTGTCTATAATGGATAATATTGACCCATTAACAGCAAGCCTTAAGGCTCTTGTGTCAGATAGTTCTTATGTCTGTAAAGAGTGCCTAGTCTGGCATTAATTGTGTTAACCACTTGATCAATGTGTGGGGTGAAGGAAAGGGAGTTATCTAGAGTGACTTCAAGGTACAGTATTTGAAGGTACATACTTGGTCAAGTGGTTTATCCCAACTGTTCAAAATAACCAACTGGCTCACATTGCACTTATTCTGGTGGTTGGAAATTACCATAACATTTGGGGTGTTTTTTTTTTTTCTTTTTTTTTTGTAGTTTAGCAGTAATTGTTTCCTCCTAAACCACTCTTCCAGTTGTTGGAAGCTAAGGTGGAGCTCCTGATTCAGTGAGCTTCCCCGAGAGCTACGAGTGAAGATGACACCATCATCTACATAGAGCAGAGTTTTAGATGGGCATGCAACTGGGATAAATATATTGTACAACAGGAGTGGGGATAATAATGACACAATCAAAAAAGTTATTTTAGTTAGTGACATCAGTAACAGCAACATATCAAAAAATATTGTTTTTTCTGTTGTCACAATCAATGTTTTTAAAGTTACTGTCATCGCAGTGGAATAATAAATCAGTCAGAAAGCAGCTTTCACAATGCTGATGACATCATCATGCCTAGTTCAGTCCTAAAGCTAGCTGGTAAAATCAAAGAAAAAACAAAATCATTAAACAAACTGCAGATTTAAAATCTATAACTTGAAAACTACTGTTGTACAGTATATATAAAATATGCAATAGCCTGACTCAAAATAAGCAATTTAACATCACTTATTAGTGGGCAGGACTTTCATAGCTCACTCGTGGCTCTACCACTCGTGATTTATGATCCAGTCCCCTTACATTGAAAGATAATGTAAATTGCATATTTTGAGTCAACTTATTGCATATTCCCTAGCTATATAGTTTGTTATGTGCTCTCTTGTGTGGTATGTCTCTTGATATACCAAGTTTCATTTTGATTCAATTTGCAGTTTTCATCCTGTGCATAATGAAAAAAATATTTGTTTCACTAGTTCTTTCCTCATCAAGCTGTGGCCACACTGTTTTGAATTCTGATCTGAACTTTTCAGGGTAGAAAAAGCTTGGCCCAAAGAACAAAATCAGTTTGGTGAAAAAATATTAATCTGTTTGAAAGTTATTCAATTTTGAAAATTTGGTTCTGAGCATGCTCAGTTCTGTCTTTGGGATAGCTCCACATGTTTGAAAAGGGATTTGGGCTCACAAAAATGGATTTTGACAGCTCATAAAGAGAGATTCATAAAATCCCTCTTTGTGAGAAAGAAATTCCCTTTACGCAAGCCACCATTTTGTTTTCAATTTTCCTCATCAAACAAAATGTTATAACCTTACTCAGAGCTGTCTTCTGAAGACATCTAAACATGGATTTTGTTCAAGTGGATGTCCTTTACAAACCTATGCCTCTGGTTTACTTTAGTGTAGCTACAGAATGTTTATTTTTGAATTTTAAAATCCCTTTTTGCAACTCACTTCCCATCCCTTTTCGTGAGCTACCAAATCCCTTTTCATGAGCTGATCTCTCTTTGCAAGCTGTCAAAATCCTTTTTTGTCAGGGGATAACCAGATGGAACTACCTCACGAAAAGGGATGGACTCACAAAAAAGGATTTTGGGTTGTTCGGGAAAAGGGATCGGCTGGTGAAAAAGGATTTTGAAATGGATGCCATTATGAATTGATGGGAGCATGATCCAAGTGCAGGGCCCAGAGGGCCCTGCACTCCCAAGGGAGAAGATGGTTGATTACAATGTATATAGACTTATGGTTACATAGGAGTGCAGGGCCCATGATGGAGGGCAATGTACAACCACAACACACTACAAACTGATGGAAGCGCAGGGCCCTCTGAACTCCCACAAACATACAAGGTTACGAGTACACTTTCTAAAAAAGTAAGGAAATTCATTGCTAAAAACGTTGTTAATGCATCAGTTATGGTTAAAGGAGCAAAAGTAAGGACATGAGGCATTAGGGTTGAGACCCTAACACCCTCTCCAAACACCCAACCCTACCACCCCACTACCATCCTCCACAGACCAACAGGCATCAGGGTGTACATTGGAGTCATTGGGGCTCACTCTCACCTATGCTTCCAGCCCTAAAGATCATGTCCTTGAGTGACCATGGGCCTTGGTACTGTGTAGTGACTTGTTGTGGGAGTGCAGTGTATGAAAGCACTCTGCATTCCTGCTACTAAAGATGATGTGACTGTTTAGGAGCCACCATACTGTGTGTTGTCATGTTGTGGGTCTGCAGTGTCTGAAGGGACTTGTGATTCCACCCCTAAAGATAATGTGTTAGAAAGTCCATGGGCCACTGTACTGTGTGCTGACATGTTGTGGGAGCACAGGGTGTGAAGGTCCTGCACTGCCACTCCTAAATATGTTATACTGGAGTGTCTGTGGGTCAGTCTGCTGTGTGCTGACATGTTGTAGTAGTACAGGGTCTGTAAAACCCTACATTCCCACCCCTAAAGTAGATGTGTTAGTATGTCCATGGGCTATTGTGCTTTGTGCTGAGATGTGGGAGTGCAGGACCCAAAGGACCCTGTGTTCCCACCCCTAAAGATGGTATGCTTGAGTGTCTGTGGGATACTGTGCTGTGTGCTGAAATGTATAGACCCTGAACTCATACCCCTAAATATGTTATGCTGCAGTGCCCATGGGTCACTGTGCTGTGTGATGACATGTTGCAAGAGTGCAGGTTCTGAAGGACACTGCGTCCCACCGCAAAAGACAGTTTGCTTAAGTATACATGGGCACTGTGTGCTAAAATGTTGTGGGCTTGCAATGTCCTTAGGAACCTGTTCTCCCACCCTAAAAGACTATGTGCTTGACTGACTGGGAGCCACTGTACTGTGTGCTATAAATACAGTGTGCTGTAGTTGTGACAGGGTGACCTCTGTCAAGGGTGGATGCCCTGGAAGAAAGACGAAGATCTTCCCTCTCACCCCCTCCCAAAAATAAATACTTAGCATTAATAAAGTACCGAAGTATAAAGGGATGATTAAACTGCCAGGTACCAAGAACAAAGGCATTTATGTGCAAATGTAGAAATGCATAATGAATAATTATTTAAAAAGGGTATTGTCTTAATGTGATTGAAAGTACCTTAAGTGACCAGTGGGGCAGAGACAATATGCATTTAATTATACAGAGTTGCCCTAGATATTTACTGTAACTTGTCTGTTAACAACTCTGAAGAACCCCTTGTGTGTTGTCACCCTGGTAGAATAATGCACAAGTAGTAATCCTTTGTTGTAGGATACCTTTGCATCCTGCCACAAACACTTGTCAGGACAGGAGCAGCAAACCTCTTCTTTGTTTCTATGCCCCCCTCTTCTTTCTGTTACCTGTCCAGTGGCTCTGTAAGCCAAAAGGAAAGCCACTAGTCAAAGTGTTTGGTAGCTCTAGCCATCTAGTTTGAATTAAAATTAAAATGCCCCTGCTTTTGGATAAAAGTAGCAGTCACACTGTGAGAGTAAATTCCAGAGCAGGTGCATGAAAGGAAAGCGCAGTTAGCGCTTTGTTGAAAATAATATGGTTGCCCCAAATGACTGGTGAAATATGGCTGTAAAGCCAGTTTTATGTTCCCCTGGTTTGTTATAGATTTTCCCTTAAGTAAGATTTCCTATGCATAAGGATTAAATGTCTGAGGACACCCCCCCCCCATTGGGAACAGTAGGTCACAAAGCCATGTATTGATAATCTGGCCAAAAAATTGTAGAGCAGACAGTCCTTTGAGCTGCTAAAACTGTAGAAATAGGCAGATTGCCTAGTTAAAAGAAATATGCCCTGTAAAATAAACACAGTAGGTTGTATTGCTAGGGTCAGGTTAGTAAGCCCTAAAAGAACTAATGAAAAAGAATGCTTTAATCAGTAAATGCCTGAAGAGAAGTGAACACTATACTGAAAGATAAAAAGAGCTGTTCCTTTTAATTTTAGTCTTACACCTCTACACCTGTCTCAGGGGTACAGCAGCCTGTAGCTGCTTGGTTTAAAACATCCTAGAACTTATCATGATATGTGTAGAGCCTATTTGAAAGGCTCTTGGTTAAGGCCTGCATGAATCACAGAAGCACATTTTCAAAGACACAGAAAGGTCCTGTGGCCTATTGTTTTCCTTTTGGTTTAAAACCCACCAAACAGTTGCTTTTAGCTTTACAGGTACAACAGAAAAGAAGGCATATCTGGGCCTAGGTTAACAGGAGAAATCCAGATGAACCTGTACTTATCTGTTTCTAGTCCACAGAGAAGTGCCAGATTAAGGTGCCCTTTAGGCCAGCAGCGGCCTCTAGTGGTCCTTCTTTATACAATGACAGCTGTCAATCAAACAGGAGTGGGAAAAATAGCTCTTCTTTCTACCAGCTAACTGCTTATCTGGACTAATATGTTTTCTGGAGATAACTTGATTGTGTTTGTAGACATGTTAGTAAGCCCTTAGTACTTTTATAATTAAAAAAAAAAGCTTAAATCAAAGTTTTGTCTTTTTGATGATGCTGGGGTCTTAGGACCACTGGAGGGTGGATATGAATAGCTCTCCTGTGCTGTAAGAGAGCAGATAGGGAGTTAGTTGGAACTGGAAGTGGGAGAGGACCTCTTGGGCTCACACGACCATGCTGAGTAGGCTAGGAAAAAGCTGAGTGACCCTGCTGGGCAGAACAGGGGCCCTTTTCAATATTCTTTCGTTAGTTTCTTTTGCTGATATTATGAAGTGAATGAACTAATCCTTCTTTATTATTTCTGTGAAATATTTTAAAAATAAAATAAAATGCTAAGTGCTTTTTATGCACAAAATCTATTGGTCTGCCTGGTAATTGCATCCTGTTATCCCAATCCCATTACAGTAGTGTCCATCGGCCACTGTACTGTGTGCTGCTATGGTGTGCATTCTTACTTGTCGCAGTGGTCCCACTCATTGAAATAGCCACCTCAACTTGCTCCGTTGTTCTCGTTTCCTCTTCAGTCATGGGAATTTCTCCTGGCATATAACAGATGGATGATTGAAACATGTTGGTGGTAGTAGATGTTAAGTATTGTTGATCATCTGGTTGACTGACACAGAGTGTTTCTCGCCTGACAATTTTAACTCTCTGGCTGTTTCTTGACTGTCTTCACTAAGACACACTTGACATTTGAGGCAACACTGGAACATGCTATGCTAGCAGTAATCTGTTTTATTGAGCTGCATTAGTCCATTCTAGTTATAGCAAATATTAGCAACTAAAGAATTTTTTTGAACTGACTTCTCACCCTTGGTTGTAACTGGGTATGAGGTCATAATGTTGTATGTCTAAACAACGCAGAACTACACCGCACTGTCTAAACAACAACCACAACTAAAAACACATAAATCCTTGTTTTCTGCAGGAGACTATGCTCCTCGCACCCCTGAACCACCCCTGCACCACTGCACACCCTACCCTGCTAAAATAACCTTCTCCGGGTTGGGGCAACTCAGAGTGAGTGTGAAACTCAGGTGGGAGGCATTGCAAGATAATAACAAAAATTAATTATTTACCTGATCTGAGATCGGGAATAGAAGCCCAGTCCTCAGCCACTCCATTGTCCTTTAGTACCAATTGCTTTACTCCGTGAGCCACAGCAGCCACTCAGCAGACCCCCTTCTTGGCAGAGCTCTTACCCTGTGTCCCAGAAACAGCTACAGAGTCACATGCTATGTCCATTGTGTGGCACTGTGTACCCTATAGCTGTTTTGATTCACACTGTTTCTATTGCGTGGTTTTGCCCTGCAACATTCTCCTTGTGAGATTGTCACCCGGTACCCTGTAACTGTACTAGCCACCAGTAACCCATAGCCATGGATTGATGGGATAAATCCCACACAGTAGCCAAACTTTCAGCTTAAGTGAACCCTAGTCAGTCTATTGGATTTTACTTCTTATTGAATACATTGTGTTGCAATTTTTTTTCTTTGGTTTGAACCAATACTTTGATGTGAAACATTGCAAATTTTCATCTGTACTGAAAAGTGCTCTCTGGATATATTGAAATAAATTCATTGGATACTTGCTAACTATTTCCAAGTCTAAAAAGCCACTGACTAAACCTCACGGTCACTGGGGAAAGTAAAATAACATAATTCTTGAAGCTTTGGTGTGTAGTCTATCTTCCTATAGATCTGAGTGTCCCATGACTATAACATTGCAAAAAAATGTTTGCTTTTGACAGTTTTCTATCCAAAAATTATATTCGAAAAAAGAAAATCATAGGCATAAATTAGATTACCAGTGAGATACTCAACTAGGAACAATATGACATTTGCCTGTGCCTCGTGCCACATTACATCAGCATGTGGTGATTAACAGGCTGTTTAAAACTTGTTCATGACTGATTGCTTAGTTCACACAACTATTTAACGTTTACACACAGGCAATTCCCAATTAATATCTACAATACGACAGTATGGTGTCTGTACATGGAACAGATTTGTCACACTTTGAGTTGTTGACAACATGTTTTCACTTGCAGTGGATGAGGGTTAAATCTATTTTATGTACAGTACATACTATTATGTTGCATTTGTTGCTTGCGTTGCAAGTCAAGACAGTGCAGTTGTGCATTTCTTACACATACATACACTTTCACAGCTACTGCTGTGGAACTAGTAGGTGTGGAAGTGCACAAAGTGACTGTCGTACATTGCATACGATCCTATGGTCATAGAACTTTCTGAAAACCTATAATGAACTAGCAATTTGCACCAGATGGAAAGAAAAAGTCAGACAACCTTTTTATGTAAAATATTAATTAGGTTTACTTTTAAAATGAAAGACAAATAAAGAAAATGTAATATTTTCTTTTTTACCTTTTCCATTTATAAATATATATTAATTAACAAAAACTTTGTTTAAAACAAAATTAGGGTTCCAGACGTAGGTCTTCACCCAAAGTGATACAGGTCAGGAAATTGGATGTTAGGGTTTATACCTGTTATACCCCTACCCCACCAAACCCTACCATTGCAACTGCACACCCCACTCTCCACACACAAACACGTGTCAGGGTGTGCCTTAGGATTAATGGGTTCCCACACAACCTTCCATCACAACACCACCTCACCCTCCACACACCACCAAGTGTTGGAGTGTGCCTTAGGTCTGACCTTAATGCACACCCCATTCTCCTATACTGCACTGTGTCAGGTTCCTTACAGATGGAATGGGGTGAACGTTAGGTCCATGACTCTAAAGCACACCCCAACACTTGTTGGTGTATGATGGGTGGGGGTGGTGATGCGATTATAGGGTTGGGTGGATCCCACAACCCTAAGACACACCCTGATGCTAGTTTGTATGTGGAGGGTGGGGGGTGCAGTTACAATGGTTGTGTTTTGTGGGGAGGCGTATAACAGTTGTAAACCCTAACATCCAATTTCCTGACCCGTATCACATTGGTTGAAGACCTATGTCTAGAACCCTAACTTTGTTTTAAACAACGTTTTTATTAATTAATTTCCTTACTTTTTTAAATAGTATAATAGTATCCCAGTTTTGGGGGGGGGGTATTTTTGCTGCAAGTTTCAACATAGCCTTTTTGGGACCCCACCTAATGAACACTGGCACTTCCATTTTGTTACTCAATCCCAAAAGGTAAGTTTGAGCAGCAACTGTACCATTTCATGCCACTGCTGTGTAAACACATTTTGGGCAGAATGTGAGAAATGACAGGTGTACTGTTCATAAGGTGGTGTGAACAAATCCTAATGTTGAAAATCTAGAGTGAAAATATAAAAACAAGGTGAAGTTATGAATATGCATAGAAACTGCACAACGCACACTCGTAACACAGTCATTTTGGGAAATTGTTGTACCATATTTTCAACATGGCCTTTTTGGGACCCCACCTAATGAACAGTGGCACTGTAATTTTGTTATTACATCCCAAAGGTTGATTTCACACAGTGACTGTGCCATTCTGCACCACAACTGTGAAAATATGTTTTGGGCAGGATGTGAAAAATGGCAACTGCACTGTTTATGAGAAGATTTGAAAAAATCTCAATGTTGAAAATCTGGAGTGAAAATATAAAAACTTGGCAAAGTTACAAATATGCATAGAAACTGCAATGCACACTCATAACATAGTCATTTGGGGGAATTCTTACATCACATTTTCAACATGGGCTTTTTAGGACCTCCCCTCATAAACACTGGCACTGTCATTTCATTAATCAGTCCAGAAAGGAGATTCCATACAGTGACCATGAAATCACCTTTCAGGACTGGATACTGAAATGGCAGTGTTCATTAAGTGGGGTCCCAAGAACCTTGTGTTGAAATTTGGGGTAAAAATTCCTACAAATGGCTGAGAGATCAACGTAAGTTGAAAACACCATTGAGAGCCATAATACAAGCCTATCTTGATTCCTCAGTTTGCGGGTGGGCTTTGAAGAGTGTGGACGTGTCGCAGGCCAGAGAAGATGACAGCTGCCAAACTCAGGAGGTAAGTATAGGGTGATAGGGGAAGTGGGTGCTCAGTGGGAGGGTCATGATGAGGAAGGGGGACAGGGGAGATGACAAAGGACAAATTTATTTTTTCTAGGATTAAAAAAAGATGGGGACAGTTTTCCTTTTTTATGGCAGGGATGACTTTATTTTGGGACACTGGGAATGTGTGCTCCAGTGTCCCATAGTGCTGGGGGATTCATAATGCCAACACGGGGATTGGGCACCTTGATGTCAGTAAACACTTGTAATATTTCAATGGGTGGGGGGGCATTGGACACCAGGTGTGGGCTTCCCAGTGTCAGAAACAACACTGAAAAAAAGTAAAGGTTTTTGGCACACCAGGAGTAGTCTCATCTTGTGTGCCACAGTAATAGAGGGAGAAATAAATCCAGACACAGGGACTGGGCACCCTGATATCAGCAAAAAATAATAAGAATGGGCTGTGGGGGTGGTGGGGGCATCTGACACCAAGGGTGTGCATCCCAGTGTTGGAAACAACAGAAAGTAAATGCTTTTGGTGCACTGAGGGTGGTCTCCCTAGTGCACCATAGTAGTGGAGGGTTAAAGAAATGCCAACACAGGAATCGGGCACTTGATGCCAGGAAAGTGTAATTACAAAGGGGTACACCTCAAAAAATGACAGTTCAATGCAGGAGTCTGCATCGCAACATAGCATTTCCATGCAGGACTCTGCATTGTAAAATGCCACTTCAATGCGTGATTATTTATTTATTTGTTTGTTTATTTGAGAGTTTTACCAGGAAGGCATGCTGAGCAGGTTACTGCTTGATTCCAGATGCGCCCTGGGGGTAGGGGGTATGGTAAAATACATATAGCATACAGTGTACGATAACAGCTGGCAAGGCAATTCAAGAGACAATATAAGAGCAAAATAACCATCATCATCATTCTGAATCTAACATGGTAGTTTGTTACAGGATTCTGCATCAAACTAGAATCCTATACTGATGCAGGATTTTGCACTGAACTAGAATCCTATTCCAAAGCAGAATTCTGCATTGAACTAGAATCCTATGCCTCCTGGAACAGGGTCGGACTGGGAAACAAAGGGCCCACCTGGAAATGAGGCCGGGGGCCCTTGGTGCAGATTAAGGGGGGATCTTGGTACTGACCACAGTATGCCCAAGTGCACAAACTGTAGCCCAAAACTTTGCAGATGGAGCTGTAACCTGAACTTTCAAGTACAAGATATCAGCATGCATTCCATTTGGAAGAAAACTTCTCTTTTACTGGTAAAGGTATATTGACTTAATTAACTATTTTGGAGGCTTAAGTCCCATTGATTTAAGGTGAACTGTCAGCTTCCCTTCAGAAATGATGCTAGCCATGAACTTGGCTCCCCACCCCTGCAGCAATACTGTGGGAAAGCATGGTACAGATGCAGCAATAATTGTTTCATTAACGTTACGTGATCTGCCAGCATTAAATTAATTTGTTAACAAGCAGCCTTTGATAACTGCAGGTGAGCCAAGAGTTCCCCTTTGAAACAGAATCAATGATTAAGCTCAATGCCCTGGCAAAGCACTTCCGGAGGTTGAGGCCCTACACTTTCCCTTTCTGAACAGTGTGTGACACGTAACAGGATATATATAGGAAAAGAGTGCAGTGCAATGTGTGTTATGCCAAGATCTTGCAAAAAGCAGCCCACGTGCCCCCAACACAATGTTATAGTACTATTGTTAGTCCCAATTAAAATGTAAGCATAACTCACAATGTTCTGCCTTAAGACAGAGACAAGGTTGATCTCAGAAGACATAGGGGTGTTGGTCTATTGTATAAACAATGAAAATGTTTCCACCAAGGAGGATGTAGTAAAACCAATAAAGGCAAATCCACCAGTAAGTTGTACTGGCATAGCTTACTTCCCTTTTATTTTCTTTTTAATGCCAGCTATGTATTCCAATAGGTTTTCACAATGTTTTGATAAACTCTTGTACCCCTCAGATGTGCATACATATAGTTCCACTCGCAGCTACGACTTTTCCTCATGTGTGGAAGACATTCTATGGCATCAACAATGCTGCTTCACGCTATGCATCTGAATTGTCTAGAATGGTGTTATTGATGTCACAGAATAATGTGAAGACAGTGTGAAAGGTGCCGCAGCTGCCGCGTAGAGACAGATTCATGGTCACTACAAAGGCACAATGATTTACTCAATTTAACCCAAAAAAGTCAGAATCAATAAAATAACTGAATGCCATCTAGAGTTGTAAACAAACTACGGTTTAACAATGTGTTACTGAATTATTTATTGATTTTAGTGCTGCAAGTGTTGACATTTTACACTGTATTATTACACTGCCCTGTATTGTGTTACATGAGTTTAGTCATGTATAGCTGGTAAGTGAGAGGCACACAGAATCCAGGCTCATTTCCAGGTGCAACCAGGGTAACAAAATCTGGTCAGATCCACCACAGCTGCATAATAAAGTTAGTGAGATTGTGTTGAATTGTGAAGGATACATGGAGAAACAACACAATGCTTTTTAACTAGTAAGATATGTTTTATTTTCTGTTCTAAGGAACGCAAACACATTATTAGGAAAGGATATGGAGGTGTCAATTTTAATGGAAGGAATGGTAAGCGACAAAGGTTTTGTGTAATGATCATATACTCAGCAATAGAAACAGACTGATTCAGAACCCAGGAACCCCACCATCAGAATCAATTAGGAATGCACATTTCATGATTCATATTGAGGCCAATCAAACCAAACATCATGACTCAGTTGGCCTATACTTGCATCGCATGGCTAACTCTTGTTCTGCAGATGCAGTCCCTGTTCTCTACATTAAGATGCAACATGTTATCTATGGACTACTGATTGCTACTTTTGTGATTGACATCAGGATTGTGACACTTTCCTCTATGCACAATTAGAACAAAAGAATATTTAGGATAATACATACATTTTTCCCAGATAATACATGGGTGTGCCTATTTTTACATAGCAACACTTATTCCAGTTTCTGTTATACACAGACTTGTGCCTAGGAATTATAGAGTTTGGATCAGTCCAATTTCAGATATTAGGCTACTGCTATTTAATATATGACAATGCATATGTCACCTTGGGAATATATCTGTATTATCCTTTTTTTTGGGTGGGGGTGGATTTTGCATAACACAAACTGTGGCACTCATGATATCAATCACAAAATTAGTATGCCGTACTCATTACACCAAGATGTTCCATCTTACTGTAGAGAATAGGGATTGCATCTGTGAAGTGGGGGTTGACCATACCATGCAAAGATACCTCAGCTCATCGTCATGATGGTTGCCGAGGGACTGGAAGGAAAAGTATGCCTCTTTTCAGACACAGAGATCTGCAGCAGGGTTGATACACAGAGGAAAGGATGAGAAGGGACTTGGCAAGGTTGGAGGAATGGTCAGAAGTATGGCAGCTTGGATTCAATGCAAAGAAGTGCAAAGTAATGCACTTGGGAAACAAAAACCCAGGGGAAGAGTACACAATGGGGGAAGTAGAAACAATAACAAAAATGGAAAGGGACCTGGGGATAATCATATCAGATGGCCTAAAGGTTAGCAAGCAATGTGAGGAGGCAGTAGGGATGGCTAGGGGATACTGGGATGTATAGGGAGAGGCATCATCAGTAGAAAACAGGACATTGTTATCTCTCTGTGCAAATAATTTGTGAGACCCCATCTGGAGTACTGCATCCAGTTCTGGAGGCTCCATCTCTGCAGAGGCCTAGACAGGATGGAGACAGTCCAGAGAAGAGCAACTGAAATGGTGCAGGGTCTGCAACAGAAGCCATAGGAGAAGAAACTAAAGGAGCTTAATATGTATACCCTTGAGGAAAGAAGGGAGCAGGGAGTCATTATAGAAACTTTTAAGTACCTCAAGGGAATCAAGAAAGTCCAAGAGGGTGACATCCTTCAGAAAAAGAGATGTGCAAGAACAAGGGGACACAATTTGAATACAGAGGGGGATGGCTCAGGGGTAATGTGAGGAAGTATTTTTGTTCACAGAGAGGGTGGTAGATGCATGTAACAGCCCTCGTGAGGAGCTTGTGGGGTCAAAAATAGTGGGGGAATTCAAGAATGCATGGGACAGACATAAGGTATTTCTTCAGAAGGGGTAGGAAAAAATAGACTGTTGGTTAACTAGGATCTGTAGCTTATCCAGTAGGTAAGGATATGTGCAGACTAGGTGGGCCAAATGGTCCTTATCTGCCTTCAAAGTCTATGTTTCAATGTTTTTTGTGTTGCATCTTTTTTTTTTACTATGCTTCATGAAATGCGCATTCCGTATTGATTTAGATGGTGGGGTCCCAGGTTTTCTCATCTTTGTGTTTCTCTCACACCACTATATGACTGGAAATGAAAAGAACTTAAAACTGTTTTTGAGTTTACTTTTAGTACATTACAAGTTGTTTTACAGGGCCTGTACTAATCTAATGTACTTAGTAGACTACATGAATTTTAATTTAAATTTATTAATTTTACACTTGTCATTTTTTAATCACAGTTGGAGCACTTAGCAGCTGTGTACAACAGTAAGATAGGGTCTAGGATTTTCATGAAATATGTGCTTCATAAAATAACTTGGATCATAAAAATTAAAAAATGGGAATTTCTAGATACTGAATCAAGTCTGAATAATGTGATATCAACATGACCACAATTAACATTTGAACAAACTAGTGCTTTACAAGATACCCACATTAAATCTATATTTATAAAAGTAACATTCAATCTGAGAACAACTTGAATGCCTGATAGTCCTCATTGAAGAAACTATTTATTTTCCAGGAACTGGGAGGAATCAGTATATATCTTCATTGGTTTTACTGTGTATATGATGGTTTTTTTATATGTCATTACTTGTAAGATATGTGCTTTGCACCCTTGTTTCTATAGTTACAAGCTTCATAAAACTACACACACAAATAAAGACAAAGAAAACCAAGTTGTGTTTAGCACCTCATTTACAAGGAGGTCTTCAGAAATCAATGAAATCATAATAAAGAAATTGAAAAGTTATAGGTATTGAACCTTGTTATTCAAATGGCAAAAAAATTATAATTAAAAACTGATAAAGGTGTAAAGTTGTAAATAAGAGTGAAACAACCATGCTGGTATGTGCACCACATAAAGTGTTTCTTGAAAGGATACAGATTGGGAACAGCTCAATTAACACTGCAAGTCCAGAAAAAAATATACATTGTCACCTCTTGCAATACTGAAATGCTACAGCTGATGTAAATACAAAGCAAGGTGATGAGGGCGAGGTTGGAGGACTGGTGTGAATAACACCATATACCTAGCAGGAGGGACTTTACATCTCTCGCAATTTATTTGTGAAAATGAGTGATCAGGATAGGAATGTAAGCTGAGCTAAGTCTCATTAAAAAAATAGTTGCTTAACTTGTAGACTTGAAATAATTGCATGTCTTCCTTTCTGTAACATCTTTCCACTCACAAACAGGTTTGGCTTTGAAGCTAACTTGCTTAATTGTGTTTGATAGATTTTACTTCTGATTTCTGTTTATGACAGGCAGTAAACATTCCTGCATGAAAAGGCTTTACCATTGAAGCACCTATAAAGTGAGGAACTACACAGTGACATAAAAACATCACTTTATAGGAGCTTCAAAGGCAATGTCTATTCCAAGAATATTAACTGCCTGTCATGAAAAGAAGTCAGGAGTCAGATCTACAAAAAACAGTTCAGTAACTTACAGTTGCACTAGCAAACATGATTTACACTTTTACAAACATTTATCAAGTAAAAAGGCATGCTTCAACTTATTCTAAAAACAGAGAAGCAAATCTCAGTAACCATACAGGCTGAGTACATGCTGCATTTCCAACAAGACACTGGCCTGCTGTAGGAGCTGTTAGACATTAAACCAAAGGACACTCTGTGAAGACTATCCTGGACAAGATGCAATAAAACAAACCTGAATGGCAGGCTCCAGACATCATAAAACACCCAGGGAAAGCAGGGGAAAGTTAGAAACAAATCCTCTCACAGCCTAGGCAGAAACAAAACACTGGGATCACTGTTTTGCAAAATGTGTCCCTTACAATGTTTTCTTATGTGTAAGACAGCACATATTTATACTAACAAATCTGTCCTACTTCCACATTCAAAACACTATCCCCTACCTACTTACCACATTTAAACTCAATTACAACACTGCTACACTTATATATAATACATACTTCTCAAACTTAAAAGAAAAAAGTCACTTTATCATCAAAGGGTTATGTTTATCAAGTACTGTGCCCATGATTAAAATAATTTGAACCTCCTCCCCCAAAAAAGTGCCCTCACATGAAACTGCATGTTTAACTGTAAAGACAATTAAAAAATGTATTTCTAAATGCATTACTAACACCAACGCTTTCAAAGTTTTGAAACTACTAAAAAGACAAACTATATATATATATATATATATATATAATAAATATCATTAATCCCAAAAGCTGAACTTTATGTTTTTAGTATATAAATGTTTATGAAAAACATGTCTTTCAACTCAAATCAGAACCCTGTGTCTATTGTTTTCCTGGGGAGCTGTAGTACCAAGCAGTCTTTAATTACTCTTTTCTGCTGAGTCCCCAGGTGGTTCTGATAATTATTTGTTCCAAGGATTTTTAAGTTAATCTGAAGGCAATACGTATCTTCTGTTCCACTACTCCTTAATAAAATACAGAGGCTCCACAACTCGAGCACTCCACAGACTTGTTCTGTTGCCTGCTCCAGGTCCTAAACTAGTGTGTCTTGTTCCAACATGATATCCACCTCATGCCCCTCCTACATGAATAAAAAAAGGTGGGGGTGGATCTTTAGGAGCTTCTCGGGTGGAGGTGGGAATGGATCTTACTCCCCCTTAAAATGAATGCTGCCTCCCACTACTCAAGTTCCAGTTCTTGTACCACCCATTTAAGAAAGAAAATAGTACCCTGCAACCACTGACTAACATGAAAGTGTATTTATTTGAGGGCAGAAAACATGTCTTGGAGGAGGTTAAGGCAGAGGAAACTATTTACACCTTCAGTCAGTTCCACAGACAGAAAACATGATATCACTCCTTTTGTACATGCACAACATCTGCAGGCTCCACCTACTGCAACTGTAAAAAGGGGGAAAAGTAAAAGGCACAGTTACATACAAAATACTGCCAGTCAGGTGGTGATATTACAGTGAGGGACAGGGCATAAGTTGAGCACACCACAAATAAAATGGACACATTTCTATGCAATCAGTGCAAACTGGACAATCTCAAAGTGCATTGTAATAGAGTGAAGGGAGGCTGAGCTGGTGCTCAATTTAAGAGTTGAAAATTGGATGATACAGTTGGTGCAGTGGTTGCTACAACTAGGAGGTTGGTTAGGGGGAGGAATGGTTGGTTAAAGACCTAGCAAGGGTAAGAAATTATTCAGAGAAAATGTTCACCTGGACATTCTTAAAAATGGGTCTTTGACTCAGAACCTTTGTTACACAAATCTGGGCCATCCTAATCTATCCCTATACTTTCCGTAGCTCTAAACAGAAGCTCTTCTGTAAAAAGTATGTTTTTCATCACGTCATTTGATCCATTATACATTGAAGTCTGCCAACATAGTGGCTGAAGTGTAATTTCTAATAAATTTGAACTGTTTGTGTGTTGTGTTTGTCTTCTCATCACCTACAAGGTATGAAAAACAACATAGTTCTTAATACAAAACCAAATTGATATATGTGCATGTGTATGTGTTAATACACAAGGGCCTGAATATTAAGATTGTGCCAGGCAGTGGCACGTGCCAGGCAGTGGCACAAGCCTAGGTGCTGCACAACTGGGATGCTCCGGGGCCAGGTCCAGGTGATATTCAATGGTGATGCACCATGGTGCAGCACCATTGAATATGGTTCAGACAGCACATGTACTGTGCATGGTGCAGTTCCACTGCACCAGTGCAAGCCACAGATAGGGAGCACAGGGATACGCCAGCACAAACACAGTTGCACTGGGTGCAATACCCATGATATTTAGCAGAGGGCATGCAAATGAGGCCACAAGATATGCATGGCACAAAAGGAGCCATTTGCATGTCATTATGGCCCATTTGCAAGCCCTGTGCAGGGCAGCCCAGCAAATTGTGCATGGCACCCTGCACAGCATGACATGTGCTCAGTGGGGGTCCTAGGGCATTATCCGTCCCGTAGCCACCAGCGTGGTATAGCACCATACAATGATTCCCTGGTAGTCCAGTGGTCCATCTTCACTTCCATTACTCCAATCATGGTAGAAGAATAATAATTCAGTCCCTGGTAGTTTAGTGGTACCCCCCACCCCACAGCCACAATCATGGTAAATGTAAATTAAAACATTCTCTGGCACAGTATTCTAGTAGACCCCCCTCCCTCCTGAATCCCCAATTATAATCCATTCCCTGGTAGTCTAGTGGTACCCCTCCTCCCAAGTCCCTGATGAATGTACATTAATACATTCTCTGGTGGTCTAGTAGACCCCCTCCTTTCTAGGTACCCAATTGTAGTAATTCACTGAAACATAATTCTCTGGTGCTCCAGTGGCACCCCCAACCCTGCCACCCACACAGGACCCCTTGCCCACCACACTTTTCCCATCGGCAGGTGGCTGCAACCCACCCACATACTGCCCAAGTGCCCCCCAAATGACAGGTACAGTATGAGCTTGCAGGGCATACTGTACTAGACAGTCCCAAATATGTGAATGAAGTCATTCATATTTGGGACTGTCCAAGTATGCCTGTAAGCCCATTGGTCCACAGTGTGGACCAATGAGCTACAGCCTATACCATACCTATAATTCAACAGGTGGCTGGGTGGTATGTGGGCGGGTGGCAGTCACCCCGATGATGATAGGGGGAGCAGGGGGAGCGAGGGGTCCTGTGTGGGTGGGTGGGGTACCACTGGATCACCAGGGAATTATGTGTCAGCGATGTACCGCAATCAGGGACCCAGGAGGGAGAAGGTCCACTACACCACCTGGGACTGTATTATTATACATCCTTCGTGCCATCAGGAGGGAGGGGGTACAACTAGATTACCAGGGAATGGATTATAATACTTCCATCATGATTAGGGACTTGGGAGGGAGGAGGTCCACTAGACTACCAGGGGATGTTTTAATTTACATTTACCACAATCATGGCTACTGGGTGGGGGGTCCCACTAGACTACCAGGGTTATGTAGCTGCTTCTTGATGTTGTTCTGGGTGGGCAGGTGGCCACTCTTGGCTGGTGGCTGCTGTGTTGCACCATGCAATACAGTGGCCCACCTGTGGGAGGCCAGGATTTGTTCCCACTTTTCATGGGCTCAACTTTGAGCCCCCCTATGTGGCGCAATGCAGGGTTGCACCAGCATATGTGCCGCACATCCCAGGCTGAATATTGGGATGTGCCGCATATGCATGGGCACGCTCCCTGCATCTGCACTGCATACCATTACAGTGCGCCCTAGCGCATTGGGATTTGCACTGCACTGGGTAGCCTTTCCAATATCCCACCAGGGCAGCAATGCCCACTCCATGACCAGCACGGTAAATATCCATTTCTTCAGTCCTCAGAAAGGAGCATCTTGCAGTCCAGGTTGCAAATGGACAGTAGCGTGCAAGTGTCAAACTGAACCTTTATGGACCTCTTGATTGAACCTTTATGGACTCAGATGCATACCACCAGCATCCAGGTGAACCTTTATAGACCACTTGACTGGACTGAACCTTTATGGACCTCTCGATGACCTCTTGATTGAACCTTTGTGGACCCAGATGCATACCCCCAGCATCCAGGTGAACCTTTATTGACCTCTCGATGACCTCTTGATTGAACTTTTATGGACCCAAGTGCATACCCCCAGCTTCCAGGTGAATCTTTATGGATCACGTGATTGGACTGAGCCTTGATGGACCTTTTGACAACCTCTTGATTAAACTTTATGGACCCAGGTATGTACCCCCCACCATCCATGTGAACCTTTATGGACCAGTTGACTAGACTGAACCTTTACAGCTTCATTGGACTGAACCTTTATGGACCTCTTGATAACCTTTTTATTGAACTTGTATGGACCCAGGTGCATACCCCCAGCATTCATGTGAACCTTTATGGACTACTTGACTAGGCTGAACCTTTATGGACCTCTTGATTGAACCTTTATGAACCTCTCAATGGCCTCTTGAACCTTTATGGACCCAGGTGCATACCCTCAGCATCTAGGTGAACCTTTATGGACCACTTGACTGGACTGAAACTTTATGGACCTCTCAACAACCACTTGATTAAACCTTTATGGAGCCAGGTGCTTACCCTCAGCATCCATGTGAACCTTTATGGGCCACCTGACTGGCCTGAACCTTCATGGACCTCTCAAAGACCTCATTATTGAACCTTTGTGGACCCCGGTGCATACCCCTAGCATCCAGGTGAACCTTTATGAACCTCTCAACAACCTCTTGATTGAATCTTTAAGGGCCCAGGTACATACCCCCAACATCCAGGCAAACCTTTATATACTGCTTGACTGGACTGAACCTTTATGGACCTCTTGATGACCTCTAGATTGAACCTTTATAGACCCAGGTGCATATCCCCAGCATCCAAGTGAACCTTTATGGACCACTTGACTGGACTGAACCTTTATGGACCTCTCAACAACCTCTTGATTGAACCTTTGTGGACCCAGGTGTGTACCCCCAGCACCCATGCGAACCTTCATGGACTGCTTGACTGGACTAAATCTTTATGGACCTCTTGATTGAATCTTTATGGACCCAGGTGCATACCCCAGCATCCAGGTAAATCTTTATGGACTGCTTGACTGGACTGAACTTTTATGGACCTCTCAATGACCTCTTGAATCTTTGTGGACTCAGGTGCATACCCCTAGCATCTAGATGAACCTTTATGGACCACCTGACTGGACTGAACCTTTATGGACCTCTTGACCTCTTGATTGAACCTTTATGGACCCAGGTGGGTACCCCTAGCATCCAGGTTTGGCCCTCTAGCTGGACAGTAGCCTTCTAGTGTCAGACTGACAGTACTCATTTGTATGCTTTAGATTGTTGAATTACTTTCTGGATGACATCTTCTGTGTGCACTCCCTCAAGAAGGTCTCTCTTAATCACCATAATCATAAATGCCTCTAGTTTCCCTTGCTCTAGCAATGAACATAGTTGAGTCTTTATTATCTTTAGCTTGCTGAAAGCTCTCTCACAGGACACCTGGGTAAATGATAAAATCAACAGGTACTTGTAGATGATGAACAAGGTTGAAAATGACAATGAGTACATGTTGTATTGTGCCAGAGCTTTATAACAGCACACTAGGCATTCTTTACAGGACTTGCTTTTATCTTTGTCTGGCAAATCAGTTCTTCTCTCTCATTGCTCATTCTGATCATTAGTTTCACCTTCACAAGCATCTTCAGAGTCTTCAGAGTCATGAAAGTCAACATCCTCTGTTAACACATTTTCACTGTATCCTTCAGGCAGCAATCTTTGCAGTCTTCAGAATATTTTAGCAAAGGGCAGTAATTCCAGTTTAAATTTGCTAAGATCTATTTCTGCCAATGATGCAATTTTATGCAGATTTTTGTCTGGTATACCATCTTGAATTATACTTTCAAAGAGGTGTGTATTTATGCAGCTCGTATCCAGAATCAGTTGCTTGTTGTTATCAAACCAATCACTTTAGCTCATCCAGACTTGGTCCATATGTGGCTTTATACTTCACATTCAAATCTCTTCAGTGGATCTGCCACGCGTTCATCACTAACATTTTCCCTGAGCATTTTCTTCTTCTTGGATACCCTTTTATTTGGCAGATGATCCTCAAGGTCAATATCAATACCTAAGTCATCAATTTCTTCTTGTCTTCTAGCAACAACATTTTAAACTTTTTCCCGGATGCTCATAAATTCAGACGGTTGCAACGCCATCTTAGCGTGATCCACCATGTGCCATGATGAAAGGTAGTCTAGTCCCTAGTCTGTAGATACCTTCATGCTGGCCCAATTACTGTAAAGATCTTCATAGACACAAAGGCTATCAAAATGTCATCAAAACGTTTTCCATTTGTCAAGCAGTGAATCAGGAGGAAGTACCACTGCTACAGTGTGAAATGAGGTGTCACTGTACAGTACAAGGAGGAGGCAGCACTGCTACAGCTTTAAGGGAGACTGTCTCTGCATAGCACAAGGAGGAGGCATCACTGGTGCAGCTTTATGGGAGGGTGTCACTGTAAAGTAAAAGGAAGAAGCACTACTACAGCTTTAAGAGATGGTGTCTCTGTAAAGTAAAAGAAGAAGCGCCACTATAATGCCCCAAAGTTGAGAGCACTAAGAAAAAAAGAAGCATAAAAGAACTATAGACTACAGGCACCCAGGGTGCCTCTGTTGCTGTAGGCAGCAGGGTACAGAAATTAAAGGGTCCCTCTTAAATAAATTTCTCCTTGTAGGGTGAATACTGGTAAAACATAGAGAAAAGTGCCCAGTGCACTTCAACACTGTCAAAAAGCAGAATTTATATGCAGCTCAAGCAACAATGGTCTGGATGGAATGTTGTGCTGAGCTGCTCATGCACAGCACTCCACTCCAGCCATTCCAGAATCAGAAGGCTTGTTTTTAAAAGTAAAAACTGTTGTTGAGTGTAGTTTCTGCTGGCCGTGGAGAAGAGAGGACACAGAAGATTAAGGGGAACCTGGAAAGGGCTTACCGGGTGGTTGAAGCCATTCCTCGAGGGCCATTCTGTGTGCCTGCTCTGGCTCCAGTCAGTGAAGACTCCTGAATAACTCCGGTTCAGTCTGCAGTGCCAACAAGCCCCAGAAAAGTAAAAGAGAGTTCCACTGTGTGGCCATTGGACTGAGAGTCCCATCTGTTATTTATTTCATTTATTCAAAAATTTTCCCAAGTCCCTCATTGGTGGCTTTTCCCAGAGCCACATTGTCAGTTTGCTGTCGGCCCTTCAGAGGCCCCCTGGATGCCCGCCGAATTGTCTGCAGTGCACCTTCCCTCCCACTGCCTGTGTACCTCCCTCCTCCCGATTCTTGGTCCAGAGTCCTGAGGAGTGGTGAGTCAGCAGCAGCGCTCACTTGGTGCTGTCCATCCAACCCAAGGAAAAGACTATGCTGTTGTTTGTTTTAATGGTGTGCATTAGGCATGTATGGAAGGCGAGCCGGCCAGAGGATCGGGTCAGTAGGACCTCTTTATTTAAATATTTAAAGAGTGAGCACGGAGTAGAGACACCCCAGGGAGGAACCAGAAAACAAGGCATTTGAAAAGATCTTTGAATATTCAGAAAGGGCTGGTCAGCAATGCCCCTAGGGAGGAGCCAGGACAAAGGGAGCCCACTGAGGAATTATTGAAGTATTCATAGAGGGGCGGAGAGAAGGCGGGAGGCCCAAGATGAGTGACAAGACCCTGATCAGGCCAGTTCTTAAAGGAGCTCAGCCAGAAAAGGCCCACCAGTGTATTTAAAAGGGGCATAACAGGCCCACAGATTTAAAGGGGCCCAGCCTGGCCCAGTACAGTTAAAGGCAAGTCAGCCCCATAGTATTTAGGGCAGGCAGGCCCAGTGTTAATTAAGGCAGCTAGTCCCAGTATAAGGAGGCAGTCAGGCCCAATGTGGTTAGGGGCATCCAGGGCCCCATAGTTAGGGCAGCCAGGCCCAGTGTGATTAGGGCAGCTAGGCCCTGTAGCAATTAGGGGCAGCCAGGTCCAGTAGTGGATAGGACATCCAGACCCAGTGTATTTAGGGCAGCAGGCCTAGTGGCAATTAGTGCATCCAGGCTCAACAAATGGGTCATTCACATTAAAGTGCCTAGGGGTAGCCAGATCCTAATAAAGAGAGACCCCAAGAAGAGAAAGGGTCCAACTAAGGGGTGTTTAAGCACAAAACCTGATATAAAGTGACTGTCAGCTACTGTACTGTTTCTACAAACTGTTTATCCTTCAAGCATCTAAAGTGTTGTGTTGATTGCATAAAGCACCAAGACTGTATTGTGATACCTTGGGATTGTGGTTATTTTCCCCTGAAGTGAACAGTTGCCCTAGACTGTTGCAGTTTGCCCCTGCTCCAGGCATATTGCTCCTGCAAATGAACAACTGCCACAGATTTTTGCAGTTTGCCCCTGCTCCAGGTGAATTGCCTTGCAAGTGAACAATTGCCCTGGATTGTTGAAATTTGTCCCTTTTCCAGGCAAATTGCCCCTGCAAGTGAACATTTCATGGTACAGTATTAACAGAAGTACTATTGTGCAGTATCAAGTCTGTGAGTCAATCTTCAGCCTCCATCAACTCTTCACCTCTGCAATCTTCAGCCAGCAGAAAACCTCAGCATCTTCTTGTCCTTTTATCTGCCGTACGCAGAAATAAACATCCCTTGGAGAGTCACGGCTGCCAGTTCCTGATCAGCTTGGAAGAGAGATGACTGGAAAGAGTCTCGTGCATCACTCCTAGACGCCCGCTGACAGACGAGTCCATTGTAGCCAAGTGTGTTCTTCCTCCTTGTGGAATCCTGATCTTCATCTTCCAGCTTTTGTTCCTGCTCATTCTTCCTGCATCACCTGTGCAATCCTCATGGGAGCAACTCAGCAGTATCTTCTTCATCCTTGACAGTCCTCCATGTGGATCCTTTGCCAAGTCTGGTGTTTCATTTTTGCCAGCCCTGGTCGAGGGTCGGTGCAAGGAAAACCTGCAGCAGTTCTTCTTTGTCCTTGGCAGCCCTGGTTGAGAGTCGGTACCAGGAAAACCCACAGCAGTTCTTCTTCATCCCTGGCAGCTCTGGTCGAGGGTTAGTGTTGACAAGACAGCAGCATGCCCTTCTCATTTGGCAATCCTGCAGGTGGATTCCTGGCCACATTTTGGTTCTTCATCCTTGGCAGCCCAGGTCGTGTGCCAAGAAAGAGCTTTATGCCAGTTCAGTCAGTTTGTGCTCTGATATTCTGGCAACACTGGAGAGTGGGTTGACTGATGAATAAGGTCTGTTTACCAATTTCTCCATTCCTCTTGCAACCTATCCTAGGTTTTACTGGTGAGCTTGGTGCCAAGCAGGAGTCCCTTTCTTTACTCCTACCCTTCAGTTGTGCACAAAGATGATGGAACATCTGCATCTTTTATACTTTTGAGGGTGCTGTACTGTCTGGTGGTTGTATACTGTACGCATGTTGTAAACTGTGATAAAGTGATATGAGTTTACATCACCTTTGTTTGTAGGCCTTGTAGCAAGGATAACACAGAGTTTAGATCTACAGTACAAGTCACATTAAACTGTTCTACCAATGAGTTGGTTTAGCATTGTTTTTTACAGTTGGCTATGCACTGGGAACTCATATTGCATTGCTTTTCAATGTTTAAGCAGTTCAAGAGCAATATTTGTAAAATGTTTTTGCCACCCAATTAGAATGCATCAGCAGTTCAGTCACAGTGCAATGCAAAACAGAGTTCTAAATCTAAAGGAACAGTTTGTGTAGGGCTTTGTGCTGGACCCCAGCAACACTTATGCAACTCAGTCAGAAATGCTAAAACAACTCATTGAGGGAACAGTTTAATGTGACTTATACTGTAGTTGTATGTTAGTTGTTATCCACAATGCTGTCCATAATCCGTATTGTGTTTGCTGTTGGTATTTTCTTGTATGACCATGTCCTCCTTCCCCTCCTGTCTTATAAACATCTTTACTTCATCCAACCTCTGTGTATGATTCCTGCCTCTCCTTGTCAGGTGATTCCATCAACACACCTCCTCCAAGGCTGGATTGCCCAGCACGCACCTGACATCCTAGCTCTATGTGAGACATGGCTCTCGGATAGAATACCCAATGGAGCTGTCTCCCTCAGTGACTATTCCATCTTTCGGGCAGACAGGACTAGTAAGAGAGGCGGTGGCTGTGCCATCTATGTTAGATCCTTACTAAACACCACAGAAGTACATACCCCAACACCCAAATATGGTGCCCAGACTCTAACAGTCAAACTTAGTCTGGGTACCAAAACCCTCCACATCACAGCGGCCTATATCCCTCCTAGCAACCAAAAACTCGCATTTGAATCTATCCTCCAGAGTATCTCCCACCTCCCTACTAGAAGTGAAGTCATCCTACTGGGAAATGTTAATGTCAATTGGCTATCACCAGCCTCATCCAGCTTCAAAGACACAGCCCTGGCATACACGATCTTACCCAACTCGTCACCTCCCCTACCAGAATGGACCTTAGAACAGGGACCGCTACCCTTATAGACCTCATCTTCACTAACAGGCCACAGAACCTCTCCCATATCACTGTGCTCCCTGACTCTATTAGTGACCATTCCCCGGTGACCTGCCGGTGGTCAGCTAAAATACCCTGCCTCCAAAGTCACCACACAAAGGCGACTAAAAAGGAGGCCTACCATCTCAAAGCACACCTAGCTACCAGCAACTGGTTCCCCATTTACACCGCGCAGTCTGTAGACATGGCACTCTCCCACTTTATAGCCACCTTCAATGAGGCCTGTGACATCTTCACTCCCTTCACTAAACAAGTAGTGAAAACCAGATACACACCCTGGATCTCACAATCTCTACTTAATCAGCTACAACACAGGGACAACCTATGGCATAAGGCCCTAGACTCCCAACGCACACAGGATAGACAACTTTACCAGGAGGCCTGCAACAAATGTACCTGAGCCATACATGGAATGCTAAAGCTACATATTATCAACAAACCACCTCTCCTGAGGCAACAGTAAACAATTTTGGAACAATATGAAAGAACTCAGTGGGAAATCTTGCTCCCCTACCCCTACACAACCTACAGTTAATGAGGATACCACTCAGGGCCCTACTATCGCAGAAGCCCTCAACTCCTCCTTCTCAGACCTCTCCCACCTACTACCCCCTAACTTCTACAACCCCCTTCCCCACCCTCCCCGACACCTAGAACAACAACAATACAACACCCTTTAGACTAAGAATCATATCCTGCCATGAGGCAAAATGCTACATTTCCAAAGCACTGGCTAATGCCCGATATAGCAATGATTCCCTTGATCTCAAACTCATTCGCTAACCCTGGATGTTACACTACCCCATCTCACAAAATTCTCAACCTGTCACTATGCCTTAGTCAATTCCCACAACCTGGAAGAGAGCCGTAATCACACCTATTCTGAAGAGCGGTGACCCCACTATCACAAGCAAATATAGACTGGTATTGATACTCCCACCCCTCTCCAAAGCATTGGAAAAAATAGTATCCGACCAGCTTACTGAACACCTAACTAAACACAACCTTCTTTGCCGAGAACAACATGGTTTCCAGAGAGGCCACAGTACCATCACCACCCTTACTGAGCTCACCTCATTTATCCATGAGGCCCTTGACCAAGGTTCAGTGGCAGGGGCAATCTACGTGGATCTGACCAAGGCATTTGACATGGTCAGTCACGAGCTATTGCTCTGTGTCCTTCCTCAACTCAACTTGGTCCCAGAGGCAACTGCCTGGTTCAAAGACTACCTCTCAGGCCAGTCACAACAAGTCAAGATAAACACTACCTCTCCCCTGCAAACTAGCATGCCCTATAACCCACAGGGTCTATACTCAGCCCCTACTATTCACCCTCTTTTAAACTCTCTCTCCCAAGTCTTGCAGTGGTCACTCTGCTACTCTGTGCTGATGATGGTAGTGTTTTAAAACACCCACAGCCTATCGCTCTCCAACTAGCCCTGCAGGACTTCTTTAGGGAGCTAGAATCTTGGTTCACTGAACACTGCCTTATTATCAATTATCAAAAAACGAAGTCCATGATCTTTACGCACCAACACAGCCCACAAAGTCATTCGGCACTACTAATAAAAAACTCACATGGCTCCCCACTAGAACAGGTTTCATGTTTTAAATATCTGGGAAACACATTAGACACCTCCCTTTCCTACCACAGTCATATACAACTTCTCTCCTCTGCTGTCAACACTAGAGTGGGTATCCTCTACAGACTTAAACACTGCTTACCTACACAGGCCATGCATCTTGCAGTCTCCTCCTCCTCCATCCTCTCTCTAGTAGACTATGGGATAGTCATATATGGCTCTACGGAACTGACTGCCCTACATAGCATCAACACTGCCTTGAATAAAGCTTGCCACCTAGTCACAGGCAGTGACAGGTTAACGCATACCTGTGAGCTCTATGCTTTGACTGACTGGCTTAACTTCCAAGGAAGGCTAAAGTACCACTCCTGCATCCTTGCAAAAAAGATACACCTCCAGCTAGCCCCGATTGGCCTCCACTCAATTATCGGTGCAGCCCCCTACAGGCGTACTAAAAGACTCACAGCCAACACTTCATTCCTTGTCCCCCACTGTAGAACCTCCCTTGGGCAAAGATCTTTCCACTACCACACCCCACTTTGGCTCAATAGTCTACCCCCCCATCTCCCAGACCCATAGTCTCTCCTTATTTAAAACAGGTCTCAAAGCACAACTCTTTGACTCATCAATATGTGACTGTAGATAACACACAGCCCTCCACCCGTCCTTTCACACCATCTCCCCTGACCAAATACCTGACACAGGGTCTCTCTAGATCCCACGAAACAGTATCCTGCACTTCTCTGATAAGAGGCATCTCATATGCTGCCAACTACTGTCACCTTTTAAATAAGATAAAGCTAAGACTGCATAACCCTGTACTGTTACACTAATACTGTTTGTATTTGTTCTTTTCTGTAAATGTATACCCTCCACCCTTTGTAACTGACGTGGAGCCTTTGCAAAAGAGTCTATGACTCAAAGGATTGTAATTCCAATTATATTCAATAAATAAAATAAATAAAAACAATAAAGAAATTTGAACCTTAAGCAGCCCCTTGCCATCCCACCTGCTGAGGATGTTGCTGGCGCTGTTGGTAGTGAGATAGTTCCCTTCACCACGCAGAATGAAGAAACCCCAGGTCCATCAGTAGAGCATGGACTACCAGTTCAGTGACCATCACACCACTGCTACAGCTTAAAGGGAGGAAGTCACTGTAAATTACAAGGAGGAGGCATCACTGCTACAGCATGAAATGAGGGTGTCACTGTATAGTACAAGGAGGAGGCAACCCTGCTACAGCTTTAAGGGAGGGTGTTGCTGTAAAGTACAAGGAGGAGGCACCACTGCTACAGTTTGAAATGAGGCTTTCACTGTAAAGTACAAGGAGGAGGCACCAGCGCTACAACTTTATGGGGGAGTGTGACTGTAAAGTACAAGAAGGAGGTACCACTGCTACAACTTTAAGAGAGGGTGTCACAGTAAAGTACAAAGAGGAGGCACCACTACTTCAGCTTGATGGGTGGGAGTCACTGTAAAGTACGAGGAGAAAGCACTGCAACAGCTTTATGGGAGGGTGTCACTGTAAAATACAAGAAGAAAGTACTGGTACAGCTTTATGAGAGAGTGTCACTGTAAAGTACAAGAAGGAGGCAGCACTGCTACAGTTTTAAGGGTGGGTGTCTCTGTAAAGCACAAGTAGGAGGCAGCACTATTACAGCTTTAAAGGAAGATGTCTCTGTAAAGCACAATGAGGTGGCACCACTGCTACAGTTTGAAGGGAGGATGTCACTGTAAAGTCCAAGGAGCGGGAAGCACTGCTACAGCTGTTTGGGAGGGTGTCACTGTAAAGTACAAGGAGGAGGAGGCAGCACTATTATGGCTTTAATGGAGTGTGTCACTGTAAAGCACAAGGAGGTAGCAGCACTGCTACAGTTTTAAGGGTGGGTGTCTCTGTGAAGAACAAGTAGGAGACAGCACTACTATAGCTTTAAGGAAGGATGTCACTGTAAATTACAAGGAGGAGATACCACTGCTCCACTGGGATGAGGTGAATCGTTAACAAGGAGGAAGCTCTACCCCTCCCCTCAGGTGTGTGTGTAATTACATACCATGGCGTCTGTGAGGAGGAATTTCTGTGAGCAAGCTGCAGTTTGTAGACTCCAATCAGAGTGAGAAAGTAAGGAAAACCCTGCTCAGCTATGGATTTATGATGTCACCAAAAAAGTGAATGAACTTAGCTGTCTCCCTGGGCAAAAAGGTGTGGCAAGTGGAGGTGAAAACTCAACTTCAGGCAGCTAATTTAAAAAGCAAAAAAGTGCCCCAAAAAACCCAGTCAAAGATAGAAGGAAATATGAAAATGCTGGTGTCTGAACAAAACATCTTAAAAACCTACAGAAGGAAGAGGCAAGTTCTGGACAAACCATTCCTATTTTCTGCAGGTCTAAAAATCTTGCTCCATGAAAAATTGACAAAACTTTAAAAATTAATACAATGAACAAATATTATTCTAAATTACTAAATCACTTTCTATTACATCATTACTTGGTAGATGGCTGAGACTGCTAAACCCACAAGTAAGGGAGTATACTCATCATGACAAAAAAAACTACAATTTTCAAGAATAGACTATATTTTTCTATCGAAGGGACCACTACCTAAATTGAGGAAGGCAGTTATTTATTCAATTCTCTTGTCAGATCATGCTATAATAGAAAATACATTAGAATAAAGGGATCAGGAAAGGATGTTCTCAAGACAAAGGTGACTAGATAATAAGGAAAGGGAAAGGGGAAATTGTTGAACCAGGAAAGGCACACTAAGCTGAAGCTTGTTTCCAGGTGCAACCTAGGAGCACAAGGAAGTTAAGTGACTTGCTCAGGGTAACACTATGTGCAAGTGGGGGCTGTGAGATTCAAACCCAGGTCTCCAGGTTTGCAGCTCAGAGCCTTAAAGCACTGCACTATACTGCCTCCTCTAATTCTTCATATAGAGAAATAAGAGATTATCTGGTTATGACCAAACTCCCTAAGTTATGGTTGCAGTCAAAATAAATTCTCAGTAGCTAAAATTAAAGAAGTTATTACCAACATGCAAAAATACAGAAGTCCAGGACTAGATGGCTTAACTATAGAATTTTATCTATGTTTTCCGGACGAGTTAATACATTGTTAAGAGATGAGAGGTTTGTTAAAAAAACGAGGGAGAAGATAAAAGAGTTTTGGTTAATTATGATGGTACTCAATTAATCACAAAGTTATGGGATGCATTTAAGGTGGTAATGCTGGGTGAAATAATATTATATAAAGGGTTTTTAAATAAAGAAAAGAACAGAAAGTTGCACAAATTTGATGCTAGGTTAAAAGAATTGGACCAATTGGTGATTACCGAGTATACTAAGTATGCAAAAGAGTGGTACAATCTAAGTGCAGAAAAATGAGCTGATTAATAAAGAAGTAACAGTTAATTTAACTAAAATAAAAAAGTTAGGTACCTGCAGGGGGATACATTGGGGAAAATGTTGGCACACTTACTAAAAAAAAAAAAGAGAAAAAATAACTTATTTGGAAGATGACCAGAGAAACAATGTGGTTAATGATAAAGGGATGGGTGAAGAGGTCAAACATGATAAACTTATCTATGAGACATAATCTAATTCTTCAAATAGAGAAATAAGAGATTATCTGGATAAGGCCAAACTCCCTAAGTTATGTTGCAGTCAAGAGAAATTCTCAGCAGCAGAAATTAAAGAAGTTATTACCTACATGCAAAACACAAAAGTCCAGGAATAGATGGCTTAGCTATAAAATTTTATCTAAGTTTTCTGGATGAGTTAATGCCTAGGTTGATAGCAATGTTTCAAGAAATAGTTGAAATAGGGGAAGTTATCCTCCCACAGTGGAGGAAGCTGAAGTGGTATTATTGTTAAAAGAAGGGAAAAAAACAAAAGGTGTACAGCTATTGACCAATAGTATTGTTAAATTCTGATTATAAGGTACTTACACAATTAATAGTTAGTAGACTGAAAGGGGAGTTGCCTAAAGTAATTTATAAGGATCAATTTGGGTTTGTTGTAGGTTGTTCTGAAGCTAATAGAAGAGTACAAGCATTTTTTGATGTTGCACGAACAAATAGAATTACACATGCACTGGCAATTGACTCATCATGATAACTAGGGAGTTTATGTTTGAGTCTATGAGTTCTTGGGGATTACTGCTTATTATACCATGCACATAAGTGAACAGCCAAGGAAATCGTCAGAGTAGCAGTTTACTGCCATTGTAAATCCTCTGATAAAAAACGGCTGATGAATAAAATATCATCTATAACATCTGCAGCATAGTAATAAATACAATAAAAATAAAACAACAAACCAACCTCTTTAATATTTGTATTTTATTATAGTTAAAAAAATTAACCTTGTTATAATCATTACAATAAGTCACTGGAGGATATGGGTTATCAGGGATTTACCACGGCTGGCAAGGATTTACCCACTCTGTTGTGCCTCGTGGCAACTACCCAGCTATGGTAAATCCTCCGACAACCCACACCCCTCATGGTTTATTGTATAAATATAATAAATGTTATTAGATTGTTATATAGGAATGCATCTGCTAGATTTTTTTTTTCTTAGTCATTTTTCTCCCTCTGGCCCTGGTCTGCCTACCTCTATCACGTCCTGGCAACTCCTTCAGGTCTTCCAGCTGCCATCTCCAGGGATCCCCAGCTACCATGTGGGTCCTGCAGCTAGGTCCCCCGTGGTGGGGTGGCGGAGGGCCCCCCTGCACCCTTCCACCGAGACTGGATCCAGTGTGTCTCCGCGTACCCTTGGAGCCATTGCTCCCCGTCGGAGATGGCCATCATGCCACCACAACCAGTGCCAGTTTTTCCATTTTCTCCCCATGGTGTGTGAGATGTGCAATGACACCAAGGGACAGGCATGTGCATGCTACTGTAAGCACACCTTCCCAGCATTGGCCCCAGCACATCCCGCCTGACTGCCTGTGCTACTGCATTGCCCCCAGTCACCACTAGAGGCCACCAGAGCAATGGTGACAGCATTCCCCCCTCCCCGGAGAAGGAGAGCAGTCCATTGGATGCTCCATCCTTCACCCTCCCCGCCGACCCACGATGACCCTGGCTTGTTCCCGAACCCAGGTCACCGGCGCAGCGAGATGTGTGGCATCCAGTGCCTCAACCCTCAGTGCCACCAGTCCGCCATCTGATACATTTCTAATAAACTCTTACATGGGTGACCCTCTTAAAATGACTAATGTGATACGAAAAGGGTGCCCTTTGTCTCCTATATTATTTATCCTGGCTTTAGAACCTTTTTAAGAACTATCAGAGCAAATAGGTTAATTAGGAAATTGAACAACAAGGGAGGAGATTAAGTTAAATGTGTTTATGGATGATATTTTATTAATGATCCAAGATATTAATAAATCATTACCTATTATATCACAAGAAATTAATACCAATGGAGCTCTGCCAGGATATAAATTGAATGAAGCCAAACTGGTAATATTAGAAATCTATTCCCCAACTTATGCTATAGATATTAGACTAACAAAGAAGTTTACAATAAAAAAACAATGTAAATACTTAGGTATTTATATTTCTAATGACCAAACAGAAATTATTAAAACAAATTATGATAGGGCTAAAGAAAACATAACACTACTATTAGAACTTTGGGAAAAAATGTCCCTATCCCTATGGGGAAGGATTGAGACAATAACAATGATGGCACTATCACATTTAAATGATGTAATTCAGAATGTAATTGGGGTTCCAAAAGAAAAATGGTTTAACAGGATTTGCAGAATTTTTGTTAATTTCTATGGAGGGGAAGCAAGCCCAGGATTCCATGGAAAAGGATGATTTACCCTAGGAAGCAGTGGGCTATAGCTGCCAAGACCCTTTATCTTATGTAGTAGCATACCAAGGTAAAATGTTGTGACAATGGGCATTTATCACAGACAAAAATAATATCTTTGAATTTCTGTTTTGGGAGGGACTAGGACTTGGAGCATTAAATAATATAAGGCAGGAACTAGAGGTAATTAATAAAATTCCTGAGGTTTATACCCCAGTCAAGAAATTATTGATACATGCCATATGAAGAATAAAAGAAGATGATAAAATTCCCATGGATCTTCTTAAATATATGGGAAAATTCTGCAGTAAGGGTAACAAAATTGCTAAAAAAAATTTAAAATGGGAGGGGAACTTGACATTCTAAAATTGACACAACTGATAGAAAATTGAGTTTTTATTTTATTGGGAAAATTCAATAAGCGTTCCCTCAGACAGTTAGGCTAACTTTCACCTATCATAGGACTCTCTGTAGAGCTTTTAAAGACCTGAAAGTCCCAGGGAATAGCTGTTGGTCTGTGTTATTAGACAAACACAAGAAATTGACAGAGAAAGAGAAAAGTAAGTTGGCTCAACAGACTTACAAAATCTTAATAACAAATAAGATAGATCCATGGTATATTACCAATGACAAATGGGCACAGGAAGGTAATATTAATTATATTGGGCAACAATGGAGGAATCTGAGAATTAAAAATAAAGATTACCTCTGTGCTAAAACAAACCTATCCAGAAAAAAATCTGGATAGAGCATACCTAATCCCACTGATAATGGGGGACATCAAATCTAATGGCATAAAGACTTGCTGGCATGGTTGTGGTGCTTTGGGGAATTTATATCATTCTGTACGCGCATGTAAGTTTTAAAGTAAGTTATTTATTTTGCAGCACAGTCGGCACTGCATAGAAATAGCTGAGAGCTGTAATGCAGGCCAGAGGGCTGTATTTAAGTAGATTAATATTCATCTGGGTTTAGCGACACCCAGGGGAGGGGCCTGGTAGGAGGATCTGAAAATAAGTTATAAATATTAAGAGGGAAGCCACAAAGGCAAAGTTATGTTGGGGCAAGGGCAGAAAAGGCCCTGACTGAAGTCAAAGAGGTAGTTAAAGGATCCAGCCAGTTAGAGGCCCACCAGATAGTTAAAAGTGCATTACAGGCCTGGTATTTACAGGGCACCCTAGGTCCACCAACGCTTAAAGGGGTGAGAGAGGCCCACTACTATTTAAAGGGGCAAGTTAGGCCCACTGCCACATTACAATATTATCTAACAGGGTGAGCTAGGCCCACTACTACTTAAAGGGGCGAGCTAGGCCCACTGTTTTTAAAGGTGAGGCTCGTTGCTAGCCATTTAGACCCCCAGGTGTTTTACGGGTCCAGCAGCATTAGTGACCCTAGATGTTTCGGGAATCTAGCTAGCCATACAGAACCTCAGTAACAGGAAGAACCCGATTGCTAGAGGGACCCCTGTTAGTTAGGTCCACCAGAGCTAGGATTCACCCAGAAAAGTAAATTGCCTGTATATTTACTGTGGTCCAGACATTGAGACTGTATAATTGACCACTGCAACAAGACCTGAGACTTAATTTGCATGCTGTTATTACTATGAACAGTAAAATTGCCAGAAAGTATTGCTTTATTGCCAACATTCCTGTGTTACAAGGTGTTTGAATAAATCTTCAGCAAGTTTCCAGAATCTTGTCACCAAAGTGCATCCAGATCAATCTTCTTCAGCACTCCAGAAATCATCTTCAGTGCATCTCCAAAGCAGCCAGCAGAAAATCCTTGAAGAATCATGCTACAGTTGTCTCAGTTTCAACATCCTGTTTATTTTCCGCTCTCCAGTTCCCAGTATACAGTCTGGCCCAGTACAAAGGTACCATCTGTTTTCTTGTTTTATCATCCTTAAGAAGTGCCATCCAGATCTTCTGCCACAGTACCCTGCATCATCATCCTGTTTCTTATTTTACACAGTCCTTGGCTCATCTGGCCTTGGTGCCCAGAACCCCGTTGTTCTCTCACATTCCAGAGACTCCTTTCTTCTCAGCATCTTCTTCATGTCCCAACAGTCAAGAAGAGGGCTATGGATGGGTGTTCAGTACCTTCTTCGTGTCCTGACAGTGCAGAAGAGGGCTGTGGCTGGGTGCTCAGTATCTTCTTTGTGTCCTGATAGTCCAGAAGAGGGCTGTGGGTGGGTGTTCAGTATCTCCTTCTTCTTCTCCCGACAGTCCAGAAGTGGGTTGTGGCTGGTTGCGCAGTATCTTCTTCTCCTCCCAGCAGTCCAGAATCAGGCTGTGTTGTGTTTCAATTCCAAGGAAGTCTTTGCATTGTTCTGAAATTCCAGCAACCCTAGAAAGGTGGGGTGTGGCCAAGAACTCATGGCCTGTTCAAAATCCTCTCTACATTCCCTTAGTTTTTAACTTATTCCAGCCAAGTGTTCCCCTTGTGTTTCATATCCCATAACTCAGTTTCTTCTCGACAACAGAGAAAACTCAACTGTGCATGAACTGCCTCTTAAGACATATGTAGAGTCTTGTATTAGCATCTTTTAGAGTTCTGTAGAGGGAGTACTCCAGGTAATAGGCCCTAGGTAGAAGTGCACCTCAGGGAAGTATTAGAAACTGCATAGTGATTTGCTGATCTCAGTAGACAGACTGCTTGTAAAGTAGAGTTGTAACAGTCGATTATTGCCAGTATAGAGTCACCCTCGTACAGGGTATAGAGTACAGAACGTCATAAAGCGATATCCACAATGCTGTCCATACTCCCTGTTGTTTTTGTTAGTATTTTTGTATGACCATGTCCCCTTCCCCTCCTGTGAAATATCTTTGCTTCATCTGACCTCAGGTACGATTCCTGACCTCGTCAGGTGATTCCATGCACCTCCCCATTCGAACCTTCAGCTGCCACTCGACATCCCACCTGCTGTGGGTGCCACTGGTGCTGCTGGTAGCAAGACAGTTCCATTCACCACTTGAAGTGAAGAACCCAAGGTCTACCAGTATAGAACTGTCACACACTGCTTCAACTTGAAGGGTTGGTGTCAATATAAAGTAAAAGGAGGAGGCACCACAGCTACAGCTTTAAGGGAGGGGATCACTGTAAAGTACAAGGAGGAGGCACCACTGCTACAGTTTTTAAGGGAGGGGTCACAGTAAAGTAAAAGAAGTAGGTAGCAGTGCTACAGCTTTATGAGAGGGTGTCTCTGCAAAATAAAAGGAGGAGCACCACTGCTACTGCTTAAAGGGAGAATGTCACTGTAAATTACAAGGAGAAAGCAGCACTGGTACAAGTTTATGGGAAGGTGTCACTGTAAAGTACAAGGAGGAGGCACCACTTGTACAGCTTAAAGGGAGGGAGTCACTGTAAAGTACAGTACAAGGGGGAGAAAGCACTGCAACGACTTTATGGGAGGGTGTCACTGAAAGTACAAGGAGAAAGAAGCACTGGTGCTGTGTTACATAGAGTGTCACTGTAAAGTACATGGAGGAGGCAGCACTACTACAGCTTTAAGGGAGGGTGTCACTTTAAAGCACAAGGAGGTAGCAACACTGCTACAGTTTTAATGGTGGGTGTCTGTAATGTACAAGAAGGGGACAGCACTACTACAGCTTTATGGGAAGATGTCTCTGTAAAGCACATGGAGGTGGCACCACTGCTACAGCTTGAAGGGAGGGTGTCACTTTAAAGCACAAGGAGGAGGTAGCATTGCTATCGCTTTGATGAAGGAATTCACTGTAAAGTAAAAGGAAGTGGCCTCACTGCTACAGCTGTAAGAAGGGATGTCACTGTAAAGCACAAGGAGTCAGCAGCACTGCTACAGCTTTAAGGGAAGTGTGTTCATATAAGACACAAGGAGGCAGCAGCACTGCTACCGCTTTAAGGGAAGTGTGTTAATTTAAGACACAAGTCAACAGCAGCACTGCTATAGCTTTAAGGATGGGTGTCACTGTAATGTACAAGGAGGTGGCCTTACTGCAACAGCTTTAATGGAGGGTGACAGTGTAATGCACATGGAGGGGACAACAGTGCTACAGTTTTAAGGAAGGATGTCATTGTAAAGTACAAGGAGGAGGCAGCACTGCTATAGCTGTAAGGGAGGGTGTCACTCTAAAGTAGAAACAAGAGTTAGCAATGCTACAGTTTTAAGGGAGTGTTTTACTGTAAAGCCAAAAAGAGGTTGCAGCACTGCTACAGCTTTTTTGGAGGGTGTCACTTTTAAGTACCAAAAGGAAGCAGTTTTGCTACAGTTTTATGAGAGGGTGTTAGAGTAAAGTATAAGGAGGGAGGCATCAATGCTACAGCTTTAATTGTGGTTGTCAGTGAAGAAGGCATCACCGCTACTGCTTTAAAGAAAGGAGTTACTGTAAAGCTACAGCTTTAAAGAGGATGTCTCCCTTGCTCCCTCCAGGTAGAAGCCCTGCATGGGCTCTCAGCTGCTCAGTGGCCGATCTCATCTACCGACTGCCACTCCGTGATCCGACTGTTTGACTTCCCTTGCTAAGGTAGCCCTGCATAGGCTGTCAGCTGCTCAGTGGCCCAACTCAGCTGCCGATGACCACTTCTGCAGTCCGACTGCTCGACTTCACCTTATCAAGGTATGCTTCACCTGCGATCATCTACACAGCTTCACCAGCTTGTATGCCACAGACTTGATTGACTAAGCTCCAGTGATCTTCAGCTCACCATTGGTCGCCGTAGCTCCTCTGTTCCAGGGTGCACTATTTCAAAGAGCATGGCCACAGCAGCTAACTCTTTTCTAGCAACTCTATATTTTGAATGTTGAGCCAGTTACTTCATTCTGATGCCTATTGCTTCATAAGCTGCATTATATTTTATTTAGACAGTTCCTCTTAGCCTACTGAAGACAACTGTACTTGAACCATTGTTATTGCTTCAGTTTCTTTTTAAATAGGCAGTTACTGTTAACGATTAGGCTGGTTTACTATTACATTGATTTATAATTTGTGCTAGACAAATTGCATTTATTCTAAAGGGTCTGCTTCTGCTTACAAGATTACAGAATTTGATTATTGTTATAGCTATTTTAGTGCCTGAGTTAGACAAATTGCAACTAGCCTTATTTGCTTTAAATAGGAAGTCTAAAAGTAGGTAATGTTTATTTCACCTCTCTCTCTCTCTCTCTGTCTCTCTCTTCTCTCTCTCTCTCTCTCTATCCGCTCCTCATTTTTCTGCTTTTTCTGAGTCCATTTTCCACAGCTCGTAAGACCTGCTTTTCAATTTAGTTACCTGACCTGCTCGGAGCTGATGGCCATAGCACAGAAACCCCAATGCTTACATCCCCCCTTCCTGGTCCCCATTTCTCTGCTTTTTCCTCAGCTCCATTTCCCACAAGCCAGCTAAAGTTGCTTTTTAACTTAGTTAATTGGCCTGCTCAGAGCTAATGGCTCTGAAGCACAGGCACCCCCCTTTAGCAATTCTCCTGGTGATCTGTCTGCCCTTTTCTCTCTTATTTAACTACCTTCCTTTCTTTCCTAGCTCTAAACTTGATTTTGCATTCAAATTACTTGGCCTGGCTGGTGCCCTAGCATCTCTGAACTGACACCCGCCCCTTACAATCTATTCCTGCCTGTCACTATTTCTCCCTCCCTCCCTCCCTCTCTCTCCCTTTGTCTTTTTGGGAAACACTCCCACTACCAGTTCTCCCTGGACTGCTAGTATTATACTGAACTTAAGCTCTTTCTCTCTCTCTTGCTCCTTCCAAGTAGAAATCCTGCATGGGCTCTTAGCTGCTCCGCGGCCCGGCTCAGCTGCTGATGGCTGCTCTCTGCAGTCTGACTGCTTGACTTTCCCTTACTAAGGTATGTCTCAGCTGCAATCATCTACTCAGTTTCAGTGGCCTGTATGCCGCAGACTTGACTGGCTAAGCTCCAGTGATCCTTTGCTCAACACTGGTCACTGCAGCTCCTCTGTTCCAGGGCACACTTTTTCAAAGTGCATGGCCACAGCAACTAACTCTTTTTCTAGCAACTCAATATTTTTTCCCATCCACCCACCCACCCCTTCCCTGGCCTTTATTACATATGTCTAGGCTACTCCCAACTTTCCTCTCCCTATTACTCATTGGCTCAATATCTATGAGCCTCTCAAATCTCATAGATTTCCTTGTTAGCTGATACTGTTTTCCTTGCACTACTCATCAGCTAAACTCCTAGGATTATTTCTCCTGGTTGCTGAACTTGAATTCTTAGCCCTCAAGTATCCTCTGCCTACTAACCATTATGCTTACCCTTTACTCCTCCATTCCCTTCCTTACATGCCCCTACTCCCTAAGCTTCCCAACCTAAAAAATATAGTATGCCTTCCCCCGTTCTCCAAGCCCCTATCTCCATTCTGGCAATTACTCCTTCCCTTCCTTTAGCACTCTGGAACCACTTCACCCATAGTCCTCCTGCTACTTTATCCCCTGTCCTAAGCTACCTAGCTTTCCTTCATCTCCTTCTCCTCTATTCACCTAGTCACCACTCCCCCAAATACCCCCAAGTACTCGTCCTGCCACAAAAGCCCCAAACTTCACTTCTTCATAATCTTCGCCCTCTTTCTCGCATCAGGCAATATACATCCTAACCCTGGCCCTTCTACCCTCACCCCTGCCTGTAACTCTCCTATCTCTGATGTGCCAAATTCTAACTCCTCTCTAGTTCTCCCAAATGGCCTGAAAATCCTCCCATTAAATATCTGTAGCCTCATTTCAAAATTGACTTCTTGCAAGCAATGGTCACCCGACACACCTGATATTCTAATTTTAACAGAAACATGGCTCAACAACAAAATACCTGACCAATCTGTCTCCATCCCAGGCTACTCCATAATTAGGCAGGACAGAGCTGCCAGAGGAGGCAGTGTTGCCATGTATATCCAGTCTTCACTTAATACACTAACATTCTCTCAATCTCCTCTCCTTCTATCTATGAAGCCCTTGTTATAAGCATAGCACTTCCCTTCTCCATCCCAATGTTTACTGTGGGTCTCTACTGCCACCCTGGTGTCAAGCCTTCCACTACAAATGAAATTATTACAATAATGTCCCTCTCACACACAGGTGAGCTTTACTTACTGGGAGATAGTAATCTTAACTGGTTTTCTCCTACTGCTTCCAAGACACAAAATGACATTTCTGCCTCAGTCTCGCCCAACTGATCCATGAACCCACCCACCTAAATCATAAAACACTAAACCACTCTTTGATAACTGGGTTCTCACCTCCCACCCCCACTGTGTCCTTAAATCAGGCATCCTTCCAGATGTCCTCAGTGACCATCACCCAATCTTCCTAATCAGGAAGGTCCATAGATCCAAACTGTCACACAAAATCCTACAGCTCCACTGCTTCAAATCCCTCAACCAAAATCCCCTTCTCCATGATCTTGCAGTTTCTGATTGCTCCCCTTTAGCTTCTGCCCCGTCCGTCAACCAAGTCCTTGCATATTTCAAAGAAAGATTCCTAGCTATCTGGAACACTTTTGGCCCTTTCAAATGCACTAGAGTATGAAGTAACTATTTTCCCTGGGTCACTCCTGAATTACTGACTGAATTACAGAGAGAGAGAGAGAGAGAGAGAGAGAGAGAGAGAGAGAAAGCATGGAGGAAACAAACATAAGGTCATTCAGCTTCCAATAGTTTATGCTAAGTACTGCATGCTAAAAAATGCCTGCACAAAAGCTACCAGACTAGCCAAGTCTGAATACTTTAAGTCAGCATTCCTCAATAATATTAACATGCCCTCCAAATTCTGGAAAGTAGGCCATGCCTCTTCTCCACCCATGCAGCCCCCCATGCTTAAATAAACAATACTTTGGTGTCCGACCCATGCCTGGTGGCCAAGGAGTTTAACTCTTAATTACTTCATGTGCCCGGTTTTTCTAAACTCCCACCCTCCACTTCCCTCCTTCTCCCTTCCTCAAGCATACAAGTCCCATGTGCCCTCCCTTCCTTCCTTCTCATTCTCTGATGTCTCCCCTGATAATAGACTCCTGGCCCTCCTCTCTCTCTCTCAACCCATCCAAAGGCTCATCCCTGGATGATCTTGACCATAAGGTCCTTTCCTTTCCACTCCAGGTATTTCTCTCCTCTCCCTAATCCCAAACCTTTCCTTTTCATCTTCATCAGTACCTTCACCCTTGAAACATGCAGTGGTGCTCCTCTTCCAAAAGGTGGAGAACCTCCTTCCTTTGCAACTACCATCTCCATGACCTTCTTTGGCACTAGGCAGAGACTCTCTAGGCTTCAACCGTCCCTCCCTGTTTCCACACCCTGGATGGGACAATCCTCAATAACACCTCCTCATTCAGATACCTGGGTGTTCGACTGACCAACACCTCAGCTTCTCTGGCCTCATTGACACCATCCTGAAAAAATGCACCCCAAGTTTGGTGCCTTATACAGGAACCATAGTTGCATCCTCCTATGGCAGGCATGAACTTGTCCACAAGATGATACTTCCATTTGTTACCACTGCGATGTAGTCTATGGCATTGCTCCCAAATCTTTCCTGACCAGATTGGACTCTCTTCAATTTCTTCTGCAGCTTCGCTCTTGATGCTCCATCCCGTACTCATCACTGTGTCCTCTACCATGTCTTGTCCTTTCCCCCTCTTGCCAACAGGCATCTCACTCACTGTGCCAAACTCACTTCCAAATTCTAGCTTGGTGAACTTTCCTCCTACTTCTCAAGCACCCTTTCTACCCCTCCACCTCCCTCAGCTCCTCAGACACTCATACGTTGTTGGTCCTTCACCGATCAACACTCATTGGTCAATCTAGTTTTGCCCATTCCTTCCCAAAACTCTGAAACTCAATCCCCTCTCAAATATAGCACTCCTCAATCTCCTCCTCCAAATTGCTCCTGCTTTAAACCACATTAACTTCCTGACATGAGTACATAAGAGCTGTCTCCCAAGCTCCTCACCTATCCTCAACCCTCCTCCTCCACACTTAACTCTATCCTTCACCTGCCCCATCCCCCTCTTTCCTCTAATAATGCCTCTGCCTAGTTCTGTCCTCTGGCAGGGTTCTCAGCATCCTAGAGGGGACAGTCTTAAGGTCCTAACTCTCACTTTACCTGCCCCACCCCTTCCTCTCCTTCCTCTTCTTCCAGTATCTCTGCCTGGTTCTGTCCCCGGCAGGGTTTTCAGGAGGGGACAGTCCAACGGTCACCTTTTCTTCCCTTCTCCCCCCTTCTGCCTATCTTCCCAACCTAATAATCCTCTTCCAGCACCTGCCCCCCCAGCTTCTAACTCCTTTGTCCTCACCTGGTTCTGCCCTTAACAGGGCTCCCTTGCATCCTGGATGTTCCAGAACTAGGTATGTCTCCTTCATCTCTACTTAACCCCTCGACCCCACCATACCCTATTACATTGCACTTAATAGGCAGCCCCCTTACCCACTATCACTGTATGCAACTTCACCCTCTCCCCATTTGCCCAATCCTTTTTTGTACTAACTAGCTGCTGCTACTGATTTCCCAAGACTGCACTATGTCCAACTTAAATAAGCTGGTTTATCTTTGTACTGTTATTGTCTGAGCTCCCCCATCCCTCTACTCTTCCTCCCCCAGCTGACCCCGCTAGACCTTAACACTTTATGTGTATAATGTACTGTCCACCTGTACTTAACTGCAATGCCAATCCAGGAGTGTGTTGATGATATTGTTGGACTCAAGATGCACCTAACCATTATGTATGTTCACTGTATTTATATGTCTAATCTCTGATGTAGTTAAACATGTACCCCCCCCCCCAGGTTGCATCGTGAGACAAGCAACTTGTTGTTCGGTGTGCCTTCCTGGTGAAACATTTCAATAAATAAAAAAATAAGTAAAGCAACATGAGTAGGTAGCACTGCTACATTTTTTAGTGAGGGTGTCACTGTAAAGTACAAGAAGGATGCACAATTGCTACAGCTTTTAGGGTGGGTGTCACTGTAAAGTATAAGGAGGAGGTAGCACTGCTAAATCTTTAAGGGAGGATGTATCTGTAAAGTACAAGGAGAAAGCAGAGCATGTACATTTTGAAGAGAGAGTCTCACAGTAAAGTACAAGGAGGAGGCAACATTGCTATAGGATTAAGGAAGGGTGTCACTGTAAGTTAAAAGGAGGAGACAGCACAGGTACAGCTTTAAAGTAGGGTGACACTGTAAAGTAAAAGGAGGAGGAAGCAGCACTGGTACAGCTTTAAGGGAGGGTGTCACTTTAACTCACAAGCAGGAGACAGCACTGCTACAGTTTTAAGGGAGGATGTCACTGTAAAGTACAAGGAGGAGGCAACACTGCTATAGGTTTAAGATAGAGTGCCATCGTAAAGTAAGAGGAAGCATCATTACTTCAGCTTTAAGGGAGTGTGCCACTGTCAAGTAAAAGGAGGTGGCAACACTGCGGTGTCACTGTAAAGTAAAACCAAGAGGCAGTACTGTTATAGCTTTAAGAGAGGGTGGCACTGTAAAGTAAAAGGAGAAGGCACCACTGTTACAGCTTTGTGGGAGGGTGTCACTGTAAAGGAAAAGGAGGAGGCACCACTGCTACAGCTTTATGGGATGGCATCACTATAAAGTACAAGGAGGAGGCAGCGCTGGTACAGCTTTAAGGGAAGGTGTCACTGGAAGGTACAAGGAGGTAAGAGCACTGCTACATCTTTTAGATAGGGTTTTTAATGTAAAGTCCAAGGAGGAGGCAGCATTGCTCCAGCTCATATGGAGGGTGTCACTGTACAGTACAAGAAGGAGGCAGCACTGCTACAGCTTTATGGGTGGGTGTCACTGTAAAGTACAAGGAGAAAGCAGCACTGCTATCAATTTTAAGTTAGGGTGTCTCTGTAAAGCACAAGTAGGTGGCAGCACTACTACAGCTTTTCAGGAGGGTGTCTCTGTAAAGTACAGGGAGAAGGCAGCACTGCTACAGTTTTAATGGAGGGTGTCTCTGTGAAGTACAGGGAGAAGACAGCATTGCTACAGTTTTAACGGAGTGTTTTTGTGAAAAGTAAAAGGAAGAGGTAGAAGTGTTACAGTTTTAAAGGAGGGTGTCACTGTAAAGTACAATGAGATCACAGCACTGTCATAGCTGGGTGGCATTGTAAAGTACAAGTACGAGGCAGCACTGCTCCCCCCTAAGGAAGGGTGCCACTGTAAAGTATAAGGTGGAGGCAGCACTGCTACGGCTTTAAGGGAGGATGTCACAGTGAAGTCCAAAGAGGGGGCAGCACTGCTACAGCTTTATGGGAGGGTGCCACTGTAAAGTACAAGGAAGAGACAGCACTACTACAGCTTTAAGGGAGGATGTTGTAAAGCATACGGAGGTGGCACCACTGCTACAGCTTGAATGGAGGTTGTCACTGTTAAGTACAGTGAGGAGGCAGCACTGGTACAGCTTGAAGAGAGGTTGTCACTTTAAAGAACAGGGAGGAGGTAGCATTCCTACAGATGAATTAAGTGACTCTAAAATAAAAGGAAGTGGTCTCACTGCTACGGCTGTAAGGGAGTATGTCACTTTAAAGCCCAAGAAGTCAGCAGCACAGCTACAGCTTTAAGGGGAATATGTTACTGTAAGGCACAAGGAATCAACAGCACTGCTACAGCTTTAAGGGGACGTGTTACTGTAAGGCACAAGGAATCAACAGCACTGCTACAGCTTTAAGGGGAGTGTGTTACTGTAAGGCACAAGGAATCAACAGCACTGCTACAGTTTTAAGGGGAGTGTGTTACTGTAAGGGATAAGGAAACAGCAGTACTGCTACAGCTTTAAGGAAGGATTTCACTGTAAGTACAAGGATGAGGCAGCACTGCTACAATTTTAAGGGAGGGTGCCACTGTAAAGTACAAGAAGGAGGCAGCACTGCTACAGCCTGAAGGGTGAGTGTCACTGTAAGGCAGAATGAGGCAGCAACACTGCTACAGTTTTAAGAAAGAGTGTCACTGTAATGTACAAGGAGGTGGCCTTACTGCAACAGCTTTAATGGAGGGTGATAGTGTACTGCACATGGAGCAGACAACAATGTTACAGTTTTAATGAAAGATGCCAATGTAAAGTAGAAGGAGAAACCAGCACTGCTATAGCTGTAAGGAGATGTCACTCTAAAGTACAAACAAGAGGTTGCAATGCTACAATTTTAAGGAGTGTTTCACTGTAAAGCTGTAAAAGGTTGTAGCACTGCTACAGCTTTAATGGAGGGTGTTACTTTTTTCCCAACCTCGTGCTCGCTGGTCCCCCACTCCTTTGGGCTCCGCAAGTTCCCCACAGCCCCACTGTCCTTACCCAGCCCTCCTCTGGTCCTCACATTACATCTGATCCCCGGGATATCCCGGTGTAGCCCTTCGCCAGGCAGGTCCCCCTCCTCTGAGGGGGAAGGGCACCGGGGGAGAGGGGATGACCCCAGCACACACACTACTAGGGCCCAGGGATGCTGTTGAGGAGCAGGAGGCCCTGGGAAGGTGCTGGCGGCACTCAGAGAACAGAGAGCCATCATCCGGTGGCCAGCGAGCGATTTTTGCCTTTTTTCTGTTGGGGGCAGCGTAGTAACATCACAGCAAATGCCGACATCCGCTCCTCCCCCAGTTAGCATTGGGCCATGTGTCCTGTGATATGCTCAGCCTCCGCTAGGAGCCAGCAGGTGCCGGACCAGTCCGCTACTCCTCCCTCGGAGAAGGAGAGCTGTCCATAGGATGCTCAATCTTTCTCCCCTGACTGGCTTCCAGTAACCCAGGCTTGTTCCGAACCAGGCCGCTAGCGCCACAAGCAGAAATCAGCATGTGCTGGTGGGCCAGAGGTGTTACTTTAAGACCAAAAGGGTAGTGGCACTGCTACAGTTTCATCTGAGGGTGTCAGAATAAAGTACACGGTGGAGGCAGCACCGCTACAGCTTTATTGGGGGTTGTCACTGAAAAGTACAAGGAGGAGGCACAACTGCTACATCTTTAAGGGAGGGTGCCACTATAAAGTAAAAGGAGGAGGCAGCACTGGTACAGCTTTGTGGGAGGGTGTCAGTGTAAATTACAAGGTGGAGGCAGCACTGCTGCAGCTTTTAGGGAGGGTGTCACTGTACAGTACCAGGAGAAGGCAGGACTGCTACAGCTTTAAGGGAGGATGACACTGTAAATTACCCACCAGCATAGTCACACACTTGATCTGGTGTTTCAGCTGGGTCTTGAGATTAATAATCTCAAGATTAATCAGGTCTTTTGGTCTGATCACTGCATCATGGAGTTCAACTTTTGGGTCCTTCCCCTGTGGAGATGGTCAGCTATCGCCCTTTAAGGGATGTTAACCCAGAGGGACTGTTGGCATTAGCTGACCTATCTAGGTGGATGCAGAATGTGCGATTGTCACTGAGAGGCAGTGGCCACCTATAATAGGGTGGTTGCCAAATCTCTAGATGGCATTGCACCAGTTTGTATGTGACCCATATTTTCAATTGAGATCCCCATGATTTGATGGGGATCTCAAGGTGATGAAGATCAGGATCGAAGCTGGAGTATTGCTTGCAAAAGACCCGGCTGGAGGCCGATAGGCTGGCCCTCACGTGATCACTATGTTTAGTACCAGGAGGCAATTTCTCTTAAGAAGGCAGAATTTCTGTCCAGAGAAAAATTGCTGCTGGGAGAAACAGACCATCTCACTTGTTTTGGACCATAGGACAGACTTTTACATCCTGCCTGTCTCCGGCCCAAAAAAACTTTTTCAGCCACTTTATGTGAAGAGTTTACACCATTTTTCATTGACAGAGTGTCTACCATCTGGTCAGGGATTCTGCTAGGGAGTCTTTCACCCCGCAGTGATTGAGTTGGGAGTCTCAGTGGCACTCGGTCTGTCTGGGAGGAGTTTAGGCCAGTGTGGGTGTGTGAAGTGACTAAGGTGATCTTGGAGCTGAAGCACACCTTTTGTGAAATGGACCCGGCACCGTGTTTCTTAATGAGATGTGTTGATGCCGTTGGCCTGGTGTTTGCCAGGATTGCCAGGTGCTCAATGGTGATGGGGATCTTCCCAGTTGCTTTGAAAGAAGCACTGGTGAAGCCCTCCTAAAGAAATCTTTCTTGACCCAGACTTCTGGTGAATTATCTCAGATTTTCAACCTGCCTTTTTGAGCAAGGTTGTTGAGAAAATTGGTAGCACAACAGCTTGAGGATTGGCAGGTATCCTCAGATATCTATGAGCCTTTCCAGTTGGGTTCTCAGGCCAGACATAACACTGAAACTGCTCTAGTGAAATTGCATAATTATCTGCTCAGGGCTAGAGACAGAGAAGACAGGTCAGTTCTAGTGCTCTGTGATCTCTCTTCAGCTTTCAACACTGTGGATCACAATGCACTTCTTGATCAGCTCTGTGAGTTTTGTGGACTCACCGGTACTGTCTTCAAATGGTTTGAGTCCTATGGGACAGGGTGCAACAGTTGTTGATGGGGAATTTCTCCTCTTCCCCAATGCCTCTGTCATGTGGAGTGCCTCAGGGTTTGATCGTATCACTTATTTTGTTCACACTGTATATGCTGCCCCGGGCGAGATCATTTAACAATACAGTGTGGAGTTTCACTGCTATGTAGATGACACCCAACTGTATTTGTCCTTTGCACCCAGAACATTGGGAGCTGTCGACATGCTTGACAGCTGTCTAGCTAAAATCAATGACTGGATGACTTCAAGCTGGTTGAGACTCAACCCGGCCAAGACTGAGGTACTGGTGATTGAGCCTGGTCACGGGCATGATGGGTTGCCACTGGGGGGAACTCTGGACTTGTTCTAGGGTCTGTGCCACTGGTGGTTTCTCTGAGGGTGCAAAATCTGGGTGTGATCCTTGACTGCACATTGACCTTTGAAGATCAGGTGTCAACTATAGTTAGCAGTGGTTTTTACCACTTGTGGAACATTGCCCAGATTAAGCCCCTTATTCTGCCCAAGGACCTGCTGGCATTAGTGCATGCCTTTATGGCTTCCAGGCTTGATTACTGCACTGCTCTGTACTTCAGGTCATGTGAGGAACCCTCCACAGACTGCAGTTAGTGCAGAACGCAGTGACCAGGTTGCTGACAGGCCTTTCAAGGTCCATTCATGTGACTCCTGTCCTGTGTGTGCTGCACTGACTGCCGTCAGGTGAAGGGTCCTTTTAAGGTGTGTCTTCTCACCTTTAAGGCTCTATATGGGCTGGGTCCTGGTTACCTGTCTGGCCTCCTGACATGGGTGCCTCTGCTTTCTCCCTCTGCTCCTCTTCGAGGGGCCTCCTGGATGTTCCAGGGACCAGCTCAATACTTTGGGAGATTGTGCTTTAGCATCTCTGGGCCAACCCTGTGGAATTCACCTTCACCTGCAGTCCAGGAGGTTCCCTAGATCAAGGTGTTTAAGGAGAAGCTAAAGGCCCACCTCTTCAGTCTGGTTTTTGACTGGTCCTCCTTAGTTCTGGCCAGCCCCTTGAAGTATGACTTCTGAGAACCATTTTATTGTCACAGTATATTAATTATATTATTGTTTTAATGAGGGTTTATTATATGTTTTAAATTATTGTCAAATTTTTGTTTATGTTCAGTGCCCAGCCTCTGGGATTGGGTGCCTTATAAATAAAGTTGCCTTGCCTTGCCTACAAGGAGAAAGCAGCACTGGTGCAGTTTTAAGAGAGGGTGTCTCTGTAAAGCACAGGTAGGAGGCAGCACTACTACAGCTTTTAGGAAGGATGTCTCAGTGTAAAGTAGAGGGAGAAGGCAGCATTGCTACAGTTTTAAGGGAGTGTTTCAGTGTAAAGTCAATGGAAGAGGCAGAAGTGTTACAGTTTTAAAGGAGGGTGTCACTGTAAAGTACAATGAGATCACAGCACTGCTATAGCTGGGTGGCAATGTAAAGTACAAGTACAAGGCAGCACTACTATAGCTTTAAGGGAGGGTGCCACTGTAAAGTGCAAGGAGGAGGCAGCACTGCTACAGCTTTTAGGGAGGGTGTCACTGTAAGGCACAAGGAAGGAGTCAGTAGCACTGCTACAGCTTTAACCCTTAGACTACCAAGAGAATTAGAGTGTATAGGAATTAAGGACTGATATATCAGTCCATGGCACCACAAGGGTTAAGGGTGAGTGTCACTGTTAAGTACAAGAAGATCACAGCATTGCTATAGTTGAATGGCACTGCAAAGTACAATGACTAGGCAGCACTGCTACAGCTTTAAGGGAGGGTGCCACTATAAAGTACAAGGAGGTAGCAGCACTACTAGAGCTGTAAGGGAGGGTGTTACTTAAGTAATAAGGCACAACAGGGTGTGTGTTATTGTAATAACTTCACACTTCAAGTGATTGAAGCATGAGGCCACAGTCTGAGTTCACTCATCACCCAAGAAGTGATTTTATTACATATTATACAATGGCAAGAAGGAGTCTTGGCCTGTGATTGGTCAGTCTGGAACTGGACCCATGGCGTTATCTGAGCATAACACCACAGGTCTAGTCTCAGCACTGTGAACCTGTTGAGGATTGTTTGCCACTCTAGCTACTTGTTTTCATCTTCTCTTAAGAAACACAAATATTTTCCCCCCACTAACAAAAACATCTTTAAAATTATTTTTTTTAATTCTGTATATAACAATAAGCTATAGTATAATAGGAATAATGCACTCCAGGGTGTATGTCGTGCTGGGATAACCCCACACCTGGGACATTGGACGCACTCAGCCTGCGGCCTCGTGCCCAACTACCCCAGGCATGGCGTTATCCCAGCACGATACACAGCCTGTTGTGCATTATTCCTATAATAACACACATCCTGAAGTTCATTATTGCTTTTGTACAATGGCTCATTTAACAAACAAAGGAAAAGAGATTGAAAAGTAACTTTAAAATACTGTATGTTTTTTATTTGATTTTTGTTAGTGTAGGCATACTAAGTGAAAAATAAGTCCACATTTACCAGTTTTGTCAGTAGGTGATGCAGCTGGGTTTCTGTGTTCTTGCTTTATTCATTGCATCTCTCTCCCCCCCACACACATACATACACAACCTTCACCTCTCTATATGTTTCTATCTGCAGTGGCTTGTTGTGCTCCTCAGGTGATCACTTGCTTCGTGAAATATTTTTATTTTTTGGTTTGGCCAGCCATTAGTGAGACAGTCATTAACCCAAACTGATACAGCACTGTTGTAATGCACAGCTGCTGTGACTATCACAGTGGCAACAGAAAGGGACCATGAGGACTTTGAAAAATAACATGGCTTCATTTGTGGTGCAAGTTCACATTTTACTGGTGAGAAAGAAAGGAACCAGGTAGCATGTGGCAGTGGTTGGGTTGTGTGAGTTTTACTCATGATCTTCGGTCATGCAATGGTGAAGTTGCATTTCATTGGTTCTGTGAAGCTTTATGTTATGGCACTTAGTGAAAGTGTTCCATTTTGATGGGTGGAAAAAGATGAATGTAGAAGCAGACAAAAACAGATGAGGGTCGGAATAAGTGTGCATGTTTATTAGTGTTGCTCAGATAGTATCTATCAATTAAGATACCACTGGGCACCAGTCTTTTTGCTGGACAGTGGATCCAGTCGGACAGCAGCACTATCCAACCATGAATCCGACCATCCGGGATCCAGGTTGGATCCCCCAGATCCACAGTCAGATCACTGGATCTGACACTGGATCCAACTGTGGATCCCCGGGATCTGATGTCAGATCCCTAGATCTGACATTGGAGAGTGTGGAATATGACCCAATGTTAGATAGTGCGGGATTGGCCCTGGCATCTGGCCTCTGACTTGGTCTGTCAGACACTGCCATTATCCAATGGATAACAATCGGATTCACAAAAGCACTATCTGAGTATCACTAGTATGTGTGTGTAAGTGTGTGTATATGTGTGTGTGTGTGTGTGTTAAGCTGTGATGCACTTATGTCCAGAGCAGGAGAGTGGTGGGTGCTGCAGTTGAAGCTTTTTTGTACCTTGCCATGATTTTTGACTGTAATGCAGTCATCTGTGTGCCTGGGTATCATACAGTGACACTACTGTGTAATAACATCACTGTTCCAGGAACACACTGATCAATTAGAGGCAGGACATTCCTTTGCCATTGTATAATGTACAGTACGAGGAGGAGGCGGTACTGCTACAGTTTAAGGGAGGGTGTCACACTTAAGTACAAACAAGAGGCAGCACTGCTTCAGTTTTCAGGGAGTGTTTCACTGTAAAGCCACAAAGAGGTTGCAGCACTGCAACAGTTTTAAGGGAGTGTTTCACTGTAAATGCACAAAGAGGTTGCAGCACTGCTACAGAGTTAAGGGAGTGTTTCACTGTAAAGCCACAAAGAGGACGCAGCACTGCTACAGTTTTAAGGGAGTGTTTCACTGTAAAGCCGCAAAGAGGATGCAGCACTGTTATAGGTTTAAGGGAATGTTTCACTGTGAAGCCGCAAAACGGATGCAGCACTGCTACAGGTTTAAGGAAGTGTTTCACTGTAAAGCCGTAAAGAGGATACAGCACTGCTACAGTTTTAAGGGAGTATTTCACTGTAAAGCCACAAAGAGGACGCAGCACTGCTACAGCTTTAAGGGAATTTTATTTATTTATTTTTATTCATTTAAAATTGATGACCAGGAAAGGCACAGTGAGCTGAGGCTCATTTCCAGGTGCGACACGGGTAAAAATGTACTCTGAAGGGGAACAGTCACTATGCGAAGATTACAACAATATGTACACAGACTATATACAAACAAATTATATATACAAAGTATATGTACAGGTATAAAGAGAGGATTGCATTTGGAAGGCTAGAAATTATATCTTGAGACCATATGAACTCCTGTTGTGGGGGTTGTGACTGGCCAGGGGTGGGTTAGAGACCAGGAGGCGGAAAACTCAGGTTATCATGATGTAAAGATGACAGACAGGGGGCTTGGGAAGAAAGGTTTGAGTGGATAACTCAGAGCAGTGGGCTAGAGAAGAGAGGTTTGAGTAGAGCTGAGGGGGAGATAGGAGGAGGACTCCTCAGGGTTCTAGGAGCATTTGGGGCAGGGAAGGATAGGGAGGAGTCTGAGGAGTCGCCTAAAGGATGAGCAGCGAGAGGTCAGGTGGAGGTCAGAGGAGAGATTATTCTAGAGCAGAGGTAGACAGTAAGGAGAAGGTGGATTGGCCAGCAACTGTGTGAGGACAGGGGATGTGGAAAGTGCTTGAGTCCCTGTGTCAAAGAGAGTAATTAAGGGAATCTGCTGGGGTGAGATGGGAAGTGAGGTGGGGGGAAGGCAACCCAGTATTTTGCTATGAAGGAGGCACAGTGGATGGTCCTCCTGTGAGGAGTGGGGCCAGGGAGAGTGGGGCATAGTGGAGACAGTGATGAATGAGTGGGGGAGGAGGCAGTGGCAAAGTGGCAGAAGGAACTGAGAAGGATGTCTAGTTTGGAGAAGGAAGAGGATGTGGCTATGCCATAGGAATGTTTTACTGTAAAACACAAAAAGGAGACAGCACTGCTATAGCTTTAAGGAAGGGTGTCACTGTAAAGCATATAGAGGAGGTATCACTACTACAGCTTTAAATGAGGCTGTCACTGTAAAGTATAAGGAGGAGGCACCACTGTTACAGCTTTATGGGAGGGTGTCACTGTAAAGTAAAAGGAGGAGGTATCACTGCTACAGCTTTTATGGAGGATGTCACTGTAAAGCACAAGGAGGTAGCAGCACTGCTACAGCTTTATGGGAGGGTTTCACTGTACAAGAGAGGAGGCACATCACTACAGCATTAAGGAAAGTGTCAGTGTAAAGCAGAAGCAGATTTCAGCACTGCTACAGCTTTTAGGAGGGTGTTATTTTAAAGTACAAGAAGGAGGCATCACTACTACAGCTTTATGGGAGGATGTTAGTGTAAAGTATAAGGAGGTTTCAGCACTGCTACAGCTTTTAGGGAGGGTGTCACTGTACAATACAAGGAGGAGACAGCACTGCTACAGTTCAAAGTGAGGGTGTCAGTGAAAAGTACAAGGAGGAGGCAGCACAGCCACAGTTTTATGGAAGGGTGTCAGTGTAAAATACAAGGAGGAAGCTCTGCTTCAGCTTTTTTTCTATATACATTTTTATGTTTTGTTATCACCATTTTTCTCCTGTCCCCATTCTCGGCCAGGCACGCAAGTGAAGATATGCACATGCCACGACTTGAGACACCTTCCTATGACTTGACACCCCCTCCCACCTACACTAGCCACCAGACCTCCACCAGGGGCAGCAGAACTACCAGATGGATGAATACTCCAAGAGAGGAAAGCTGCCTTTGGCTGCTCAATCCTGCTGTCACCCTCCTACCTCCCTGTGCCAGCTCCCAGATGACCTGAGTCTGTTCCTGAACATTGGTCACTGGCATGACATGACGTAAGGCATGCAGAACCTCCACTGTCTGTAATATCCTGACCAGACACACTGCTACAGCTTTAAGGAAGGCACAACTGATACAGCTTTTAAGCAAGGTGACACGTAAAGTAAAAGGAAGAGGCAGCACTACTACAGCTTTTAGGGAGGGTGTCACTGGAAAGTACAAGGAGGAGGCATCACTGGTACAGCTGTAGGGGACGGTGCCACTGTAAAGTACAAGAAGTCAGCAGCACAGCTAGAGCTGTAAGGGAGGGTGTTACTTACTGTAAGCAATAAAGCATTGCAGGGTGTGTGTTACTGTGTAATAACATCATACCTCAGGTGGTTGAAACACGTGACCATAGGCCGAGTGCATTCAAACCCTGAGATGTGAGGATATTATATAATAACACACCCCCTGAAGTATCTTATTGCATTAATACCATGGCTCATTTTGCAAACCCATCTGGAGTACTGCGTGGCAATCTCCCCATCTCAAGAAAGACACAGACAGAGTGGAGACTGTTCAGAGGAGGCGACCAAAATGGTGCAGGGTCTGCACCAGAAGACATATGAGGAGAGACTAAAGCAGCTTAATATGTATACCCTTGAGGAAAGGAGGGAGGGGGAACATGATATAAACTTTCAAGTATCTTAAAGGAATTGACAAAGTACAAGAGTGTAGCATCTTTCAGAAAAAGAGATGTGCAAAAACAAGGGGGCACAATTTGAAGATAGATGGGGGATGGCTCAGAGGTAATGTGAGGAAGCATTTTTTCACAGAGAGGGTTGTGGATGCATGGAACAGCCTTCCTGAGGAGGTTGTGGAGTCAGGAACAGTGGGGGATTTCAAGAATGCATGGGACAGGCATAAGGCAATTCTAGTGGGGGGTAGGAGGAAGTAAGCTGTTGATTAACTAGAATCTTCAGCTTATCCATCAGGTAGGGAAATGGGCAGACTAGGTGGGCCAAGCGGTCCTTATCTGCCATCAAATTCTATGTTTCTATGTTTCTAAAGGAAAAAGTTAAAAAGCAACTTTAAAATATATTTTTGTTCGTTTTTTTTCTTAGTGTAGGCATACTAAGTGAAAAAGAAGTCCATATTTATCAGTTTTGCCAGTAGGTGGTGCTGCTGGGTTTCTATGTTCCTGATCCATTCACTGCATCTCTCTGCCTCACCCCCACACACACAACCTTCATCTCTCTCAGTGTCTCTATCTCCAGTGGTTTGTTGTGCTCTTCGGGTGATCGCTTGCTTGGTGTAACATTTTTATTTATTTAGGAAATCAGAATTACAACCCTTTGAGTCATAGACTTGTTTCCAAAGGCTCCATGTTAGAATAAAACATAGACATTCATGCAGTATATACATAGAATAAATGTGGGTGAGCAATCATACAAAGTATAAATACAATGAGCACGAGTTAATGCCTATACATTTGGTAGCTAAAACAGGGCAGTGCTATCGACATATTTACCTAATGAGCGGTTAAGACCTATACAATTGGTAGCTAAAGCAATGCGTGATATGAGTTGGTAGTAGGCTGCCTCAAGGAGGCCTTGTCTTATATATAAGCAGCCTGTAGGCTAGAAATAGTGAGGGCTCTCCACTGCCTTACCATGGGCCGGTGTGTGGCCTAGCGGCATGCTGCAAGATCCACAGATTACCTGTTACACTGACATTGACATGAGCAGAGGATATGGGACGTTAAGGCAGCTTTAAAAGGACTTAGATTGGTGATTGTTGTGACAGCCGGTGGCAGGGCATTGTACCAGGATGGAGCTCTAAGGGGGAAGGATCGCTGGGCCAGGGTGGTCCTGACATAGCACCTTCAGATAGTTTTGGGGTGGCCCATGTGAGCCTGAGATGGTAGCGCTGCCTGAAGAAGCCATGACACCTATTGGGGTTAAACCCAGGTCAATTTTTTTGGTGAACAGACAGGTCTGGTATAATAGTCTTTCCTCAAGGAGAGGATATTGGTGAGCATATAGGGTGCAGGTATCTATATTTCTGTCAGCACCAGAGAGGAGCTGGCTGGGCTTATGATGACTACTTGTATTTGATGAAGCGCCAGAGGGTCGGGCAGCACAGACTGTGAGGCCATAGTCCACCAGTGATAAGACTGAGGAGGTAATGGCTAGGTAAAGTGCTTCAGGTGGCAGGCAGTCTTTATGTCTGTAAAGGAGACCAGTCAGAGTGTTGGTGGTGGAGGTGAGGATTTTTATATGTTCGTGGAATGAGACGGAAGAGTCAAATGTAATACCTAGATACTTATACTTTTGGACCTGTTCCACGGGATGAGAGAGGCAGAGAATATTTCCTGGGGAAATCCTTTGATCTGTTTTGGCGATGGGCATAGAGCATCGTCTTAGTTTTTTAATGTTGACCACCAATCTGGTGTTCAGCAAACTAGTATTCAATCTGAGAGAAAGAAGTTTTGTAAGGTACGATGGAGAGAGAGAGAGAGAGAGGATCAGGATGTGCAGCATAAAGAACAGCGTCATCCACATTAAGAAGGTTGCCGGGCAGGATTTAAGCAGGGCATTGAGGTAGATGCTGAGTAGCAGAAGACCAGGATAGATCCCTTGGGAACTCCTGAGTGCACAGGCAGCATAGTAGATATGGTATTATTAATTTTAACATATTGGGTTGTAGATGAAAGATAGCTGGAGAACCACTGGAGTGGACAATAGGAGACCCCAATTTATAAAATGACAAGAAAGAATCCCAGATTCTGATTGGTCAGTGTGTGCCTGAGACAGTGATGATATCTCAGTATAACATCACTGTCACTGATTAACATTAGCTTTACTTGCTGTCCTCCTTGATTAGCATTTGCTTTTTTTTCCTCTTCTCTTAAAAAACAAGATATACTGCCTCACTAAAAATCTACTAAAAACATTTTTTTATTTTTTTTTTATTTTGTATAACAATGAACCATTGTATAATAGCAATAAGGCACTCCAGGGTGTGTGTGTTATGTGTGTAACATCACTCCTGGGGTGATGGAAACACTGCTTGCCTCATGCTTCAACCCACCCTAGAGGACGTTATTTGCTACCTATAACACACACCTTTGTTGTGCCCTCAGTTTAATTGTTGTAATGTGTTAAGAAGAGGGGATGAGAAACTGTGTTGAAGGCCTTTTGAGAGGTCTATAAAAACAGCCCTGAGAGTTGCCCCATGTCAAGCGTGGAGTGCAGAAAGTTAGCGAATTCTATGAGGGTGGTCATAGTGCTATGACCAGCTCTGAAACCATGCTGCTCCCTAAATAAGAGGTTGTGTGCAAAGAGATGGTCAGTGAGCTGATCGGCCATGATCTTTTCAAGGGTTTTAGAGAGTGGGGGGAGAATCAAGATGGACCAGTAGTTGTTTGGGAGGGAGCTGTCACCACATTTCAATATTGGTGTTATCACTGCCATTTTCCATGAGGTTGGGAACTGGCCCAGGTGAAGGGACAGATTTAGAAGGTCCATGAATGGGGAGATAACCGAGTCTAGCACGAGGTATAGGATATGCATATTGAAGGCATCTTTGCAGAAATTGGAGCTCTAGAGGGCTTTGGACAAGTAGACTTTTGCTTCTGTAGGGGTAATGACTCTGAGTTTGAAGGGGGTGGAGGAGCTCAGGTGGTGGGTTAAGCTGAATTGGTTCAAAAAAGTTGCTAGGGAGGACTGAGCTGAGATCTGAGTAGGTGGAGTTGAGGCAGTTAGCTATGTGAAGTGTGTTTGTGGTGGAAGTACCATTAACACTAAGTTGTGGGGGGGGAGCGGAATTTACCATTAAGCTCCTTGATGTTATCCCAGAACTTTCTTGTGCTACCCCAGGAGGTGGCTAGGGCGGTTCTGTAATGCTCTGTCTTGGCCTTGCGGATTACCCAGGTACACTTATTGCAGGCAGCATTATAGGCCTGCCTATCGCTTAGCAAACTGGAGGCAGTGGCATGATGCCAGAAGTTGTCATGCATTTTGAACTGTTGTAGGAGTTCTGGGGTGATCCAGGGTGCACTTCATTTCTTAGTGGTCACTTTGATGGTTGGTGCAAAAGCATCACAGGCGGTGATAAAGGTGGTGGTAAGTAGTGCAATGCATCATCTATGTGCTGGGCTTGGGAAATAGGGACCAGTCCCACTTAATTAGATATTAGATATTATTTTTTGGTTTGGCCAGCTGTTAGTGAGATGGTCATTAACTCATAAACAGATGCAGCACTGTTGTAATGCACATGAACTGTAACTATCGCAGTGGCAACAGGAAGGAGATCATGAAGACTTTGAAAAATAACATGGCTTCATTTGTGGTGCAGGTCCACTTTTACATGTGAGAGAGAAAGGAACCAGGTTGTGCGTGGCAGTGGTTGGGATGTCGAGTTTTACTTGCAATGTTCGGTCATGTAATGGTGATGTTGAATTTGGTGGTTCAGTGAAGCTGCTATGTTTTATGTAATGGCAGTTTAGTGAAAGTGGTCCATTTTGAGGGGCAGGAAAAAAGCTGAATGTTGAAGATGACAAAGAAAGGGATAAGGATGGAATAAGTGTATGCAGCGTTAGTGTTGCTCAGATAGTATCCTATCAATTAAGATTCCACCAGATACCAGTCTTTTGCGGATAGTGGATTCAGTCAGATAGTAGTGCTATCTGACCATGGATCTGACTGTCCTGGATCCAAGTCAGATCCCCTAGATCCATGGTTGGATCGCAGGATCCAGCCATGGACCACTGGATCTGACATCAGATCCCTGGATCCAACCTTGGATAGTGCAGGATCCGAAGTCAGATCCCTGGATCAAACATCAGATAGTGTAGGATCTGACCTGCGATATGATCTCTGATTTGGTTGGATCCCACATCAGATACTGTCACTTTCCAACAGATTACAATAGGATCACAAAAGACACTATCCAAGCATCGCTAGTATATGGAATTAGTGTGTGTGGGAGGTTCAGCTCAGTGCTGAATCTGGGGGTTAAGGGTGCAGGTGCACCCCCCCACTCATTGTGATTTACTTTCTTGCTGCTGCTACATTATACTTTGCTGAAGAAGTCTAATATATTGATTGTAAGAAAATCTACATTCAAAACAACAGATTACATTTATAGATTTACTCAAAAATTTAATGGAAAGATAATATAAAGGATTTAAAAAATGCCAAAACATGGCATATCAAGTACGTACACCAGCACAGCACTCCCCATTGTAAAATCCTGGATCTACCCTGGTTCAGCTGTGATGCACTGATGTCCAGAGCGGGAGAGCAGTGAGAACTGCAGATGAAGCCTTTTGCACCTTGCCATGATTTTTGACTGTAACGCAGTTATCTGTGTGCCTGGGCTTCAAACAATGATGCTATTTTGTAATAATATCACTATTCCAGGCACACACTGAACAATTAGAGAGCAGGAAATTCCTTTACCATTGTATTCTGTACAGTACGAGGAGGAGGCAGCACTGCTGCAACTTTAATGTAGGGTGTCACTGTGAAGCACAAACAAGAGGCAGCACTGCTACATTTTTAAGGAAGGGTGTCACTGTAAAGCCACAAAGAGGTTGCTGCATTGCTACAGCATTAATGTAGGGTGTCACTATGAAGCACAAACAAGAGGCAGCACTGCTACAGTTTTAAGGGAATGTTTCACTGTAAAGCACATAAAGGAGGCAGTACTGCTACAGTTTTAAGGGAATGTTTCACTGTAAAGCACAAAAAGGAGTCAATACTGCTAGTTTTAAGGGAACGTTTCACTGTAAAGCACAAAAAGGAGGCAGTACTGCTACAGTTTTAAGGGAATGTTTCACTATAAAGCACAAAAAGGAGGCAGTACTGCTACAGTTGTAAGGGAATGTTTCACTGTAAAGCACAAAAAGGAGGCAGTACTGCTAGTTTTAAGGGAACGTTTCACTGTAAAGCACAAAAAGGAGCCAGTACTGCTACAGTTTTAAGGGAATGTTTCACTGTAAAGCACAAAAAGGAGGCAGCACTATTAAAACTTGAAGGAAGGATGTCACTGTAAAGTGTAAGGATCACTGCTACAGCATCACTGCTACAGCATCACTGCTACAGCTTTAAAGGGGCACTGTCAGCTTTGCCCCTTCATTTTTTTCAAAATCTAATCAGTGTGCCTGTTGGCACAACACAGATCATATCTGTATTTTAGAATGTCCCCATAGGTATAAACAAACTCTGGCAGAGACAGTAGGGCTGCTGATGCATTAACTTGGTGTGTGTGTGGGGGGGGGTAGTGGTGGAGGGAGCAAGAGGGCATAAATCCCATCATTTTTCAAGGAATGGGCATATCTTTGTCAATTTTTTGTACTGTGATGCCAAATGGGTTTGTGGGGGGGGGTGAGGGCATAAACCCTGTCATTTGCAGGAAATGGGCATAACTTTGTTATTTTTTTCATGTTTTGACCCCGAATGTTGAACATAGCCTTCTTATCACCCCACCTCATGAACCCTGTAGGTGAGAATTTTCAAAACCATGGGAAAATGGCATTCTGCACCACAGGTGTGAAGACACATTTTGGGCAGGATGTGAAAGATGACAGCCATGTTGTTTATGAGGTGGTGTGATGAAATGGCTGTAAAATCTGGAGTGAAAATATTGAAAATGAGCAGTTATACACGTGCATATAAAAGTTTGAACAACCATGGGTAAAAGCCATTGTTTGGAGTTTTTTTCACTAAATTTTCAACATGGCCTTTTTAGGACCCCACCTCATGAATAGGTACACTGACATTTCATTAATTTGTCCCAAAAGGTGATTTTGCACAGCAACTGCACCATTCTGCACCACAGGTGTGAAAACAGGTTTGGAGCAGGATGAGAAAAATGACAGCTGTACTGTTCATGAGGAGGTGTGAAAAAATGGCAACATTGAAAAGCTGGAGTGAAAAAAATGTTAAACTGGAGAAGTTACTGACGTGTATAGAAATTTCACAATGCACACTCATAATGCAGTCACCTTTTGGAATTTTTCACCAGATTTTCAACATAGGCATTTTGCCCCGCCCATGAACAGCGGCACTGTCATTTTGTTAGTCTGCCCCAAAGTTGATTTTGCACAGTGGCCATACCATTGTGTGCCACAGGTGTGAAAATATGTTTCAGGCAGGGTGTGAAAAATGACAACTGTATTGGTCATAAGGAGGAGTGACAAAATGACAATGTAGAAAATCTGGAGTGAAAATATTAAAAACTGGCAAAGTTACAAGTGTGTATAGAAACTGCACAATGCACAGTCGTAACATGGACATTTTTCAGAATTTTCTTTTGAAATTTTCAACATAGGGTTCTTGGACCTCCACCTCATGAACACTGGCGCTGTTATTCTGTTTATTGGACCCAAAGGTGATTCTGCACAGTGACTGGAAATCACATTTTTGGACCAAATAATGAAATGACAGTGTCAGTGTTCATGAGGTGTGGTCCCAAGAACCCATGTTGAATAGTGGGTCAAAATTCCCAAAAATGGCTGCAATATCAACATAAGTTGAAACCCTCCATTGACTCCTATTATATTGCTTACCTTGAAATCTTCAGTTTGCGGTTGAGCTTTGAAGAGTGCAGATGTGTTCCATTCCAGAAGATGACAGCACCAACCTCTGGAAGTAAGTATGGGTGAGGGGTGCAGGAGGTGGGGTGCGCAGTGGGAGGGTGGGGATGTGGAAGGGGACTGGAAGATGACACATCTTTTGGGCACACTGGATGGGCTCAAGTGTGCCACATTAGTTGGGTGGGAGTTACATGCTGCCGACAGGGGTATTGGGCCACCCTCATCGGCAATGAAAGTGGGCTTGGGGGCATCTGACACCTGGAGTAGGCATCCCGGTGTCAGAAAGAAAAACAAAATTAAAATAAAATTATCTAGGCACAGTGGGGTGGACTCCCAGTGTTCCACAATAGTGGAGGTTGGGGGGATACATGCTGACTCTGAGATTGGGCACCCTGATGTCAACAAAACTGTATGGGGTAAGTGTGAAGCTATGGGGAATGGACCAGCAATGCGATCAGCTTGCCGGGTCTTTGATCAATAGCTGTATTGCTCTCTGGAAGGGAGGGGGGATGAATACAGCTACTGATCAAAGGCCGACTCTGGGATGGACATGGCTGCATGTTCTTCAGCAGTGCAAGGGAGGGGGATGCAGAAAAATTGCAGGCACTGTGAAACAGAACATAGCCTGCTACACCCTTCTCTGAGGTTATGTGTTCAAAAAAAGAGAAAAGTTACGTGCAAAAGCCAGCCTTACGATGTTTTGGATGTAAAGAAAAAAACACCTAGGAGCTAGCATTAGTCTCTTCTCTTCAACGTGTCACCACTGTGTGAACAAAAAACAGGAGCAAGTACTGAAGTTCACAAATGATCCTTCATTTTATGAGTGAAAACTTTGGCAGAGGGGGAACTGCTTGATAAAAATAAACGGTTTCTGTCAACTATTGTAGTTTTTGTCAAACCTTTTATGTGCTGGCAGAATATGTTGTCCCCAGGATAATGTATGGCTTGTCTCCTGTCCCAATATCCTATGTCTGTGATCTATTGCTTTCCTATGTACCTCTGTACCCTCTGAGATCTACCAGAGGTATGCATTTAGCAATCTTCCCTTAAACTTTCAAATCCACCAACATTCCCTTGGACTGGTGTGCTCTGTTCTGGGATAGTCATGCTATTCACTCCACACTGAACATTTTACACATTTGCTGAAGACTCATCTCTTCGAGCAAGCTTTCAGATTTCACTACTTTTTTTTTTAAGTTAGCACTCCATAGTCACTTCATTATTCAATTTTTTTTTTTTCATAATTTTGTACCACATCTTGACAATTCTAGGAACACTTTATGTGACTAAAACTTAATTTTAGGACTGTCATGTAGACATTTATCATTAGCCAAAATAAATATTATTAAAGAAATAAAACCTACAGACCTTAGGTTTGAGCTTAGACGGTTATATAAATATCCTCTATTACTGCCACACTGCGAAGTACGACAAACGGGAAGAGCATGTTAACACAAATATATCTCATTATTAAGACAAAATGGGGTAGAACTTAGTGTCATTAATTAACTAACCAACCAAAAGTCATGCATCATGTGAAAATAATAAACTGATTTTGAAATTGTCTGACAGCAGGGTTGGCAGTATTAATACAATTAAGGATTAATTCACAGTAAAATAACTTTCAAGTAAATCAAGTCTTGTCAGTTTTCAAAAAATTAAAATAACTTCAAGGGATCGTCATTTATACTTTTGAAGTGTATTACAATAAAAACAGTGGGGACTTATTTATTGTGTGATATGACTTATTTGGAGAATTAAAATGAAACCTGCTATATTAAAATAGATGTCCAGTATTTTATTTCCTCAGCATTTTATGTTGTGAAAAACCTTCTATAAAGCTACAGAGCTAGGGAGGTTTCAACATACAGTAGCTTGTCTTTTGTAACTGATTTCATTCTAGTTACCTGAGCAAGCATCTGCAGCTTCTGGTCTAGTCTATGGTTATCTGAGTAGTTTATTTATCATTTGTATATTATTACTGAATTAGAAATGTTTCCTTGATTGTGATTTAATATGATTTTTCTAAAGCCTGGTATTTATGATTTATATATTTATTTTCTGATCACTACACTGTGAGATTCAATTTTGGCACCCCCCCCCCTGTGTAGGCCGACCCCTGTGGAGATGGTCAAGTACCAACCTTTATGGGATATTACTTCCAATAGCCTTGCTGCGGTGCTTGACCTATCACAATTTCCTGTGTATTGCAGTGATCTGGAGGCATTGGTTTTGGCTTTTAGTGCCATTATCTCTGCCCTGGATTCTATTGCTCCAGTACGTGTGCGTCCTCTCTCCCTTCGACCTCGGGCTCCATGGTTTGATGGAGCCTTGAGGGAGTTGCGGTGACTGGGACACAGGTTAGAACATTGTTGGCGAAATCGGGCTTACATGCCGACCATTTTAGACTGTTAGAACATCATCCGCTCTATCAGTCAGAAACTCTTGTAAGAAGGCAGAGTTCCTGTCCGGGAAATTTCTGCCACTTAGAATTGACCAGCCCAGATTTTCAGAACTGTGGGCCAATTGTGTAACCCAACCTGTCTACAGCTCCGAAAAGCTTTTTCATAATTATAGTGTGATGAGCTTGCTTGGTTCTTTGCTGATAAGGTGGCTGACATTAGGTCGGAGATACACTTGACACATTCTATGCAAGTTGCTAGAGATCAGGGTTTGGTCACTATCCCTCTGTTTTCCTGGAGTACCTTCGACTACCCAGAAATCATAGATGTTATGTGGATTGTCTAGGGGATGCACCCTACATGCTGTAGTTTTGATCCGGGACCTATATCTCTGATTATGGGTTGTGGTGATTCTATCAGCCCAGTTCTAGCACAGATAGTCTGGTGTTCCCTCGACTTGGGTGAATATCCTGGTTCCTTGAAAGAGGCGTCAATGACACCCTTGTTGAAGAAAGCTTCTCTGGACCCAGACTCTTTTGCAAACTACAGGCCTATCTCGCATCTCCCCTACGTGGGGAAGTTGATAGAGAAAGTAGTGGCGGCCCAACTGGAGAACCATTTAACCATCCATAGCATCTAGGAACCTCTCCAATCAGGTTTCCAAAAGAGGCATAGTACCAAGACTGCACTGGATTGGGTGCTCAATGATCTCCTGATGGCGAGAGACATTTTGGTACTTTTAGATCTGTCATCAGCATTTGACACCATTGACCATGGGGTCTTGCTTGGCGCCTGAGATGTATCTGTGGTCTTTCTGGTTTGGTCCACAGATGGTTTACCTCTTACCTCACGGAAGAACTCAGAGGGTAGTTTCAGGTTTTTCCTCTGATCCTATCTCTTTGTCTTGTGTGGTTCCTCAGGGCTCAGTATTGTCCCCATGTTGTTTATGTACATGTTCCCCCTGGAGACATTGTGAGACGTATGGGCTGAGGTTCCATTACTATGCCGATGATACTCAGCTATACCTGTCTTTTCCCCCAACCAGGAAGGAGTAGTCTCGGTATTTAATGATTGCCTCAAGGAAATCCAGGATTGGATGAGGTCCAGTTGGTTGAAGTTGAATTCTGGAAAGACGGAGGTGTTAGTTCTGGACCCTGATCGCCGGATAGGGGGACTTGAGGCAGGCTCCCCTTTAGGATTGTTTCTTGGGGGTGCTGAGCTTCAGGTCTCTGAAAAGGTGTGAGACCTAGGGGTGATGTTGGATGTGGGGCTGACACTTCGGACTCAGGTGTCAGCTGTGGTCATCTTTCTATCACCTGAGAAACATCGCTAGGATCAAGCACCTTGTTCCATCTGGTGATCCGCCTACACTAACCCATGCCTTTGTGACCTTGCATTTAGATTATTGCAACTTGCTGTACTTTGGGCTCCTGGGGGTTGATATCTGCAGCCTGCAGCTGGTGCAGAATTCTGCAGCCCGGCTGTTGATGGGACTGCTAGATATTCCTCATAACACACGGGAGCTTGAGGACTGCACTGGCTGCCAGTTCCGTGGTGGATCACCTTCAAAGTTGATTACTGACTTATAAAGCCCTACACAAACTGGGCCCTGACTACCTGAAAGAGCTCCTGATTCCTTACCACTCTGTGAGATGCTCCCTTGGCCAACAAAGGGTTGCTAGAGATTCTGAGGTGACCTTAAAATCTGCAGGGGCCTGTGCCTTTGTGTACGGCCCGTCCCTCTGGAATTCTCTACCCCATCAGATCAGGAGTGCATGACTGTGGGGAGCTTTAAACAGACCCTAAAATCTTTCTCTGGGTCAAAGCATATGGTAGCATTGATTGCTGATCTGTATTAGACATTTTAAAGATGATGATTCTGTTTTTATTGTATTTTATTGTCTTATTGTATTGCGCCTTGATTTTTGAAAGGCGCATAATAAATAAACATTATTATTGTTATTATTATTATATTTACAGAAAGACATACTGAGCTGATAAAGTTCATCCATGCTGGTTTGCAAAGAGTGCTCGGTAAATGAGACTGCAAGCAAAATGGTGATGCTACAGGTGAGTGGCATGAATTGGTCCCCCGTCAGACCCCATGGTGGCTTTATGATTTTCTGCAGGGGCTATGACCACCACCCCCTGCTGTGGGGCAGTGCACCCTGAATCCCACTAAATTACATGTGATGAACTCTGGTGACTCAGGCAGTGAAGGGACCACAACATGAACCTGGTGTGTGTGCAGGATGCTCTGAAATCCAGAATGCCCTTGTTGCTCATTACCTTATTGTGGCACTCACATTATGGTGCCCTAATAGGGTTAGTACTAAATCCCACGTGAATAATCCTGCCTTGTCTAATCCCATGCACTATTATCCCATTTCTCTATGTTACTGAAATAAAATATTCCGTTTCTTTAAATACCACCTGTTGTCATTATGCGTGTCTGGTAATACCACAAGCTGTAATGGTTCTGTCTTTTCTTGTACCATTGCCAGTGTAACCCCTGTCACCCGGGGTTACAAGAATCCACTTAGATCTAGTGGCAGGCAGGGAAAGGCAGCTTGAGCACCAGTTAAATGGATTTCACACTGTCTCAATCTGTCCTCAGTCTCAGCTGAGCTGAAGGGTGACATCATTTAGAATTCTCACAGCGCATAAGCCACATTGGAATGTTGCAGCAGGGAGTTAGTTAGAATGTTGGGAGTTTTGAATCAGTCTTCAGGAGAGTCTGTAGTAGTCTGCAGGGAGACTCAGTGGGAGCAGGAGGTATGCTGCAGTTGGCAGCCCCTCAGGGCTAAGCTCTGCTATAGAGCTACCTCGAGATAGAGGGTGTGTGTTCTTGCCCTAGAGAAGAACACAGAAGAAACTCGACATAGTGGTAGAGACCATTCCCAGTTTTTTCCAGTGCCCCATCCCAGGAGGGATGGGGGGAAGAGAGCCAGCAACTTCAGGGCAATCCCTTGACCCTGCTGAGGAAAGCTGCCTGTTATTTTGTTGTTAAAGCTACTGAGGCAATAAGAAGTAGCTTTGCTTTGCCAGCAACCTGGGGGGCACCCACAAACCAGTGGATGAGTCAGCTCTGAATAGAGCCCATGTTTTCACCAGACAGTGTGCATAGTGTCTGTTACTGTGGGGTCGGGAGGGACAGCCAAGTACAGTACTACTGTTGTGTGTGACTTAAAATGTATCTAAACAGTGGGGTCTACAGGGTCTACATAGCCACTCAGAGATCATTATAAGCCAGGATATCAGATTTTGAAGAGTAGAGTGTTAAATGTGACATACATTTCGAGACAACATTCTACAACAGTGTGTTTCAAGAAAGGTGTTGATTCCAAATGGATGGTCAGGTATAGATTTGGGATCAAGAGGTGGGAGTCCCTCCATCTGGAGTAACCAGGTTTACCTCCACGGGTTCACTTTGGGCACCTATAGCTTTCTTCTGGGTACTTGGCCAGTGTTCATGGAAAGTATCCAGACATGGGATTGGTGATGAAGATTTCCCCTTTATGGAGCCAGCATGTGCTCACGGCTGGTAGAGAGAGCCACTAATGAATATCCATGCCATATAGAAAGTAGTCCAAGTGCTGGCTGGATGAGCTATGCCAGGGAATCCAGAGAAGTAGTCCAAGTGCTGGCCAGATGTGTCACGCCAGGTGAATCCAGAGAAGAGTACAAGTTCGGGCTGAGAGCCAGTGTGTTTCAGAACCTGAGGGTTACAGTGTATAAGAAGATGTGTTCTAGTCTCCATATATCTTCATTACCAGGAGTGTAGCCCTGTAGGGGTCCATCTATGCTTTATTATTCTGCTGTTGTTGTGAATAAAAGCCACACTCTAGAATCCCACTCCTGGTTTGGATATTACAGTTATTGCTTTCTGTGCCGGAATTACTTGGGTGCCCCTGACTAGAAGTCAAACCTAGCCAAAATGCAGAGCAACCGTTTTCTCCCAAACCCAGGCAGCCAGGTAGTGGGTTACAATATGGAGGCACCACACAGTGCTAATAAAACAGAAAAATAACATCAACCAGACCCCTAGCTGGTTACACCAGAATTCACGACAGTGTCCCACTGTCTCAGGCACATTGACAAACTTAATGTTGCCTATGAGCTCTTACATCATGACTGAAGCATTACAGAAATCAGCTATTACAGCTAATGCACTTCCTTGCACTTGAAAATAAGAGCCACTGAATGGGAATAGCTAATCCGCTCAACCCTGCAGGAACATGCATGCTGTACAGATGCAGGAGAAAATTGCACAACTCCACTGACTTCAAGTGCATAAAGCCTGAGTCTACTTACTGTAAGTGACATCAGTTTGACTCTGGCTTCAACACACATCGAAGCTGTTTATTTTCCAGTTCTCAATCCTGCTTCTAAATGTAGCTGACATGTCAGGCAACTAACTGGAGAAAATAAAATGTGGCAGTTACAGCCTTTGAAAAAAATATGATACAGTAATGAAATGCGAACTGTGCTGAACACAACTGATACATTGTGGTGCTGCCTACTACTTCTCATGGTCCTCTGGTAAAGTAAATATTCAAGGTGCTCTTGCTTGGCAGAGGAGGCAGCCATGCCATTGTTTGTCTAGGTGATATCATGGGGCTGACGTTGTCTCGCTCATAGCAGTAATACCGCAAGCTGTAACTGGAAGCTTATTCAATTCGGGATTACAATGTAACTGTCTTTTGAAAATTCTGTATTTTTTTTTTCAGGATTTTGTTACGCGGGTTTACGGTGGGAGGGATTAAGGATGGATCCTGCCCTAATCACAGCACCTTTACAATGGTATAAGAGCTGGCTAACATCTCATTCCTAGGTGTGTCCTGGGGGGTGGGGAGAACAGTAACTCTGTAACAAGGTACACAATTTCAATAAATTAACAAGTGTGCTAAAGGTAATGGATCATACCTGAAAAAGACATTGAACTGTCAAGTATACCTACATGGTTATCAGAAATAAAATACATAAATAGCTACCGTGTGCATGTAACCCTTTGTTACCGAGGTTACTTGAATCCCAGTAAGACCTAGTGGTAGGCAGGGAAGGCAGTTTGTGAAACTCCAGTTAAATGGGTTTCACACTGTCTCACTCTGTCCTCAGTCACAGCTGAGACTAGAGGGATGACATCATAATAGAATTGTCACAGCTGCATGAGCCACAGTTGGAATCTTCAGCTCAGAGTAGTTCTAGAATCTTGGGAATTCAAAAGGAGTCTTCCGTTTGTCCTTAAGCAAGAAGGAAGCATTATTGTGCAGTGTGATTTCTCTCTCAGAGAAAAGTCTTCAGTTTGTCCTTAAGCAAACAAGAAGGACACCAGTAGTGTCTGTTACCCCCTCCTCTAGGGGGTGAGAGAAAAGTTCTTTTCAGGGTTCCAGGGGCAATCCCTTCTCCCACCTTGGGAAGAAAGCTGCCTGTTTTAATTTAAGTTCAGTCTGTTCATGTATTACAGCAAAGGTTACATTTCTTGCCTGTGGGGCACCTGCAATGAATGGGTGAGTGTTTGGCCTCATTGGAAGGGCAAACAACTTATTTTCTTCAGTTGGATTTCAAGTATTGGGACTGCTATTTGGGAGGACTATGTCAACTAGAACAAACAAATAGAGCAGTCAATTCAGTTTCAAGTTTCAAATGGTTTTATTGGGGACTGCTGTTTGAGAAGACTATATACACTAGGACGAACAAATAGAGCAGTCATCTGTTTAAAGTGTTAAAGTTCAGTAGAGGGGGTGCATCAGTTCATCCACAGTCAATCTACAGTTTTAAAGTCTAAAGTTCTGTGTGTCCAGAGAAATGGCCGGGTATGGGCTGTGGGAGCTGGAGGTGGATAGATCCCCATCTTTAGTAACCAGGTCCACCTCTACGGATTTCTTCTGTGTTTTTGCTACTTGCCTCATGCGCTTGGCCAGTGATGGGGTGGGTACCCAGACGTGGGTCGCAACTTGAAAATCTCTCTAGGAGTCGTAGACTCTAAGTGGTGTGGGGAGCCACAGGATGGGAACATACTCCTTGTTTGATGGGAGTCTCCCTGTTTGATGGGAGTTTCGAATTTGAAGTACGAAAACAAAATCTCTCTAGGAGTCGCAGACTTCAAGTGGTGTGGGGAGCCACAGTTTGGGAGCCTCCTTGTTTGATGGGATGTCTTTCCAAGTAGAGTTTGGGTTCATTCTCCAATGGACCGTCAGTCGAGTGGCTGGCAGGGGAGCCGGGCCAGTCGGGCTGTGTACCCAATGCGCATGCAAAGTCCGGGCTGAGTGCCTGGTGGGTCCAAAGCCAGACAACTGTTGTAGTGTTCATTCTCCAATGGACCGCTGTGTTTAACCTCTAATCTGCATTACAGTTGCGTTGCCCTGAGGCGGACCATACAGAGCTTTGTTTATGTTCAGTGAGTTAATAAATAAAGCCACACTGAAAAATCCCAATTCTGGTTCTGGACATTACAGTTATTGCTTCCTGTAGTTGGATTTACTTGGTTGCCCTGTGCAGAGTAGTCAAACCTAGGTCTCTTGTGCCAAGTAGCCTCATCCTTCCCCGAACCCGTAGATACCCTATGTATATCCGTGCCTTACAAAAATGGAGCATATGGGTGCTACAAAAATGGAGGCACCGCTTTGGATTTGTTTGGGAAGGAAGGTGCTTGGGCAGGTAGGCTAGCGTTTTGGCTATCTGGCAGTCGGTAGCCCAAAAAAGTTGAAGCAATTTCCCTAGTGTGTGCTGTGTGCTGTGAATCTTGTGCTGCTGTTTAAAAAATGCCAACTGTTTACCAAGGAGCTGTAAAGCCAAAGTGTGTGTCCTTGTCCTGCATCAACATAGTTTACAGTGTTTGTCAGTTTTAAAATAAAGTTCTGTGAAGAAAAGTGTGGAAAACTAGGGGTAGCAACAGAGAAATTATGCCCTGGACGTTGGAAATGCTTTCTGTGCAATACTAGAGACTGCAGAGTTAATGGCAATGTTACATGGTTGAAATGGGCTCCCGCCGTGGAGTCAGTTGGGAAAAAAAAAAAGTGCATCTTTTCAGTTTAAATTTGCCTGCTCGACGATCGCCGTGAGGAGAGGAGTCCTCGTGAGGAAGAAGAGGCTCATTTGCATGGCGTCATGTGGTTGGTCAGTTTGCCATTAGTCCTGCCCCTCAACCAGCTCTTCAGTGTCTGCTTCAGCATTAGAGAGGAGACAGAGAGTAGTGCGTGTACTGGCATTGTAGGACATCAAAGTGTTCAAAGCACTGTAAACAGTGAAAAGTGACTTTTCTAGTTCAAAATCGGGCTCAACCCGCTTATCGGTCGTGGGATCAGTGAACTGTGTGATTAATATTACGATCGCGAGACTGCCTGCCCGTTTGAAATCCGAGGTCTTCAAAATCTGGCTGCAGGCCGTTTCCTCCATCGCAGCAATCTGCTACCATAACAGTGAGTAACGATTTAAAACTGCTCAAATCAGTGATTTTCAGTAATGCCATATAAAATGTGAGTGCAGCTGTATAGTTGCTTTGCAAGTAGCATTGTGTGATATCCTGCTGGCAAGTGCAAGTCTGTAAAGCCATTAAATGTGTGCATAGCAATGAAAGTAGCCTCAGTTTAAAGTTTGCAGCCAGAGAGAGACTGTGGGTTGTAAAATAAATGTAACGCTAGTAGAAGCAGGCAATCCTGTGCTGAAACCTGAAGTTTTAAAGGGACTGTAATTAAATGAATGCTGCCAGCATGTGAAAAGTCCAAGGAAAATCCTGTAAATGTGAGAACAGCCAGAAAAGAGCAAGTTGTGCAGTTTAAATAAAAGTTATTAGTAGCTGATGTAAATTGGGTGCGCAGTGGCTTGACCCAGAGTCTGAATGTTGATGCACAGGAGTGCTGCCGCCGCCATTACAGGGTGGGGTAGTAAAGTAAACACAGCAGCAGAGGAGCCATTTTAAAGCTACAGAGTGTGTTCATTTAAAGTGGGACTTTCAGTTACAGTGAACTTTTGTTTGCTTTTCTGCAGTTATGGCCTCAGGACCAGCTCGTTACCCGGATCATGCCCAGGTTGCAGTAACAGCAGCAGTAAATAGATTGAGAGACATTGAAAATTGGTGCTATAGAGGGCAACTCCCTCCTGATGTGGCAATTCCTAATTATCTAGTGCATGTATGCCAGATGTGCTTTAGAGCTGGAAGGGATGTCTTCATGATTCCTCACTGTGCTGGTTGTCTACAAAAATATGGCTTGTATAAAGCACCTCAAATTCGTTTGGCTCCCACATGGACACAACTTCAAGAATCTGCAGTTGGTAGCACACAGCATCAGGTGGGGCCTGTGGAGGAAGGTCCCCCGGGGGAGTGTGGTACAAAGTTAGAGAGTGCAGAATTAGAGACTGAATCTGAAGTTGAAGTTTTGGATGCTGGATCTCAGAAGGCAAGTTCAGATAAAGCATCAATAGACCCCTCGGTGGGGGGGCCTAGCCCAAGTCTCGAAGGTGAAGATGAGATGCGGGAGGCCATTGAATGGGAGGTGTCGACCTCCGCTCCTAGTGATGAATGGATAGTCTCGGGGGTGAGAACTACAGCTCACTCCTGGGCTCAGATCCTCAGTGAAGAGGAAGATGAGGAGGAACCTAAGTGGCCTTGTGAGATAGGAATGGGTACACAGCCTCAAGATCTTGCCTCGGAGGAATGTGTTCAAGAAGGTGGTGATGCCACTGCCTGGCTTCACCAGAAGAAGAAAGAGTCAGGGATCCGTTTTAATTTCGTGAGGATGCTGAGCTGGCAGAACCAGGACTGGCCACCCCAAGCCAGGCCAGCGGTCTCAGATTGACCAAAGCAAGTAAAGAGGAGACTGGTTCAGAAAGGCCAATGAAATCTTTGGTATGACCTTTCCTACCTTTCCTCGGAGAGTCTGGGAGAAGATTGAGAACTGCAGGAAATCCTGGATCTGGGATGAAGCAATGAAACATGTGCATCCTGGGCTAACCAGCATGTAAAGAATAGACTGTTCCACGAAAAGTATACACAGTGGAAGAGAGGCAGGACATTGTTTATGGACAGAGTGAGAATAGTGGACAGAGAGGGACGCAAGTCTCCCACTGTGTGAATTATGCGTCCAGATGGAGTAATAATTCAAGCCCTGACCCCTCTACTATTGGCCTCCAGTGCAAGGACCTCCCAGTAATTAAGCCTGTGCCTACAAAATGGAGAGCCGAGCAGTGGTAGTCAATACTGCCACATCTACACTGTGAAGTAACCTTATTGAACTGCCAATATAAATAAACAACAAATCAGGTGCTCCACATTCTTCAGTTCACAGTGTACTGCCCTAATCAATAACCATCTACTGCTACCACCAGATGACTTCAGATCCAGAGGAGCACCAGCCCAGCTGTTTGCCTGTTCATCGCCTGGTAATCGGATGATGCTGGACCAGCTGTTTCTCTTTTGTTCCTGTTCTAAGGTTCCTTCTCCAGTTATGACATCAGCCCAGCTGTTTCCAGATGTGCACTCCTGTGAGTTCCCGGAAGATGTCGCCCAGCTGTATCAGAAGAAATGCTGCCGGGAGAGTTTTGGAAGGGACCAGGTTTGCTTAGTTCGAATACTTCAAGAGGCTGGTGAGTCACAATCTTTTATTCTATCTTTATGACATTGCAATACACACCTTACACTACAGACTTCAAACAGTGTGTGAACTGTCTGCAAAGACTCTTCCTTCAGGATTATGGCCTTAAGACTATGTTCACGGGCCTCCGGCCCAGGAGAGCTCTTTAATGGACTGGCCTCGGGCCTTGTAGTCACTAGTGGGACATTTAGGGCATTCCATCCCCCAAAAGGTGTATTGTTATCAATGTCATTTTTGTACTTAATGTATATACTGTCTTTTCTACAAAAAAATATATATATTTTTTCTTTTTGGGATTGTTTAGTGTTCTGTTTTTCCTGTATGGTAAGGGTTGTTGCTGTTTTTGTCACTGTTGTTGTTTAGGTAGATCGTAAATGCAGATTAGGGTGTTTGTTTTTGTTGTTTTTTGTCTTTTCTACAGGTATTTCTGGACGACAGAAGAGAAGACAAGAAGAGGAGGAGGGGCTCATTGGAGTTCCTCGTTTCAGTGCTTATGTGTAGAAATTAAAGTACTGTTTGTGTTCCTAATGTTGTAGTTGCAGGCTGCCCAAGGTCAGGGAGGTCCCCAGGTTTTGTTTTTGTTTGGGATGTTATGTTACAGGCATTTAGGTTTCCTCTAGAGGGTTAGGGGGGATGGACAGGCTGTGGCCCTGACCTGCAGTAGGGGCCGCAGTGCTGATCTATCAGGGCTATGCTCTGGACGGTTCTACCAGAGCCACTAGGTGTCCATAGTAAGTGGATAGAGTAGAGGCTGATATGTCAGCTGAGGCCTCTGGGCCTTTACTTTCTGCTCTACAAGCAAGGCTAGGGACACAAAGTTGAAATCTGAGTCACCTGCTTTTGGTGTCTAAACCACACCCCCAATTAAGCTTTCTTTCCTCCTACTGGTTTAGCAATGTCAGTTAATACAGTACCCTTCCCCAGCACAGAACACACACTGACTTTCTTTTCTTTCTTTTTTTAACCCAAAATAAGACCCCTTCTACTTATAATATAGAATCTGCCTACTTAATCTCAACAGACATTGACTCCTACTGCGGTATAAGTTTTAAATTAGTAAGAAAATGTAGCTTCTTTTACTTAGCTGCTTTCTGCTCTAGAAGCAAGGCTAGCAACAGGAAGTTGTAATTTGAGTTACCTGCTTTTAGTGTCTAAGCCACACCCCAATTAAGCTCTCTTTCCTCCTACTGGTTTAGCAAAGTCAGCTGATACAGTACTCTTCCCAGCACTGAACACACACTGACTTTCTTACTTTTCTTTCTTTTTTTTGCCCTAAATAATACCCCTTCTAGTAATATTAAATTATCTGTCTACTTGATCTCAAAAGACATTGACTCCTACGGAGGTATAAGTTTTAAATTAATAAGAAATTGTAGCTTCTTTAAGTTAGCTGCTTTCTGCTCTACAAGCAAGGCTAGCAACAGGAAGTTGTAATTTGAGTCACCTGCTTTTAGTGTCTAAGCTACACCTCCAAAAAAGCTCTCTTTCCTTCTGCTGGTTTAGCAACGTCAGCTGATACAGTACTCTTCCCAGCACAGAACACACACTGACTTTCTTTTCTTTCTAACCCAAAATAATACCCCTTCCACTTCTAATAAAGTATCTGTCTTCTTAATCTCAACAGACACTGACTCCTACTGAGGTATATGTTTTAAATTAATATTGAAAATATAGCTTCTTTAAGTTTGCTGCTTTCTGCTATACAAGCAAGGTAAGCAACATGAAGTTTTAATTTGAGTCACCTGCTTTTACTGTCTAAGCCACACCCCCTATTAAGCTTTCTTTTCTCCTACTAACTTGTGAATCCGGGTAATACAGTACCTTCCCAGCACAGAACACACACTGGCTTTCTTTCTTTTCTTTCTTTTTAACCTAAATAGACCCTTCTACTTATAATAAAGTATCTGTCTATAATCTCCAACAGACATTAACTCCTATTAGGTGTAAGTTTTAAATTGAAGAAATACAGCTTCTTTTAGATGGCGGTTCTGCTCTACAAACAAAGGCAAGCAACAGGAGTTGTAATTTGAGTCACCAGCTTTTAAGTGTATAAGCCACTCCACAATTAAGCTCTCTTTCCCCCTTCTGGTTTCGTAAAGTCAGCTGATACAGTACCCTTCCAAGCACAAAACACACACTGACTTTCTTTCTTTTCTTTCTTTTTTAACCCTAAATAAGACCCCTTCTACTTATAAAAAAGTATCTGTCTACTTAATCTCAACAGACATTGACTCCTACTGAGGTATAAGTTTTAAATTACTAAGATAATGTAGTTTCTTTTAGTTAGCTTATTTCTGCTCTACATGCAAGGCTAGCAACAGGAAGTTGTAATTTGAGTCACCTGCTTTTAATGTCTAAGCCACACCCCAAATTATGCTCTCTTTCCTCCTACTGTTTTAGCAAAGTCAGCGGATACAGTACCCTTCCCAACACAGAACACACACTGACTTTCTTTTCTTTCTTTTTTTAAGCCTAAATAAGACCCCTTCTACTTATAATAAAGTATATGTCAACCTAATCTCGGCAGACATTGACTCCTACTGAGGTATAAGTTTTAAATTAATAAAAAAATGTTGCTTCTATTAGTTAGCTGCTTTCTCCTCTACAAGCAATTCTAGCAACAGGAAGATGTAATTCGATCACTGCTTTTAGTGTCAAGCCACACCCCAATAAAGTTCTCTTTCCTTCAACTGGTTTAGTAAATTCAGCTGATACAGTACTTTCCAACCTGGAACACACACTGACTTTCTTTCTTTTCTTTTTTAAAACCTAAACAAGACCCCTTCTAGATCTAATAAAGTATCTGTCTGTAATCTCAACAGACACAGCTCCTACTGGGGTACATATTTTAAATTAATAGAAAATGTAGCTTCTTTTGGTAGTTCCTGCTTTCTGCTCTACAAGCAAGGCTAGCGACACAAAAGTTGTAATGTAAGGTCACCTGGTTTTAGTGTCTAGCCACACCCCAATTAGCACTCTTTCCTCCTTCTGGTTTATAAGTCCAGCTGAAACAGTACCCTTTCAGCACGAAACACACTGACTTTCTTTCTTTTCTTTCTTTTAACACTAAACAAGACCCCTTCTACTTCTAATAAAGTATCTGTCTACTTAATCTCAACAGACATTGATGCCTACTGAGGCATAAGTTTTAAATTAATAAGAAAATGTAGCTTCTTTTAGTTAGCTACTTTCTGCTATACAAGCAAGGCAAGCAACAGGAAGTTGTAATTTGAATCACCTGCTTTTAGTGTCTAAGCCACTTCCCCAATTAAGATGTCTTTCCTCCTTCTAGTTTACTTAAAGTCCAGCTGATACAGTTCCCTTCCCTCCACAGAACACACACTAACTTTCTTTCTCTTCTTTCTTTTTTTCACCCTAAATAAGACTGCTTCTACTTACAATAAAGTATCTGTCTACTTAATCTCAACAGACACTGACTCCAACTGAGGTATATGTTTTAAATTAATAAGAAAATGTAGCTTCTTTTAGTTTGCTGGATTCTGCTCTACAAGCAAGGCTAGCAACACAAAGTTGTAATTTGAGTCACTGACTTTGTCGTCTGGCCACACCTGAGTCGCTCACTTTCCTCTACTTGCTTAGCAGAATGGTAGTCTGCCCTTTCCAGCACATAACACACACTGACTCTTTCTTTCTTCTTTTTAATCTAAATAAAGCCCTTCTACTTATAATAAAGTATCTGTCTACTTAATCTCAACAGACATTGACTCCTACTGTAGTATATGTTTTAAATTAATAAGAAAAAGTAGCTTTTAGTTAGCTACTTTCTGCTCTACAAAAGGCTAACTGGAAGTTCTAATTTGAGTCCCACTGCTTTTACTGTCAAAGCTGCCCCCAATTGTCTCTCTTTTCCTCCTCTGGGTAGAGCAAAGTCCCAGCAATCTGATGCTCTTCTCAGCAGAGAACCTGAGGCAAACATTCTTTTCTTTTAACCCTAAATAAGACCCCTTCAACTTCTAATAAAGTATCTGTCTTCTTAATCTCAACAAACACTGACTCCTACTGAGGTATATGTTTTAAATTAATAAGAAAATGTATCTTCTTTTAGTTTACTGCTTTCTGTTCTACAAGCAAGGCTAGCAACACAAAGTTGTAATTTGAGTCACCTGCTTTTAGTGTCTAAGCCACACCCACAATTAAGCTCTCTTTCCTCCTACTGGCTTTGCAAAGTCAGGTGATATAGTACCCTTCACAGCACAGAACACACACTTACTTTCTTTCTTTTCTTTCTTTTTTTAACCCTAAAATAGACCCTTTCTACTTATAATAAAGTATCTGGCTACTTAATCTCAACAGACATTGACTACTACTGAGGTATAAGTTTTAAATTAATAAGAAAATGTAGCTTCTTTTAGTTAGCTGCTTTCTGCTCTACAAACAGGGTAACAACAGGAAGTTGAAAATTTGGGTCACCTAGCTTTAATGTCTAAGCCACAACCCCAATTAAGCTCTCTTTCCTCCTACTGGTTTAGCAAAGTCAGCTGATACAGTACCTTCAAACTGGACACACACTGACTTTCTTTCTTTTCCTTCTTTCCTTACATAGGATTCTTCTACTTATAAAAGTATCTGTCTTCTTAATCTCAACGAGACATTAGCTCCTACTGGGAAGAAGTTTTTAAATTACTAAGAAAATGTAGTTTCTTTTAGTTAGCTTTTTTCTGCTCTTCAAGCAAGGCTAGCAACAGGAAGTTGTAATTTGAGTCACCTGCTTTTAATGTCTAAGCCACACCCCCAATTATGCTCTCTTTCCTCCTACTGTTTTAGAAAAGTCAGTGGATACTGTACCCTTCCCAGCACAGAACACACACAGACATTCTTTTCTTTCTTTCTTTTTTTAATCCTAAATAAGACCCCTTCTACTTATAATAAAGTATCTGTCAACTTAATCTCAGCAGACATTGACTCCTACTGAGGTATAAGTTTTAAATTAATAAGAAAATGTAGCTTCTATTAGTTAGCTGCTTTCTCCTATACAAGCAAGGCTAGCAACAGGAAGATGCAATTTGAGTCACCTGCTTTTAGTGTCTAAGCCACTCCCCCAATTAAGATGTCTTTCCTCCTTCTGGTTTAGCAAAGTCAACTGATACAGTACCCTTCCCTCCACAGAACACACACTAACTTTCTTTCTCTTCTTTCTTTTTTTCACCCTAAATAAGACCGCTTCTACTTATAATAAAGTATCTGTCTACTTAATCTCAACAGACACTGACTCCAACTGAGGTATATGTTTTAAATTAATATGAAAATGTAGCTTCTTTTAGTTTGCTGGTTTCTGCTATACAAGCAAGGCTAGCAACACAAAGTTGTAATTTGAGTCACTTGCTTTTAGTGTCTAAGCCACGCCCCAAGCTCACTTTCCTCCTACTGGCCATAAAGTCAGTTGATACAATATCCTTCAACACATAACACACACAGACTTTCTTTCTACTTTCTTTCTTTTAATCCTAAATAGAACCCTTCTATTTATAATAATGTATCTGTCATGTAATCTCAGCAGACATTGACACACTACTGAGGTATATGTTTTAAATTAATAAGAAAATGTAGCTTCCTTAATAGCTACTCTCTACAAGCAAGGCTAGCAACAGGAAGTTGGAATTTAGAGTCACCTGCTTTTACTGTCTAAGCCACACCCCAATTAGGCTCTCTTTCCTGCTAACTAGTTAGTAATGTCAGCTGATGATACACTTCCAACACAAACACACATGACTTTCTTTTCTTTCTTTTAACCTAAATAAGACCCCGTCTACTTCTAACAAAGTATCTGCCTTAATCTCAACAGGCACTGACTCCTATTGATGTATACATTTTAAATTAGTAAGAAAATGTAGCTTCTTTTAGTTAGTTGCTTTCTGCTCTACAAGCAAGGCAAGCAACAGGAAGTTGTAATTTGAGTCACCTTCATTTAGTGTCTAATCCACACCCCCAATTAAGCTCTCTTTCCTCCTACCGGTTTAGCAAAGTCAGCTGATACACTTCCATTCCCAGTACAGAACACACACTGACTTTCTTTCTTTTCTTTCTTTTTTTTAGCCCTAAAAAAGACCCCTTCTAGTTATAATAAAGTATATGTCTACTTAATCTCAACAGACATTGACTCCTACTGAGGTATAAGTTTTAAATTAATAAGAAAATGAAGCTTATTTTATTTAACTGCTTTCTAGTGTACAAGCAAGGCAAGCAACAGGAAGATATAATTTGAGTCACCTGCTTTTAGTATCTAATCCACACCCCCAATTAAGCTTTCTTTCCTACTACTGGTTTAGTAAAGTCAGATGATAAAGTACTCTTCCCAACACAGAATACACACTGACTTTCTTTTCTTTCTTTTCTTTTAATCCTAAATAAGACCCCTTCTACTTCTAATAAAGTATATGTCTACTTAATCTCAAATGACACTGACTCCTACTGAGGTATATGTTTTAAATTAATAAGAAAATGTAGCTACTTTTAGTTTGCTACTTTCTGCTCTACAAGCAAGGCTAGGGACACAAAGTTGAAATCTGAGTCACCTGCTTTTGGTGTCTAAACCACACCCCCAATTAAGCTTTCTTTCCTCCTACTGGCTTAGCAATGTCAGTTAATACAGTACCCTTCCCAGCACAGAACACACACTGACTTTCTTTTCTTTCTTTTTTTAACCCAAAATAAGACCCCTTCTACTTATAATATAGAATCTGCCTACTTAATCTCAACAGACATTGACTCTACTAGGTATAAGTTTAAATTAGTAGAAAATGTAGCTTCTTTTTACTTAGCTGCTTTCTGCTCTAAACAAGAGCTAGCAACAGGAAGTTGTAATTTGAGTTACCTGCTTTTAGTGTCTAAGCCACACCCCAATTAAGCTCTCTTTCCTCCTACTGGTTTAGCAAAGTCAGCTGATACAGTACTCTTCCCAGCACTGAACACATACTGACTTTCTTACTTTTATTTCTTTTTTTCCCTAAATAATACCCCTTCTAGTAATATTAAATTATCTGTCTACTTAATCTCAAAAGACATTGACTCCTACTGAGGTATAAGTTTTAAATTAATAAGAAAATGTAGCTTCTTTCAGTTAGCTGCTTTCTGCTCTACAAGCAAGACTAGCAACAGGAAGTTGTAATTTGAGTCACCTGCTTTTAGTGTCTAAGCCACACCTCCAAAAAAGCTCTCTTTACTTCTGCTGGTTTACAGCGTCCAGCTGATACAGTACTCTTCCCAGCACAAAACACACACTGACTTTCTTTTCTTTCTAACGCAAATTAATACCCCTTCCACTTCTAATAAAGTATCTGTCTTCTTAATCTCAACAGACACTGACTCCTACTGAGGTATATGTTTTAAATTAACATGAAAATATAGCTTCTTTTAGTTTGCTGCTTTCTGCTATACAAGCAAGGCAAGCAACATGAAGTTTTAATTTGAGTCACCTGCTTTTAGTGTCTAAGCCACACCCCCTATTAAGCTCTCTTTTCTCCTACTAACTTGGCAAAGTCAGGTAATACAGTATCCTTCCCAGCACAGAACACACACTGACTTTCCTTCTTTTCTTTCTTTTTTTAACCCTAAATAAGACCCCTTCTACTTATAATAAAGTATCTGTCTACTTAATCTCAACAGACATTGACTCCTATTAGGTATAAGTTTTAAATTAAAAAGAAAATGTAGCTTCTTTTAGATAGCGGATTTCTGCTCTACAAGCAAGGCAAGCAACAGGAAGTTGTAATTTGAGTCACCAGCTTTTAGTGTCTAAGCCACACCCCCAATTAAGCTCTCTTTCCTCCTTCTGGTTTCGCAAAGTCAGCTGATACAGTACCCTTCCAAGCACAGAACACACACTGAATTTCTTTCTTTTCTTTCTTTTTTTATCCCTATAAGACCCCTTTTTCTTATAATAAAGTATCTGTCTACTTAATCTCAACAGACATTGACTCCTACTGAGGTATATGTTTTAAATTAATAAGAAAATGTAGCTTCTTTTAGTTAGCTGCTTTCTCCTCTACAAGCAAGGCTAGCAACAGGAAGTTGTAATTTGAGTCACCTGATTTTACTGTCTAACCCACACCCCAGTTGGGATCTTTCCTCCCACTGGTTTAGCAATGTCAGCTGATAAAGTACCCATCCCAGCACAGTGCACACACTGACTTTCGTTTCTTTCTTTTTCAACCCAAAATAAGACCCCGTCTACTTCTAATGAATTATCTGTCTAATGAATCTCAACAGACACTGACTCCTACTGAGGTACACGTTTTAAATTAATAGGAAAATGTTGCTTCTTTTAGTTTGCTGCTTTCTGCTCTACAAGCAAGGCTAGCGACACAAAGTTGTAATGTGAGTCACCTGGTTTTAGTGTCTAAGCCACACCCCCAATTAAGCACTCTTTCCTCCTTCCAGTTTAACAAAGTCAGCTGAAACCGTACCCTTTCCAGCACAGAACACATACTGACTTTCTTTCTTTTCTTTCTTTTTTTAACACTAAATAAGACCCCTTCTACTTCTAATAAAGTATCTGTCTACTTAATCTCAACAGACATTGATGCCTACTGAGGTATAAGTTTTAAATTAATAAGAAAGTGTAGCTTCTTTTAGTTAGCTTCTTTCTGATCTACAGGCAAGGCTAGCAACACGAAGTTGTAATTTGAGTCACCTGCTTTTAGTGTCTAAGCCACACCCTCAATTAAGCTCTCTTTCCTCCTTCTGGTTTAGCAAAGTCAGCTGGAACAGTACCCTTCACTCCACAGATCACACACTAACTTTCTTTCTCTTTTTTCTTTTTTTAACCCTAAATAAGACCGCTTCTACTTATAATAAAGTATCTGTCTACTTAATCTCAACAGACATTCACTCCTACTGAGGTATACATTTTACATTAGTAAAAAAATGTAGCTTCTTTTAGTTAGCTGCTTTCTGCTCTACAAGCAAGGCTAGCAACAGGAAGTTGTAATTTGTAATTTGAGTCACATGCATTTAGTGTCAAGCCACAACCCCAATTAAGCTCTCTTTCCTCCAACTGGTTTAATAAAGTCAGCATATGCAGTACTCTTCCCAGCACAGAACACACAGACTTTCTTTTCTTTCTTTTCTTTTAACCCTAAATAAGAACCATTCTACTTCTAACAAAGTATCTGTCTTCCTAATCTCAACAGACATTGACTCCTACTGAGGTATATGTTTTAAGTGTCAGAAAATGAAGCTTTTGGTGCTTCTTCTGCTCTACAAGCAAGGCTAGCAACAGGAAGTTATAATTCAGGTCACCTGCTTTTACTATCTAAGCAGCACTCCCAAATATGCTCTCTTTCCTCCTCCAGGAATAGCAAAGTCAACTGATACAGTACCCTTCCCAGCACAACACACACTAATTTCTTTTCTTACTTTTTTAACCCAAAATAAGACCCCTTCAACTTCTAGTAAAGTATCTATAATTAATCAACAGACACTGACTCCTACTGAGGTATAGGTTTTGATTAATAAAAAATGAAGCTTCATTTAGTTAGCGCATTCTGATCTACAGGCGAGCTATGATACGAGTTACGGTTTGATACCTGGCACGTGTCTAGCACACTCCCATTTAAGCTCTCTTTCACCTACTAGTTTAGCAAAGTCAGCTGATACAGTACCCTACCCAGCACAGAACACACACAGACTTTCTTTTCTTTTAACCCTAAAAAAGACCCTTTCTACTTCTAATAAAGAATCTGTCTACTTAATCTAAACAGACACTGATTCCTACAGAGATATATGTTTTCAATTAATAAGAAAATGTTGCTTCTTTTAGTTTGCTGTTTTCTGCTCTACAAGCAAGGCTAGCGACCCAAAGTTGTAATGTGAGTCACCTAGTTTTAGTGTCTAGCCACACACCAATTATACAATATTCTTCCTTCTGGTTTAACAGCATTAGTTGAAACAGAACCCTTCCCAACACAGAACTCACTGACTTTCTTTCTTTCGTTCTTTTTCTTCATCAGACCCCTTCTATTTATAATAAAGAATCTATTAACGTAATCTCAACAGACATTGACGCCTACTGAGGTATAAGTTTTAAATTAATAAGAAAATGTAACTTCTTTTAGTTAGCTGCTTTCTCATCTACGAGCAAGGCTGGCAACAGGAAGTTGTAATTTGAGTCACCTGCTTTTAGTGTCTAAGCCACACCAATTAAGCTCTCTCTCCTCCAACTGGTTTAGCAAAGTCAGCTGATATAGTACCATTCCCTCCACAGAACACACACTGACTTTCTTTCTTTTCTTTCTTTTTTTTAACCCTAAATAAGACCCCTTCTACTTATAATAAAGTATCTGTCTACTTAATCTGAACTGACATTGACTTCTACTGAGGTATATGTTTTAAATTAGTAAGAAAATGTAGCTTCTTTTAGTTAGCTGCTTTCTGCTCTACAAGCAAGGCTAGCAACAGGAAGCTGTAATTTGGGTCACCTGCTTTTAGTGTATAAGCCACACCCCCAATTAAGCTCTCTTTCCTCCTACTGGTTTAACAAAGTCAGCTGATACAGTACTCTTCCCAGCATAGAACACAAACTGACTTTCTTTTCTTTTATCCCTAAATAAGTCCCCTTCTACTTCTAATAAAATATCTGTCTGTAATCTCAACAGACACTGACTCCTACTGAGGTACAGTTTTTAAATAATATGAAAATGTAGCTTCTTTTAGTTTGCTGCTTTCTGCTCTACATGCAAGGCTAGCAACACAAAGTTGTAATTTGAGTCACCTGCTTTTAGTGTCTAAGCCGCACCACCAAATAAGCTCTCTTTCGTCCTACTGGTTTAGCAAACTCAGTTGATACAGTACCCTTCCCAGCACAGAACACATTCCGACTTTCTTTTGTTTCTATCTTTTTTAACCCTAAATAAGACCCCTTCTACGTATAACAGAGTATCTGTCTACTTATTCTCAACAGACATTGACTCCTACTGAGGTATAAGTTTTAAATTATTAAGAAAATGTAGCTTCTTTTAGTTAGCTACTTTCTGCTCCACAAGCAAGGATAGCAACAGGAGGTTGTAATCTGAGTCACCTGCTTTTACTGTCTAAGCCACACCCCCAATTAGTCACTCTTTCTTTCTACTGATTTAGCCAAGTCAGCTGATACAGTACTCTTCCCAGCACAGAACACACACTGACTTTCTTTACTTTCTTTTTAAACCATAAATAAGACCCCTTCTAGTTATAATATAGTATCTGTCTACTTAATCTGAACTGACATTGACTTCTACTGAGGTATATGTTTTAAATTAGTAAGAAAATGTAGCTTCTTTTAGTTAGCTGCTTTCTGCTCTACAAGCAAGGCTAGCAACAGGAAGCTGTAATTTGGGTCACCTGCTTTAGAGTGTATAAGCCACACCCCCAATTAGGCTCTCTTTTCCTCCTACTGGTTTGTAGTCAGCTGATACAGTATACTTCCCAACTGGGAACACAAAGCTGGCTTTTCTTTTCTTTTATCCTAAATAAGTCTCCTTCTACTTCTAATAAAGTATCTATCTACTTAATCTCAACAGACACTGACTCCTACTGAGGTACACGTTTTAAATTAATATGAAAATGTAGCTTCTTTTAGTTTGCTGCTTTCTGCTCTACAAGCAAGGCTAGCAACACAAAGTTGTAATTTGAGTCACCTGCTTTTAGTGTCTAAGCCGCACCACCAAATAAGCTCTCTTTCGTCCTACTGGTTTAGCAAACTCAGTTGATATAGTATCCTTCCCAGCACAGAACACATTCCGACTTTCTTTTGTTTCTATCTTTTTTTAACCCTAAATAAGACCCCTTCTACGTATAATAGAGTATCTGTCTACTTATTCTCAACAGACATTGACTCCTACTGAGGTATGTTTTAAATTATTAAGAAAATGTAGCTTCTTTTAGTTAGCTACTTTCTGCTCCACAAGCAAGGATAGCAACAGGAGGTTGTAATCTGAGTCACCTGCTTTTACTGTCTAAGCCACACCCCAATTAGTCACTATTTCTTTCTACTAGTTGTTAAGTCAGCTGATACAGTACTCTTCCTAGAACAGAACACACACTGACTTTCTTTACTTTCTTTTTAAACCATCAATAAGACCCCTTCTAGTTATAATATAGTATCTGTCTACTTAATCTGAACTGAAATTGACTCCTACTGAGGTATAAGTTTTAAATTAATAAGAAATTGAAGCTTCTTGTAGTTAGTTGCTTTCTGCTCTACAAGCAAGGCTAGCGACACAAAGTTGTAATTTGAGTCACCAGCGTTTTGTGTCTAAGCCACACCCCCAATTAAGCTCTCTTTCCTCCTACTGGTATAGCAAAGTCAGCTGATACAGTACCCTTCCCAGCACTGAACACACACTGACTTTCTTTTTTCTTTCTTTTTTTTAGCCCTAAATAAGACCCCTTCTAGTTATAATAAACTATGTAAACAGTTAATCTCAACAGACATTGACTCCTACTGAGGTATAGGTTTTAAATTAATAAGAAAATGAAACTTGGCCTGATTCCTTTCTTTCTACCTACAGCAGGAGCTGCTTGAAATTGTAATTTGATCTGTTTGTGTCTAAGCCACCCCAATTAAGCTCTCTTTCCTCAAATGGTTAGAAAGTCATCTGATACAGTACCCTTCCTGCAGAACACACACCCTTCTTTCTTTTCTTTCTTTTTTAACTTACGTAAATAACATACTTCTATTCAAAGTATCTGTCTCTTAATCTCAACATTGACTCACACTGAGGTTTAGGTTAAATTAATAGAAAAATGAAGCTACTTTAGTTGGTGTTTTCTGCTCTACAAACAAGGCTAGCAACAGGAAGTTGTAATTTGAGTCACCTGCTTTTAGTGTCAAAGCCATTCTCCCAATTAAGCTCTGATTCCTCCCACTGGTTTAGCTAAGTCAGCTAATAAAGTACCCTTCCCAGCACTAAACACATACTGACTTTTTTCTTTTCTTTCTTTTTTTAAAAACTAAATAAGTCCCCTTCTACTTATAAAAAGTATCTGTCTACTTAATCTCAGCAGGCAACTGACTTCTACTGAGTATAAGTTTTAAATATAAGCACATGCAGCTACTTAATTGAATGATTTCTGCTCTACAAGCAAATGAAAGCAACTGAAAGTTGAAATTTGTGTCATCTGCTTTGGTATTCAGCCACACCCCCAATTATGTCTCTTTCCTCCTTCTGGTTTAGCAAAGTCAGCTGATACAGTACCCTCCCTCTGCAGACACCTACCTTTCTTTCTATTCTTTCTTTTTAACCCTAAATAAGACCGCTTCTACTTATAATAAAGTATCTGTCTACTTAATCTCAGCAGACTTTGACTCCTACTGAGGTATAAGTTTTAAATTAGTAAGAAAATGTAGCTTCTTTTAGTTAGGTGTTTTCTGCTCTACAAGCAAGGCTAGCAACAGGAAGTTGTAATTTGAGTCACATGCATTTAGTGTCTAAGCCACAACCCCAATAAAGATCTCTTTCCTCCAGCTGGCTTAGCAAAAGTCAGCTGATGCAGTACTCTTCCCAGCACAAAACACACACTGACTTTCTTTTCTTTCTTTTCTTTTAACCCTAAATAAGAACCTTCTACTTCTAATAAAGTATCTGTCTACTTAATCTCCAACAGACACACAGGTCCTACTGGTATATGTTTTAAATTAATAATAAAATGTAAGCTTCTTTGGTTGCTGCTTTCTGCTCTACAAAGCAAAACTAGCGACACAAGTTGTGGTGAGTCACCTGCTTTTTAGTGTCTAAGCCACACCCCCAATTAAGCTCTCTTTCCTCCTACTGGTTTAGCAAAGTCAGTTGATAAAGTACCCTTCCCAGCTCTGAACACACACTCACTTTCTTTCTTTTCTTTCTTTTTTTGATCCTAAATAAGAACCCTTCTACTTATAATAAAGTATCTGTCTACTTATTCTCAACAGACATTGACTCCTACTGAGGTATGTGTTTTAAATTAATAAGAAAATGTAGCTTTTTTAGTTAGCTACCTTCTGCTCTACAAGCAAGGCAAGCAACAGGAAGTTGTAATTTGAGTCACCAGCTTTTACTGTCTAAGCAGCACCCCCAATTATGCTCTCTTTCCTCCTCCAGGTATAACCAAAGTCCAGCAGACACAGTACCCTTCCAGCACAGAACACACACTAGATTTCTTTCTTACTTTTAATCCTAAATAAGACCCCATCTACTTCTATCAAAGTATCTGTCTAATTAATCTCAATAGACATAGACTCCTACTAAGTATAAGTTTAAATTAATAAGAAAATGTAGCTTCTTTAATTAGCTTCCATTCTGCTCCTAAATAGCAGCTAGAAGGAAGCTGTAATTTGGGTCATCCACTTTTAGTGTCTAAGCCACACACCCAATTAAGCTCTCTTTCCTCCTTCTGGTTTAGCAAAGTCAGCTGATACAGTACGCTTCCCTCCACAGAACACACACTACCTTCTTTCTATTCTTTCCTTTTTTAACCCTAAATAAGACCGCTTCTACTTATAATAAAGTATCTGTCTACTTAATCTCAACAGACATTGACTCCTACTGAGGTATAAGTTTTAAATTAGTAAGAAAATGTAGCTTCTTTTAGTTAGGTGTTTTCTGCTCTACAAGCAAGGCTAGCAACAGGAAGTTGTAATTTGAGTCACATGCATTTAGTGTCTATGCCATAACGCCAATTAAGATCTCTTTCCTCCAACTGGTTTGCAAAGTCAGCTGATGCATTACTCTTCCCAGCACAGAACACACACTGACTTTCTTTTCTTTCTTTTCTTTTAGCCCTAAAAAAGACCCCTTCTACTTCTAATAAAGTATCTGTCTACTTAATCTCAACAGACACTGAGTCCTACTGAGGTATATGTTTTAAATTAATAAGAAAATGTAGCTTCTTTTAGTTTGCTCCTTTCTGCTCTACATGCAAGGCTAGCGACACAAAGTTGTAATTTGAGTCACCTGCTTTTAGTGTCTAAGATACACCCCCAATTAAGCTCTCTTTCCTCCTACTGGTTTAGCAAAAGTCAGTTTATAGTACCCTTCAACTTTGAACACACACTGACTTTCTTTCTTTTCTTTCTTTTTAATCCTAAATAAGAACCCTTCTACTTATAATAAGTATCTGTCTACTTATTCTCAACAGACATTGACTCCTACTAGAGTATATGTTTTAAATTAATAAGAAAATGTAGCTTTTTTAGTTAGCTACCTTCTGCTCTACAAGCAATGCAAGCAACAGGAAGTTGTAATTTGAGTCACCAGCTTTTACTGTCTAAGCCACACCCCCAATTATGCTCTCTTTCCTCCTCCAGGTATAGCAAAGTCAGCAGATACAGTACCCTACCCAGCACAGAGCACACACTGATTTTCCTTTCTTACTTTTTTAATCCTAAATAAGACCCCATCTACTTCTAGTAAAGTATCTGTCTAATTAATCTCAATAGACATTGACTCCTACTGAGGTATAAGTTTTAAATTAATAAGAAAATGTAGCTTCTTTTATTTAGCTGCTTTCTACCCTTCAAGCAAGGCTAGCAACCGGAAGTTGTAATTTGAGTCACCAGCTTTTAGTGTCTAAGCCACACCACCAATTAAGCTCTCTTTCCTCCAACTGGCTGAACAAATTCAGCTGGTACAGTACCCTTCCCAGCACAGAACACACACTTACTTTCTTTCTTTTTTCTTTTTTTTAACCCTAAATAAGACCCCTTCTACTTCTAATAAAGTATCTGTCTACTTAAACTCAACAGACATTGACAACTACTGAGGTTTAAGTTTTAAAATATTAAGAACATGCAGCTTCTTTTAGTTAGATGATTTCTGCTCTACAAGCAAGGAAAGCAACTGAAAGTTGAAATTTGTGTCATCTGCTTTAAGTGTCTAAGACACACCCCCAATTAAGCTCTCTTTCCTCCTTCTGGTTTAGCAAAGTCAGCTGATACAGTACCCTTCCCTCCACAGAACACACACTGAATTTCTTTTCTTACTTTTTTAATAATAAATAAGACCCCATCTACGTCTAGTAAAGTATCTGTCTAATTAATTTCAATAGACATTGACTCCTACTGAGGTATAAGTTTTAAATTAATAAGAAAATGTAGCTTCTTTTATTTAGCTGCTTTCTGCTCCACAAGCAGCAACACAGCAGGAAGCTGTAATTTGGGTCACCCACTTTTAGTGTCTAAGCCACACACCCAGTTAAGCTCTCTTTCCTGCTACTGGTTTAGCAAAGTCAGCTGATACAGTACTCTTCCCAGCACAGACCACAAACTGACTTTCTTTTCATTTATCCCTAAATAAGACCCCTTCTACTTCTAATAAAGTATCTGTCTACTTAATCTCAACAGACACTGACTCCTACTGAGGTATAAGTTTTAAATTAATAATAAAATGAAGCTTCACTTAGTTAGCAGCTTTCTGATCTACGGGCAAGTCTAGCAACAGGAAGCTGTAATTTAAGTCACCCACTTTTAGTGTCTAAGCCACACCCCCAATTAAGCTCTCTTTCCTCCTACTGGTAAAGCAATGTCAGCTGATACAGTACCCTTCCCAGCACTGAACACACACTGACTTTCCTTTTTCTTTCTTTTTTTTAGCCCTAAATAAGACCCCTTCTAGTTATAATAAACTATATATACACTTAATCTCAACAGACATTGACTCCTACTGAGGTATATGTTTTAAATTAATAAGAAAATGTAGCATTTTTTGTTAGCTACCTTCTGCTCTACAAGCAAGGCAAGCAACAGGAAGTTGTAATTTGAGTCACCAGCTTTTACTGTCAAAGCCGCACCCCCAATTAAGCTCTCTTTCCTCCTCCAGGTATAGCAAAGTCAGCAGATACAGTACCCTTCCCAGCACAGAGCACACACTGAATTTCTTTTCTTACTTTTTTAATCCTAAATAAGACCCCATCTACTTCTAGTAAAGTATCTGTCTAATTAATCTCAATAGACATTGGCTCCTACTGAGGTATAAGTTTTAAATTAATAAGAAAATGTAGCTTCTTTTATTTAGCTGCTTTCTGCTCCACAAGCAACGCTTGCAGCAGGAAGATGTAATTTGGGTCACCCACTTTTAGTGTCTAAGCCACACACCCAATTAAGCTCTCTTTCCTGCTACTGGTTTAGCAAAGTCAGCTGATACAGTACTCTTCCCAGCACAGAACACAAACTGACTTTCTTTTATTTTATCCCCAAATAAGACCCCTTCTACTTCTAATAAAGTATCAAATCTGTAATCTCCTTGAACACTGACTCCTACTGAGGTATAAGTTTTAAATTAATAATAAAATGAAGCTTCTCTTAGTTAGCAGCTTTCTGATCTACAGGCAAGTCTAGCAATAGGAAGCTGTAATTTAAGTCACCCACTTTTAGTGTCTAAGCCACACCCCCAATTAAGCTCTCTTTCCTCCTACTGGTAAAGCAAAGTCAGCTGATACAGTACCCTTCCCAGCACTGGACACATTCTGACGTTCTTTTTTCTTTCATTTTTTTAGCCCTAAATAAGACCCCTTCTAGTTATAATAAACTATATATACACTTAATCTCAGCAGACATTGACTCCTACTGAGGTATAGGTTTTAAAATTAATAAGAAAATGAAGCTTATTTCAGTTAGCTGCTTTCTACCCTACAAGCAAGGCTAGCGACAGGAAGATGTAATTTGAGTCACCAGCGTTTTGTTTCTAAGCCACACCCCCAATTAAGCTCTCTTTCCTCCAAATGGTTTAGCAAAGTCATCTGATACAGTACCCTTCCCAGCACTAAACACACACTGACTTTCTTTCTTTTCTTTCTTTTTTTAAACCCTAAATAAGACCCCTTCTACTTATAATAAAGTATCTGTCTACTTAATCTCAACAGACATTGACTTCTACTGAGGTATAAGTTTTAAAATATTAAGAACATGCAGCTTCTTTTAGTTAGATGATTTCTGCTGTACAAGCAAGGAAAGCAACTGAAAGTTGACATTTGTGGCATCTGCTTTAGGTGTCTAAGCCACACCCCCAATTAAGCTCTCTTTCCTCCTTCTGGTTTAGCAAAGTCAGCTGATACAGTACCTTTCCCTCCACAGAACACACACTACCTTTCTTTCTATTCTTTCTTTTTTTAACCCTAAATAAGACAGCTTCTACTTATAATAAAGTATCTGTCTACTTAATCTCAACAGACATTGACTCCTACTGAGGTATATGTTTTAAATTAGTAAGAAAATGTAGCTTCTTTTAGTTAGGTGTTTTTTGCTCTACAAGCAGGGCTAGCAACAGGAAGTTGTAATTTGAGTCACAGGCGTTTAGTGTCTAAGCCACAACCCCAATTAAGATCTCTTTCCTCCCACTGGTTTAGCAAAGTCAGCTGATGCAGTACTCTTCCCAGCACATAACACACACTGACTTTCTTTTCTTTCTTTTCTTTTAACCCTAAATAAGAACCCTTCTACTTCTAATAAAGTATCTGTCTACTTAACCTCAACAGACACTGAGTCCTACTGAGGTATATGTTTTAAATTAATAAGAAAATGAAGCTTCTTTTAGTTTGCTGCTTTCTGCTCTACAAGCAAGGCTAGCAACACAAAGTTGTAATTTGAGTCACCTGCTTTTAGTGTCTAAGCCACACCCCCAATTGAGCTCTCTTTCCTACTACTGGTTTAGCAAAGTCAGTTGATAAAGTACCCTTCCCAGCACGTAACACACACTGACTTTCTTTCTTTTCTTTCTTTTTTTAATCCTAAATAAGAACCCTTCTACTTATAATAAAGTATCTGTCTACTTATTCTCAACAGACATTGACTCCTACTGAGGTATATGTTTTAAATTAATAAGAAAATGTAGCTTTTTTAGTTAGCTACCTTCTGCTCTACAAGCAATGCAAGCAACAGGAAGTTGTAATTTGAGTCATCAGCTTTTACTGTCTAAGCCGCACCCCCAATTATGCTCTCTTTCCTCCTCCAGGTATAGCAAAGTCAGCAGATACAGTACCCTTCCCAGCACAGAGCACACACTGAATTTCTTTTCTTACTTTTTTAACCCTAAATAAGACCCCATCTACTTCTAGTAAAGTATCTGTCTAATTAATCTCAATAGACATTGACTCCTACTAAGGTATAAGTTTTAAATTAATAAGAAAATGTAGCTTCTTTTATTTAGCTGCTTTCTGCTCCACAAGCAACGCTCGCAGCAGGAAGCTGTAATTTGGGTCACCCACTTTTAGTGTCTAAGCCACACACCCAATTAAGCTCTCTTTCCTGCTACTGGTTTAGCAAAGTCAGCTGATACAGTACTCTTCCCAGCACAGAACACAAACTGACTTTCTTTTCTTTTATCCCTAAATAAGACCCCTTCTACTTCTAATAAAGTATCTGTCTACTTAATCTCAACAGACACTGATTCCTACTGAGGTATAAGTTTTAAATTAATAATAAAATGAAGCTTCTCTTAGTTAGTAGCTTTTCCTGATCTACAGAGCAGAAGTCTAGTAACAGGAAGCTGTAATTTAGAATCACCACTTTTTAGTGTCCAGCCACACCATAATTAAACTCTCTTCCTCCACTACTGGTATAGCAAAGTCAGCTGATACAGTACCCTTCCCAGCACTGAACACATGGTGGCTTTCTTTTTTCTTTCTTTTTTTTAGCCCTAAATAAGACCCCTTCTAGTTATAATGAACTATATATACAGTTAATCTCATCAGACATTGACTGCTACTGAGGTATAAGTTTTAAATTAATAAGAAAATGAAGCATATTTTAGTTAGCTGCTTTCTACCCTACAAGCAAGGCTTGCAACCGGAAGTTGTAATTTGAATCACCAGCTTTTAGTGTCTAAGCCACACCCCCAATTAAGCTCTCTTTCCTCCAACTGGCTGAGCAAATTCAGCTGATACAGTACCCTTCCCAGCACAGAACACACACTGACTTTCTTTCTTTTCTTTCCCTTTTTAACACTAAATAAGACCCCTTCTACTTCTAATAAAGTATTTGTCTATTTAATCTCAACAGACATTGACAACTACTGAGGTTTAAGTTTTAAATTAATAAGAAAATGAAGCTACTTTTAGTTGATTGCTTTCTGCTCTACAAGCAAGGCTAGCAACAGAAAGTTGAAATTTGAGTCATCTGCTTTAAGTGTCTAAGCCACACCCCCAATTAAGCTCTCTTTCCTCCTTCTGGTTTAGCAAAGTCAGCTGATACAGTACCCTTCCCTCCATAGAACACACACTAACTTTAGTTCTCTTCTTTCATTTTTTAACGCTAAATAAGACTGCTTCTTCTTATAATAAAGTATCTGTCTACTTAATCTCAACAGACATTGACTCCTACTGAGGAATAAGTTTTAAATTAGTAAGAAAATGTAGCTTCTTTTAGTTAGCTGCTTTCTGCTGTACAAGCAAGGCTAGCAACAGGAAGTTGTAATTTGACTCACATGCGTTTAGTGTCTAAGCCACAACCCCAATTAAGCTCTCTTTCCTCCAACTGGTTTAGCAAAGTCAGCTGATGCAGTACTCTTCCCAGCACAGAACACACACTGACTTTCTTTTTTTTCTTTTCTTTTAATCCTAAATAAGAACACTTCTACTTCTTATAAAGTATCTGTCTACTTAATCTCAACAGACACTGACTCCTACTGAGGTGTATGTTTTAAATTAATAAGAAAATTTAGCTTCTTTTAGTTTGCTGCTTTCTGCTCTACAAGCAAGGCTAGCGACACAAAGTCGTAATTTGAGTCACCTGCTTTTAGTGTCTAAGCCACACCCCCAAATAAGCTCTCTTTCCTCTTACTGGCTTAGTAAAGTCAGTTGATACAGTAACCTTCCCAGCACGTAACACACACTGACTTTCTTTCTTTTCTTTCTATTTTTAATTCTAAAAAAGTACCCTTCTACTTATAATGAAGTATTTTTCTACTTAATCTCAACAGGCATTGACTCCTACTCAGGTATATGTTTTAAATTAATATGAAAATGTAGCTTTTTTAGTTAGCTACCTTCTGCTCTACAAGCAAGGCTAGCAACAGGAAGTTGTAATTTGAGTCACCTGCTTTTACTGTCTAAGCCATACCCCCAATTATGCTCTCTTTCCTCTTCCAGGTATAGCAAAGTCAGCTGATACAGTACCCTTACCAGCACAGAGCACACACTGAATTTCTTTTCTTACTTTTTTAACCCTAAATAAGACCCCTTCTACTTCTAGTAAAGTATCTGTCAAATTAATCTCAACAGACATTGACTCCAACTGAGGTATAAGTTTTAAATTAGTAAGAAAATGAGGCTTCTTTTATTTAGCTGCTTTCTGCTCCACAAGGAACGCTTGCAACAGGAAGCTGTAATTTGAGTCACCCACTTTTAGTATCTAAGTCACACCCCCAATTAAGCTCTCTTTCCTCCAACTGGTTTAGCAAAGTCAGCTGATACAGTACTTCTCCCAACACAGAAGACACACTGACTTTCTTTTCTTTTAACCACAAATAAGAACCCTTCTATTTCGAATAAAGTACCTGTCTACTTAATCTCAACATACACTGACTCCTACTATGGTATAAGTTTTAAATTAAGGAGAAAATGAAGCTTCTTTTAGTTAGCTGCTTTCTGAACTATAGGCAAGGCTAGCAACACGAAGTTGTAATTTGAGTCACCTGCTTTTAGTGTCTAAGCCACACCCCCAATTAAGCTCTCTTTCAGCCAACTGGTTTAGCAAAGTCAGCTGATACAGTACCCTTCCCAGCACAGAACTCACACCGACTTTCATTTTTTTAACCCTAAATAAGAACCACTACTACTTATAATAAAGTTTCTGTCTACTTAATCTCCTCAGACATTGACTCCTACTGAGGTATAAGTTTTAAAATAATAAGAAAATGTAGCTTCCTTTAGTTAGCTGCTTTCTGCACTACAAGTAAGGCTAGCGACAGAAAGTTGTAATTTGAGTCACCTGCTTTTAGTGTCCAATCCACACCCCCAATTAAGCTCTCTTTACTACTACTGGTTTAACAAAGTCAACTGACACAGTACCCATCCCAGCACAGAACACACACTGACTTTCTTTTCTTTTTTTTATAACTTTAAATAAGACCCCTTCTACTTCTAATAAAGTATCAGTCTACTTAATCTCAACAGACATTGATGCCTACTGAGGTATAAGTTTTAAATTAATAAGAAAATGTAGCTTCTTTTAGTAGGCTGATTTCTGCTCTACAAGCAAGGCAAGCAACAGGAAGTTGTAATTTGAGTCTCCTGCTTTTAGTGTCTAAGCCACACCCCCAATTAATCTCTCTCTCCTCCTACTGGTTTAGTAAAGTCAGCTAATATAGTACCATTCCCTCCACAGAACACACACTGACTTTCTTTCTCGACTTTCTTTTTTTAACCCTAAATAAGACACCTTCTACTTATAATAAAGTATCTGCCTACTTAATCTCAACAGACATTGACTCCTACTAAAGTATAAGTTTTAAATCAGTAAGAAAATGTAGCTTCTTTTAGTTAGCTGCTTTCTGCTCTGCAAGCAAGGCTAGCAACCGGAAGTTGTAATCTGAGTCATCTGCTTTTAGTGTCTAAGCCACAACCCCAATTAAGCTCTCTTTCCTCCTACTGGTTTAACAAATTCAGGCTGAAACAGTACCCTTCCCAGAACAGAACACACACTGACTTTATATCTTTTCTTTCTTTTTTTAACCCTAAATAAGACCCCTTCTACTTCTAGTAAAGTATCTGTCTACTTAATCTCAACAGACATTGACGCCTAATGAGGTATATGTTTTAAATTAATAAGAAAATGAAGCTTCTTTTAGTTAGCTGATTGCTGCTCTACAAGCAAGGCTAGCAAGAGGAAGTTGTAATTTGAGTCATCTGCTTTTAGTGTCTAAGCTACACCCCAATTAAGCTCTCTCTCCTCCTACTGGTTTAGCAAAGTCAGCTGATTTAGTACCCTTCCCTCCACAGAACACAAACTGACTTTCTTTCTCTTCCTTCTTTTTTTTAACCCTAAATAAGACCCCTTCTACTTATAATAAAGTATCTGCCTACTTAATCTCACCAGACATTGACTCCTACTGAGGTATGATTTTTAAATTAGTAAGAAAATGTAGCTTGTTTTAGTTAGCTGCTTTCTGCTCTACAAGCAAGGCTAGCAACAGGAAGTTGTAATTTGAGTCACCTGCTTTTAGTGTCAAAGCCACACCCCCAATTAAGCAATCTTTCCTCCTACTGCTTTAGCAAAATCAGCTGATACAGTACTCTTCACAGCACAGAACACACACTTTCTTTTCTTTCTTTTCTTTTAACCCTAAATAAGAACCCTTCTACTTCTTATAAAGTATCTGTCTACTTAATCTCAACAGACGCTGAATCCTACTGAGGTATATGTTTTAAATTAATAAGAAAATGTAGCTTCTTTTAGTTTGTTGCTTTTAGCTCTACAAGCAAGGCAAGCGACACAAAGTTGTAATTTGAGTCACCTGCTTTTAGTGTATAAGCCACACCCCCATTTAAGCTCTCTTTCCTCCTACTGGCATAGCAAAGTCAGTTGATACAGTACCCTTCCCAGCACATAACACACACTGACTTTCTTTCTTTCTTTTCTTTCTTTTTTTAACCCTAAATAAAACCCTTTCTACTTATAATAAAGTATCTGTCTACTTAATCTCAACAGACATTGACTCCTACTGAGGTATAAGTTTTAAATTTATAAGAAAATGTAGCTTCTTTTAGTTAGCTACTTTCTGCTCTACAAGCAAGGCTTGCAACAGGAAGTTGTAATCTGAGTCACCTGCTTTTACTGTCTAAGCCACACCCCCAATTAGGCTCACTTTTGTTCTACTGGTTCAGCAAAGTCAGCTGATAAAGTACTCTTCCCAGCACAGAACACACACTGACTTTCTTTACTTTCTTTTTAAACCCTAAATAAGACCCCTTCCACTCATAATAAAGTATCTGTCTACTTAATCTCAACAGACACTGACTCCTACTGAGGTATAAGTTTTAAATTGATTAGAACACGTAGCTTCTTTTAGTTAGCTGATCTCTGCTCTACAATCAAGGATAGCAATAGAAAGTTGAAATTTGAGTCACCTGTTTTAAGTGTCTAAGCCACACCCTTAATTAAGCTATCTTTCCTCCTACTGGTTTAGCAAAGTCAGCTGATACAGTACCCTTCCCTCCACAGAACACACACTGACTTTCTTTCTCTTCTTTCTTTTTTTATCCCTAAATACGACCCCTTCTACTTATAATAAAGTATCAGTCTACTTAATCTCAACAGACATTGACTCCTAATGTGATATAAGTTTTAAATTAGTAAGAAAATGTAGCTTCTTTAAGTTAGCTGCTTTCTACTCTACAAGCAAGGCTATCAACAGAAAGTTGTAATTTGCATCACCTGTTTTTAGTGTCTAAGCCACACCCCCAATTAAGCTCTCTTTCTTCTTTCTGGTTTATCAAAGTCAACTGATACAGTGCCTTTTCAAGCACAGAACACACACTGACTTTCTTTCTTTTCTTTCTTTTTTTAAACCCTAAATAAGACCCCTTCTACTTATAATAAAGTATCTGTCTACTTAATCTCAACAGTCACTTACTCCTACTGAGGTATAAGTTTTAAATTAATTAGAACATGTATCTTCTTTTAGTTAGCTGATTTCTGCTCTACAAACAAGGATAGCAACAGAAAGTTGAAATCAGAGTCACCTGTTTTAAGTGTCGAATCCACTCCCCCAATTAAGCTCTCTTTCCTCCTACTGGTTTAGCAAAGTCAGCTGATACAGCACCCTTCCCTACACAGAACACACACTGACTTTCTTTCTCTTCTTTCTTTTTTTTAACCCTAAATAAGACCCCTTCTACTTATAATAAAGTATCAGTCTACTTAATCTCAACAGACATTGACTCCTACTGAGGTAATAGTTTTAAATTACTATGAAATGTAGCTTCCTTTAGTTAGCTGCTTTCTCCTCTACAAGCAAGGCTAGCAACAGGAAGTTGTAATTAGAGTCACCTGTTTTCAGTGTATAAGCCACACCCAAAAGTAAGCTCTTTTTTCTCCAACTGGTTTAGCAAAGTCAGCTGATACAGTATTCTTCCCAGCACAGAACACACACTGACTTTCTTTTCCTTCTTTTATTTTAACCCTAAATAGGAACCCTTCTACTTCTATTAAAGTATCTGTCTACTTAATTTCAACAGACACAGACTCCTACTGTGGTATATGATTTAAATTAATAAGAAAGTGTAGCTTCTTTTAGTTTGCTGCTTTCTGCTCTACAAGCAAGGCTAGAGCACAAAGTTGTAATTTGAGTCACCTGCTTTTGGTGTCTAAGCCACACCCCCAATTAAGCTCTCTTTCCACCTACTGGCTTAGCAAAGTCAGTTGATACAGTACCCTTTCACGCACACAACACACACTGACTTTCTTTCTTTTCTTTCTTTTTTTAACCCTAAATAAGACCCCTTCTACTTATAATAAAGTATCTGTCTTCTTAATCTCAAAAGACATTGACTCCTACTGAGGTATATGTTTTAAATTAATAAGAAAATGTAGCATCTTTTAGTTTGCTACTTTCTGCTCTACAAGCAAGGCTAGCAACAGGAAGATGTAATTTAAGTCACCTGCTTTTACCGTCTTAGCCACACCCCCAATTAGGCTCTCTTTCCTCCTCCAGGTATAGCAAAGTCAGGTGATACAGTACCCTTCCCAGCACAGAGCACACACTGAATATCTTTGCTTTCTTTTTTAACCATAAATAAGACCCCTTCTACTTCTAGTAAAGTATCTGTCTAATTAATCTCAAAAGAGATTTTCTCCTACTGAGGTATAAGTTTTAAATTAATAAGAAAATGTAGCTTCTTTTAGTTAGCTGCTTTCTGCTACACAAGCAACGATTTCAACAGGAAGTTGTAATTTGAGTCACCTGCTTTTAGTGTCTAAGCCACACCCCCTATTAAGCTCTCTTTCCTCCTACTGGTTTAGCAAAGTCAGCTGATACAGTACTCTTCCCAGCACAGAACACACACTGATTTTCTTTTCTTTTAACCCTTAATAAGACCTCTTCTACTTCTAATAATGGATCTGTCTCCTTAATCTCAACAGACACTGACTCCTACTGAGGTATTTGTTTTAAATTAATAAGAAAACGTAGCTTATTTTAGTTTGCTGCTTTCTGCTCTACAATCAAGGCTAGCAACACGAAGTTGTAATTTGAGTCACCTGCTTTTAGTGTCTAAGCCAAACCCCCATTTAAGCTGTCTTTCCTCCTACTGGTTTAGCAAAGTCAGTTGATACAGTACCCTTCCCAGCACAGAACACACACTGACTTTGTTTCTTTTCTTTCTTTTTTAACCCCAAATGAGACCCCTTCTTCGTATAATTAAGTATCTGTCTACTTAATCTCCACAGACATCGACTCCTACTGAGGTTTAAGTTTTAAATTAATAAGAAACTGTAGCTTCTTTTAGTTAGCTACTTTCTGCTCTACAAGCAAGGCTAGCAACAGGAAGTAGTAATTTGAGTCACCTGCTTTTAGTGTCTAAGCCACACTCCCAATTAAGCTCTCTTTCATCCTACTGGTTTAGCAAAGTCAGCTGATACAGTACCCTTCCCAGCACAGAGCACACACTGACTTTCGTTTCTTTCTTTTTAACCCTAAATAAGACCCATTCTACTTCTAATAAAGCATCTGCCTCCTTAATCTCAACAGACACTGACTCCTACTGATGTATACATTTTAAATTAAGAAGAAAATGTAGCTTCTTTTAGTTAGCTACTTTCTGCTCTACAAGCAACGCTAGCAACAGAAAGTAGTAATTTGAGTCACCTACTTTTAGTGTCTAATCCACTCCCCTAATTAAGCTCTCTTTCCTCCTACTGGTTTAGCAAAGTCAGCTGATACAGTACCCTTCCCAGCACATAACACACTCTGACTTTCTTTCTTTTCTTTCTTTTTTTAACCCTAAATAAGACCCCTTCTACTTCTAATAAAGTATTTGTCTACTTAATCTCAACAGACATTGACTCCTACTGAGGTATAAGATTTAAATTAGTAAGATATTGTAGCTTCTTTTAATTAGCTGCTTACTGCTCTACAAGCAAGGCTAGCAACAGGAAGTTGTAATTTCAGTCAGCTGCTTTTAGTATCTAAGCCACATCCCCAATTAAGCTCTCTTTCTTCCTACTGGTTTAGCAAAATCAGCTGATACAGTACCCTTCCCACCTCTGAACAGACTCTGACTTTCTTTTCTTTCCTTTTTTTAACCCTAAATAAGACACCTTCAACTTCATATAAAGTATCTGTCTACCTAGTCTCAACAGAGATTGACTCCTACTGAGGTTAAAGTTTTAAATTAATCAGAAAATTTATCTTCTTTTAGTTAGCTGATTTCTGCTCTACAAGAAAGAATAGCAACAGAAAGTTGCAATTTGAGTCACCTGCATTTAGTGTCTGAGCCACACCCTCAATTAACCTCTCTTTCCTCCTACTGGTTTAGCAAAGTCAGCTGATACAGTACCCTTCCCAGCACAGAACATACACTGACTTTCTTTCTTTTCTTTCTTTTTTTAACCCTAAATAACAGCCCTTCTTTTTATAATAAAGTATCTGTCTACTTAATCACAACAGACATTGACTCCTACTGAGGTTTAAGTTTCAAATTAATAAGAAAATGTAGCTTATTTTAGTTAGCTGCTTTCTGCTCTACAAGCAAGGCTAGAAACAGGAAGTTGTAATTTGAGACACCTGCTTTTTCTGTCTAAGCCACACACCAAATTAAGCTCTCTTCCCTCCCACTGTTTCAGCAAAGTCAGCGGATACAGTATCCTTCCCAGCACAGAACACACAATGTCTTTGTTTTCTTTCTTTTTTTTAAGCCTAAATAAGACCCCTTCTACTTCTAATAAAGTATCTGTTTACTTAAGCTCAACAGACATTGACTCCAACTGAGGCATAAGTTTTAAATTAATAAGGAAATGTAGCTTCTTTTAGTTAGCTGCTTTCTGCTCTAAGCAAGGCTAGCAACAGGAAGTTGTAATTTGAGTCAACTGCTTTTAGTGTCTAAGCCACACCCCTCATTACGGTCTTTTTCCTCCTACTGGTTTTGCAAAGTCAGTTGATACAGTACTCTTCCTAGCACAGAACACACATTGACTTTCTTTTCTATCTTTTCTTTTAACCCTAAATAAAACCCCTTCTACTTCTAATAAAGTATCTGTCTACTTAATCTCAACGGACACCGACTCATACTGAGGTATATGTTTTAAATTAATAAGAAAATGAAGCTTATTTTAGTTTGCTACTTTCTGCACTAGAAGCAATTCTAGCAACAGGAAGTTGTAATTTGAGTCATCTGCTTTTACTGTCTAAGCCACATCCCCAATTAGGCTCTCTTTCCTCCTACTGGTTTAGCAAAGTCAGCTGATACAGTGCCCTTACCAGCACAGAGCACACACTGCCTTTCTTTTCTTTCTTTTTTAACCCTAAATAAGACCCCTTCTACTTCTAATAATGTATCTGTCTACTTAATCTCTCAGACACTGACTCCTACTGATGTATACATTTTAAATTAATAAGAAATTGTAGATTCTTTTAGTTAGCTACTTTCTGCTCTACAAGCAAGGCTAGCAACAGGAAGTCATAATTTGAGTCACCTTCTTTTAGTGTCTAAGCCACCCACCGAATTAAGCTCTCTTTCCTCCTACTGGTTTAGCAAAGTCAGCAGATACAGAACCCTTCCCAGCATGGAACACACCCTGACTTTCGTTCTTTTATTTCTTTTTTTATCCCAAAATAAGACCCCTGCTAGTTGTAATAAAGTATCTATCAACTTAATCTCAACAGACATTGACTCCTACTGAGGTATAAGTTTTAAATTAATAAGAAAATGTAGCTTCTTTTAGTTAGCTGCTTTCTGCTCTACAAGCAAGGCTGGCAACAGTAATTTGTAAGTTGAGTCACCTGCTTTTAGTGTCTAAACCACACCTCCAATTAAGCTATCTATCCTCCTACTGGTTTAGCAAAGTCAGCTGATACACTACCCTTCTCAGCTCTGAAAACAAACTGACTTTCTTTTCTTTCTTTTTTTAACCCTAACTAAGACCCCTTCAACTTCTAATAAAGTATCTGTCTACCTAGTCTCAACAGACATTGACTCCTACTGAGGTATAAGTTTGAAATTAATAAGAAAATGTAGCTTCTTTTAGTTAGCTGATTTCTCCTCCTCAAGCAAGAACAGTAACAGAAAATTGAATTTGAGTCACCTGCTTTTAGTGTCTAAGCCACGCCCCCAATTAAGCTCTCTTTCCTCTCACTGCTTTAACAAAGACAGCTGATACAGTACCCTTCCCAGCAAAGAATACACTTAGACTTTCTTTTCTTTTAACCCTAATTAAGACCCCCTTCTACTTCTCATAAAGTATCTATTTACTTAATCTCAACAGACTCTGACTCCTACTGAGGTATTAGTTTTAAATTGATAAGAAATTGTAGCTTCTTTTAGTTTGGTGCTTTCTGCTCTACAAGCAAGGCTAGCAACTGGAAGTTGTAATTTGAGTCACCTGATTTTAGTGTCTAAGCCACACCCCCAATTAAGCTCTCTTTCCTCCTACTGGATTAGCAAAGTCAGATGATAAAATACTTTTCCCAGCGCGGAATACACACTGATTTTCTTTTCTTTCTTTTCTTTTAACCCTAAATAATACCCCTTCTGCTTCTAATAAAGTATCTGCCTACATAATCTCAACAGACACTGACTCGTATTGATGTATACATTTTAAATTAATAAGAAAATGTTGCTTCTTTTAGTTAGCTGCTTTCTGCTCTACAAGCAATGCTAGCAACAGGAAGTTGTAATTTGAGTCACCTTCTTTTAGTGTCTAAGCCACACCCCGAATTAAGCTCCCTTTCCTCCTACTGGTATAGCAAAGTAAGCTGATACAGTATCCTTCCCAGCACAGAACCCACACTGACTTTCATTCTTTCCTTTCATTTTTTCAGCCCTAAAAAAGACCCCTTCCAGTTATAATAAAGTATCAGTCTACCTAGTCTCAACAGACATTGACTCCAACTCAGGTATAAGTTTAAAATTAATTAGAAAATGCAGCTTCTTTTAGTTAGCTGATTTCTCCTCTACAAGCAAGAATAGCAACAGAAAGTTGAAATTTGAGTCACCTGCTTCAAGTGCCTAAGCCACACCCCCAATTAAGCTGTCTTTCCTCCTACTGGTTTAGCAAAGTCAGCTGATACAGTAACCTTCCCAGCACAGAACACACACTGACATTCTCTCTTTTCTTTCTTTTTGTAACCCTAAATAAGACCCCTTCTACTTCCAATAAAGTATCTGTCTACTTAATCTCATCAGACATTGACTTCTACTGAGGTAAAAGTTTTAAATTAATAAGAAAATGTAGCTTCTTAAAGTTACCTGCTTTCTGCTCTACAAGCAAGGCTAGCAACAGGAAGTTGTAATTTAAGTCACCTGCTTTTAGTGTCTAAGCCACACCCCCTATTAAGAGCTCTTTCCTTCTACTGGGTAATCAAAGTCAGCTGACACAGTACCCTTCCCAGCTGTGAACACACACTGACTTTCTTTTCTTTCTTTTTTTTTAACCCTAAATAAGACCCCTTTAACTTCTAATAAAGTATCTGTCTACCTGGTCTCAACAGACATTGACTCCTACTGAGGTATTAGTTTTAAATTAATGAAAAAATGTAGCTTCTTTTAGTTAGCTGATTTCTCCTCTACAAGCAAGAATAGCAACAGAAAGTTGAAATTTGAGTCACCTGCTTTTAGTGTCTAAGCCACACCCCGAATTAAGCTCTCTTTCCTCCTACTGGTTTAACAAAGTCACCTGATTCAGTAACCTTCCCAGCACAGAACACACACTGACTTTCTTTATTTTATTTTCTTTCTTTTTTTAACCCTAAATAAGAGCCCTACTTTTTATAATAAAGTATCTGTCTACTTAATCACCACTGACATTGACTCCTACTGAGGTTTAAGTTTTAAATTAATCAGAAAATGTAGCTTCTTTTAGTTAGCTGCTTTCTGCTCTACAAGCAAGGCTAGCAACAGGAAGTTGTAATTTGAGTCACCTGCTTTTAGTGTCTAATCCACATCCCGAATTAAGCTATCTTTTCTCCTACTGGTTTAGCAAAGTCAGCTGATACAGTACCCTTCCCAGCACAGAACAGACTATGACTTTCTTTTCTTCATTTTTTTTAACCCTAAATAAGACCCCTTCTACTTCTCATAAAGTATATGTCTACTTAATCTCAACAGACTCTGACTTCTACTGAGGTATAAGTTTTAAATTAATGAGAAAATGTAGCTTCTTTTAGTTGGGTGCTTTCTGCTCTACAAGCAAGGCTAACAACAGAAAGTTGCAATTTGAGTCACCTGATTTTAATGCCTAAGCCACAACCCCAATTAAGCTCTATTTCCTCCTATTGGTTTTGCAAAGTCAACTGATACAATTCTCTTCCCAGCACACAACACACACTGACTTTCTTTTCTTTCTTTTATTTTTAACCCTAAATAAGACCCGTTCTGCTTCTTATTAAGTATCTGCCTACTTAATCTAAAGAGACACTGACTCCAATTAATGTATACATTTTAAATTAATAAGAAAATTTAGCTTCTTTTAGTTAGCTGCCTTCTGCTCTACAAGCAAGGCTAGCAACAGGAAGTTGTAATTTGAGTCACCTTCTTTTAGTGACTAAGCCGCACCCTGAATTAAGCTTTCTTTCCTCCTACAGTTTAGCAAAGTCTGCTGATACAGTTCCCTTCCCAGCACAGAACACACACTGACTTTCATTCTTTTCTTTCATTTTTTAGCACTAAATAAGACCCCTTCTAGTTATAATAAAATATCTGTCTACTTAATCTCAACAGACATTGACTCCTACCGAGGTATAAGTTTTAAATTAATAAGAAAATGAAGCTTATTTGAGTTAGCTGCTTTCTACTCTACAAGCAAGGCTAGCAACAGGAAGTTGTAATTTGTGTCACCTGCTCTTAGTGTTTAATTCACACCCCCGATTAAGCACTCTTTCCTCCTATTTGTATAGCAAAGTCGGCGGATACAGTATCCTTCCAGGCACAGAACAAACACTGACTTTCTTTTCTTTTAACCCTAAATAAGACCCCTTCTACTTCTAATAAAGTATCTGTCTTCTTAATCTCAACAGACACTGACTCCTACTGAGGTATATGTTTTAAATGAATAAGAATATGTAGCATCTTTTAGTTTGCTGCTTTCTACTCTACAAGCAAGGCTAGCAACAGGAAGTTGTAATTTGAGTCACCTGCTTTTAGTGTCTAAGCCACACCCCCAATTAAGCTATCTTTCTTCCTACTGGCTTAGCAAAGTCAAGTGATACAGTACCCTTCCCAGCGCAGAACACACACTGACTTTCTGTCTTTTCTTTCTTTTTTTAACCCTAAATATGACCCCTTCTACTTATAATAAAGTATCTGACTACTTAATCTCAACAGACATTGGCTCCTACTGAGGTATAAGTTTTAAATTAATAAGAAAATGTAGCTTCTTTTAGTTAGCTGCTTTCTGCTCTACAAGCAAGGCTAGCAGCAGAAAGTTGTAATTTGAGTGACCTGCTTTTAGTGTCTAAGCCACACCCCTAATTAAGCTCTCTTTCCTCCTACTGGTTTAGCAAAGTCAGCTGATACAGTACCCTTCAGACCTCTGAACACACACTGAATTTCTTTTCTTCCTTTTTTTAACCCTAAACAATACCCCTTCAACTTAAAATATAGTATCTGTCTACCTAGTCTCAACAGACATTGACTCCTACTGAGGTATAAGTTTTAAATTAATAAGAAAATGTAGCTTCTTTTAGTTATCTGGTTTCTGCTCTACAAGCAAGAATAGCAACAGAAAATTGACATTTGAGTCACCTGCTTTTAGTGTCTAAGTCACACCCCCAATTAAGCTCTCTTTACTCCTACTGGTTTAGCAAAGTCAGCTGATACAGTACCCTTCCCAGCACAGGACACACACTGACTTTCTTTCTTTTCTTTCTTTTGTAATCCTAAATAAGACCCCTTTTACTTTCAAAAAAGTATCTGTATACCTAGTCTCAACAGACATTGACTCCTACTGAGGTTTACATTTTAATTTAATAAGAAAATGTAGCTTCTTTCAGTTAACTGATTTCTTCTCTACAAGCAAGAATAGCAACAGAAAGTTGAAATTTGAGTCACTTGCTTTTAGTGTCTAAACCACACCCACAATTAAGCTCTCTTTCCTCCAAGTGGTTTAGCAAAGTCAGCTGATACAGTACCCTTCCTAGCACAGAACACACACTGACTTTCTTTCTTTTCTTTCTTTTTTTTAACCCTAAATAAGAGCCCTTCTACTTATAATAAAGTATCTGTCTACTTAATCTCAACAGACATTGATTCCTACTGAGGTATAAGTTTTAAACTAATAAGAAAATGTAGCTTCTTTTAGTTAGCTGCTTTCTGCTCTACAAGCAAGCAGCAGCAGAAACTTGTAATTTGGTGACCTGCTTTTAGTGTCTAAGCCACACCCCTAATTAAGCTCTCTTTCCTCCTACTGGTTTAGCAAAGTCAGCTGATACAGTACCCTTCAGACCTCTGAACACACACTGAATTTCTTTTCTTCCTTTTTTTAACCCTAAACAATACCCCTTCAACTTAAAATATAGTATCTGTCTACCTAGTCTCAACAGACAATGACTCCTACTGAGGTATATGTTTTAAATTAATAAGAAAATGTAGCTTCTTTTAGTTATCTGGTTTCTGCTCTACAAGCAAGAATAGCAACAGAAAATTGACATTTGAGTCACCTGCTTTTAGTGTCTAAGTCACACCCCCAATTAAGCTCTCTTTACTCCTACTGGTTTAGCAAAGTCAGCTGATACAGTACCCTTCCCAGCACTGGACACACACTGACTTTCTTTCTTTTCTTTCTTTTGTAATCCTAAATAAGACCCCTTTTACTTTCAAAAAAGTATCTGTATACCTAGTCTCAACAGACAATGACTCCTACTGAGGTTTAAATTTTAATTTAATAAGAAAATGTAGCTTCTTTCAGTTAACTGATTTCTTCTCTACAAGCAAGAATAGCAACAGAAAGTTGAAATTTGAGTCACTTGCTTTTAGTGTCTAAACCACACCCACAATTAAGCTCTCTTTCCTCCAAGTGGTTTAGCAAAGTCAGCTGATACAGTACCCTTCCCAGCACAGAACACACACTGACTTTCTTTCTTTTCTTTCTTTTTTTTAACCCTAAATAAGAGCCCTTCTACTTATAATAAAGTATCTGTCTACTTAATCTCAACAGACATTGATTCCTACTGAGGTATAAGTTTTAAATTAATAAGAAAATGTAGCTTCTTTTAGTTAGCTGCTTTCTGCTCTACAAGCAAGGCTAGCAGCAGAAAGTTGTAATTTGAGTGACCTGCTTTTAGTGTCTAAGCCACACCCCTAATTAAGCTCTCTTTCCTCCTACTGGTTTAGCAAAGTCAGCTGATACAGTACCCTTCAGACCTCTGAACACACACTGAATTTCTTTTCTTCCTTTTTTTAACCCTAAACAATACCCCTTCAACTTAAAATATAGTATCTGTCTACCTAGTCTCAACAGACAATGACTCCTACTGAGGTATAAGTTTTAAATTAATAAGAAAATGTAGCTTCTTTTAGTTATCTGGTTTCTGCTCTACAAGCAAGAATAGCAACAGAAAATTGACATTTGAGTCACCTGCTTTTAGTGTCTAAGTCACACCCCAATTAAGCTCTCTTTACTCCTACTGGTTTAGAAAGTCAGCTGATACAGTACCCTTCCCAGCACAGGACACACACTGACTTTCTTTCTTTTCTTTCTTTTGTAATCCTAAATAAGACCCTTTTACTTTCAAAAAAGTATCTGTATACCTAGTCTCAACAGACATTGACTCCTACTGAGGTTTAAATTTTAAATTAATAAGAAAATGTAGCTTCTTTCAGTTAACTGATTTCTTCTCTACAAGCAAGAATAGCAACAGAAAGTTGAAATTTGAGTCACCTGCTTTTAGTGTCTAAGTCACACCCCCAATTAAGCTGTCTTTCCTCCTACTGATTTAGCAAAGTCAGCTGATACAGTACCCTTCCCAGCACAGAACACACACTGACTTTCTTTCTTTTCTTTCTTTTTTTTAACCCTAAATAAGAGCCCTTCTACTTATAATAAAGTATCTGTCTACTTAATCTCAACAGACATTGATTCCTACAGAGGTATAAGTTTTAAATTAATAAGAAAATGTAGCTTCTTTTAGTTAGCTACTTTCTGCTCTACAAGCAAGGCTAGCAACAAGAAGTTGTAATTTGAGTCACCTGCTTTTAATGTCTAAGCCACACCCCCAATTAAGCTCTCTTTCCTCCTACTGTTTTAGCAAAGTCAGTGGATACAGTACCCTTCCCAGCACAGAATACACACTGACTTGCATTTCTATATTTTTTAAGCCTAAATAATACCCCTTCTACTTATAATAAAGTATCTGTCTACTTAATCTCAACAGACATTGACTCCTACTGAGGTATGTGTTTTAAATTAATCAGAAAATGTAGCTTCTTTTAGTTAGCGGCTTTCTGTTCCATAAGCAAGGCTAGAAACAGGAAGTTGTAATTTGAGTCACCTGCTTTTAGTGTCTAAGCCACACCTCCAATTAAGCTCTCTTTCCTCCTACTGTTTTAGCAAAGTCAGCTGATGCAGTACTCTTTCCAGCACTGAACACACACACTGATTTTCTTTTCTTTCTTTTTTTAACCCTAAATAAGACCGCTTCAACTTATAATAAAGTATCTGTCTACCTCATCTCAACAGACATTGACTCCTACTGAGGTATAAGTTTTAAATTAATAAGAAAATGTAGCTTCTTTTAGTTATCTGGTTTCTGCTCTAGAAGCAAGAATAGCAACAGAAAATTGAAATTTGAGTCACCTGCTTTTAGTGTCTAAGTCACCCCCCCAATTAAGCTCTCTTTCCTCCTACTGATTTAGCAAAGTCAGCTGATACAGTACCCTTCCCAGCACAGAACACACACTGACTTTCTTTCTTTTCTTTCTTTTTTAATCCTAAATAAGACCCCTTCTACTTTCAAAAAAGTATCTGTCTACATAGTCTCAACAGACATTGACTCCTACTGAGGTTTAAGTTTTAAATTAATAAGAAAAGGTAACTTCTTTTAGTTAGCTGATTTCTGCTCTACAAGCAAGAATAGCAACAGAAAGATGAAATTTGAGTCACATGCTTTTAGTGTCTAATCCACTCCCCCAATTAAGCTCTCTTTCCTCCTAGTGGTTTAGCAAAGTCATCTGATACAGTACCCTTCCCAGCACAGAACACACACTGACTTTCTTTCTTTTCTTTCTTTTTCTAACCCTCAATAAGAGCCCTTCTTTTTATAATATAGTATCTGTCTACTTAATCACAACAGACATTGACTCCTACTGAGGTATAAGTTTTAAATTAATAAGAAAATGTAGCTTCTTATAGTTAGCTGCTTTCTACTCTACAAGCAAGGCTAGCAACAGGAAGTTGTAATTTGAGTCACCTGTTTTTAATGTTTAAACCACACTCCCGATTAAGCTCTCTTTCCTCCTACTGTTTTAGCAAACTCAGATGATACAGTACCCTTCCCAGCACAGAACACACACTGACTTTCTTTTCTCTCTTTTTTTAAGCCTAAATAAGACCCCTTCTACTTCTAACAAAGTATCTGTCTACTTAATCTCAACAGACATTGACTTCTACTGAGGTATTAGTTTTAAATTCATAAGAAATGTAGCTTCTTTTAGTTAGCTGCTTTCTACTCTACAAGCAAGGCTAACAACTGGAAGTTGTAATTTAAGTCACGTGCTTTTAGTGTCTAAGCCACACCCCAATTAAGCTCTCTTTCCTCCTACTGGTTTAGCAAAGTCAGCTGATACAGTACTCTTCCCAGCACAGAACACATACTGACTTTCTTTTCTTTCTTTTCTTTCAACCCTAAATAAGACCCCTTCTACTTCTAATAAAGTATCTGTCTACTTAATATCAACAGACACTGACTCCTACTGACGTATACATTTTAAATTAATAAGAAAATGTAGCTTCTTTTAGTTAGCTGCTTTCTGCTCTACAAGCAAGGCTAGCAACAGGAAGTTGTAATTTGAGTCACCTTCTTTTAGTGTCTAAGCCTCAAGCCGAATTAAGCTCTCTTTCCTCCTACTGGTTTAGCAAAGTCAACTAATACAGTACCCTTCCCAGCACAGAACACACACTGACTTTCTTTCTTTTATTTAGCCCTAAATAAGACCCCTTCTAGTTATAATAAAGTATCTGTCTACTTAATATCAACAGACATTGACTCCTACTGAGGTATAAGATTTAAATTAATAAGAAAATAAAGCTTATTTTAGTTAGTTGCTTTCTACTCTACAAGCAAGGCTAGAAACTGGAAGTTGTAATTTGAGTCACCTGCTTTTAGTGTCTAAGCCACACCCAAAATTAAGCTCTCTTTCCTCCTACTGGTTTAGCAAAGTCAACTGATACAGTACTCTTCCCAGCACAGAACACACACTGACCTTCTTTTCTTTCTTTTCTATCCCTAAATAAGACCCCTTCTCTTTCTAATAAAGTATCTGCCTACTTAATCTCAACAGACACTGACTCCTTTGATGTATACATTTTAAACTAATAAGAAAATGTTGCTTCTTTTAGTTAACTGCTTTCTGCTCTACAAGCAAAGCTAGAAACAGGAAGTTGTAATTTGAGTCACCTTCTTTTAGTGTCTAATTCACACCCCCAATTAAGCTCGCTTTCCTCCTACTGGTTTAGCAAAGTCAGCTGATACAGTACCCTTCCCAGCACAGAACACACACTGACTTTCTTTCTTTTCTTTCTTTTTTTAACCCTAAATAAGACCCCTTCTACTTATAATAAAGTATCTGTCTACATAATCTCAACAGACATTGACTCCTACTGAGGTATAAGTTTTAAATTAATGAGAAAATGTAGCTTCTTATAGTTTGCTGCTTTCTGCTCTACAAGCAAGGCTAGCAACTGGAAGTTGTAATTTGAGTCACCTGCTTTTAGTGTCTAAGCCACACCCCTATTAAGCTCTCTTTCCTCCTACTGGCTTAGCAAAGTCAGTTGATACAGTACCCTTCCCAGCACAGAACACACACTGACTTTCTTTCTCTTCTTTCTTTTTTTAACCCTAAATAAGACCCCTTCTACTTATAATAAGGTATCTTTCTACTTAATCTCAACAGACATTGACTCCTACTTAGATATATGTTTTAAATTAATAAGAAAATGTAGCATCTTTTAGTTAACTACTTTCTGCTGTACAAGCAAGGTTAGCAACTGGAAGTTGTAATTTTAGTCGCCTGCTTTTACTGTCTAAGCCACACCCCCAATTAGGCTCTCTTTCCTCCTACCGGTTTAGCAAAGTCATCTGATACAGTAACCTTCCCAGCACCGAACACACTCTGACTTTCTTTTCTTTTTTTTTTTAAGCCTAAATAAGATCCTTTGTACTTCTCATAAAGTATCTGTCTACTTAATCTCAACAGACACGGACTCCTACTGAGCTATGAGTTTTAAATTAATAGGAAAATGTAGCTTATTTTAGTTAGCTTCCTTCTGCTCTACTAGCAAGGCTAGCAACAGGAAGTTGTAATTTGAGTAACTTGCATTTTGTGTCTAAGCCACACCCCCAATTAAGCTCTCTTTCCTTCTACTGGTTTAGCAAAGTCAGCTGATACAGTACCCTTCCCAGCACAGAGCACACACTGACTTTCTTTCTTTTCTTTCTTTTTTTAAACCCTAAATAATTCCCCTTCTACTTCTAATAAAGTATCAGTCTACTTAATCTGAACAGACACTGACTCCTACTAGGGTATAAGTTTTAAATTAATAAGAAAATTTTGCTTCTTTTAGTTAGCTGCTTTCTGCTCTACTAGCAAGGCTAGCAACAGCCAACACGATTTATTTTTCTTTTATTCTTTCCTAGGCCCGTCCCCCCCTTGTGCCTAGTTTTAAAACTTCTGTAGTGCCTCCTTTAATACTACAGCCAGTTTGTGTGTACCCAAGCTACTGAGGTATAGTCCATCTTTATTAAACTTTTTTTTAATAAACGTCTACCATAGGTTAATAAATACCACACCCCTGGTACTACAGCTATTTATCAATCTACTATTTACTCTTTGAATAGTGTGATTTTTCTCAGGATTACAACTGAAATGCAGTAGTATTCCCAAGATCCAGTAAGTACAGAACTGCTTGCCAATGATGAATCTGACAATGTTATGGAAAATGATGTTAAAAGAATTAGTCAAGTGGTGCCAGATTTAAATTCCATGACATTTCCTCTCAATGACGAACCTGGAATTTTTTCAGAGCTGAGTACGGACAGTAATATTGTTGAACCAGAGCTAACAGAGCAAGAAGCTGAAAGTGCTTCCAGTTCAGAACAGACAACCAGTGCAGAGGTACCCCTTTCTGCAGAAGCAGTTTTATTGACAAGCCATGAGCCAGGACTGAGAGACCTAAATGGAAATCTTGAATGGACTGAGCCTGTGCCTGCCCCTCTCAGCAAGTCTGGAAGAGCCACAAAGCCAGTGATACACCTCAGTTATGACTCCCCTGGAAGGTCTGCAGTGCTTCCATTACATGTGGTTCACAAAGGGGTATATATTTCTGAAACTCTCTTCCTAAACTGAGTTATTCTGCCACTTCTAAGTTAATAGTAAAACCCTCTAATCAGTGTACTAATGCCCTTGCTCCATGCAGCCCTAGTGTAGCTGATAGGGATAGGTCCCAAGCCCTGTGGGTTAATGTACAGGAGGTAATCCAGAACTGTAAGGGTAAAGTGTATGAATACTTGAATATGTTAAATGGCTTTTGTGAAGTGCTATGAACAAGCATTTGTCAATGTTGAATGTTGTCTCACTGGCATTGGCATTGGTAGTGCAGGAGTTAGAGATGCATAATAGGAATGGCAGTAAAGTATTGAACTGAAGCCAATGCCGACCCCCACCCTGCAGAGAGTGACAGGCATTGTTTGTGTGCCTTTGGGTCATCAGCTATAATACTCATTCCATTCTACCTCATCCTACCCTGTAGACACTGACAAGTGTCCTGGTGTGCTTTGGGGTCTCTGGGCATTATACTTACACAATCCATAAGGAAATATGCTGAGGTGGGTGCAGTATAAGAGAATGGGGTGATGTTTAGGGGTGAACACTCCAAGGCAGACCTCGATGCCTGTTATTGGCTGCAGGGTGGTGGTGGTGGAATGGCATGAGCATTACAGCCAATGATCCCAAGTCACATCCCTGATGCATGTCAGTCTCTACAGGGTGGGGAGTTACAGTTGGAAACCCTAATGCTGTAGGCGTTTGTTGGTATTTTCAGTCCAAATGTTCAGCATAGGCTTTTTGTGACCCCACCTCATGAACAGCAGCACTATCAGTTTGTTAGCTGAAATGTAGTTTTGCATACTGGCTATGCCATTTGGTGACACAGGGATGAAAACACATTATGGACTGGATGTGAAAAATGACAACTGTATTGTTCATAAGGAGGTGTGAAGAAACTGCAACATTGAAAATCTGGAGTGAAAAAATGAAAAATTGGTGAAGTCATGAGCATGCATAGAAACTGCTCAACACACATCCGTAACCCAATTATTTTTGGGATTTTTTTAACCACATTTTCAACAAAGGCATTTTAGGACCTCCCCTCATGAACAGTGGCACTGTGATTTTGTTAATTTGTCCCAAAAGCTGATTTCCCACAGCAACCATGCCATTGTGCGCCACAGGTGTGAAAACACATTTTGGGCAGGATGTGAAAAATGACAGCTGTACTGTTCATAACGAGGTGTGAAAAATGGCAGTGTTGAAAATCTGTCATGAAAAAACTGCAAATTAGTGGCTACAAGGATGAGTGAAAACTGTGCAATGCACGCTTGTAACAAAGTCATTTTATAGACGTTCATCACCAAATTTAAAACATAGGCATTTCAGGACCTCTGCTCATGAGCAGTTTCTCCGTCATTTCCTCATACTGTCCCAAAAACTGATTTCACACATCAACCGCACTATTGTGCACCGGACATGCGAAAACACATTTCAGCCAGGATATGTAAAATGATAGTTGTACTGTTCATAAGGAGGTGTGGGAAAATGCCAGTTTTGAAAATCTGGAATGAAAATATTACAGATTCACTAAGTTACGAGCTTGCATGAAAACTGCACAATGCACACTCGTAAAACAGCAATTGTTTGGATTTTCCCCACCAAATTTTCAACATAGGCTTTTTGAGAGCCCCCCTCATGAACAGTAGCACTGTTGTTTCATTAATTGGTACAGAAAGGTGATTCTGCACAGTGACTGTGAAATCACCTTTCAGAACTGAATAATGCCATGAGAGTGACTGAATTCATGAGGAGGCGTCTCAATAACCCCATGTTTAAAATTTGGTGCCAAAATTCCCAAAAATGGCCGAGATATGCACCAAAGTTGAAAAATCCCTAATTATGCCATAGTACAGCTTACCAGCATTACTTCAGTTTGCGGTTGGCTTTGAAGAGTGCAGATGTGTTCCCGGTCCACCGAAGATCATCGCACCAGACTCCTGAGGTAAGTATGAGGTGATGGGGGTGTAGGGAGGTGGGGTGCACAAAAGGCGGGCATGGGTTGGGGGCAGGGAGGCCACGAGGCACCATTTTCTTCTTTCACAGGTTTAAAAAAAAAATCACAGGACATTTTTTATATTTATGGGGCATTCAACATGCTGGGGTGGGCTCCCAGAATGACACCTGACTGTTTTGCAGGGGGGGATGCTCTAACCAATGGGGGATTGGGCACCCCATCGACACATACCTAAGGGGGGGATGAGACCCGAGGGGGATTGGGCACCCCCTCGGCACACAAAAAAAGTGGGGAGGGACAGTATGCAGATGATGAGTGGGCTCCACATTGGCAAAATAAATGGGGAAGAGGGACTCACACCGATGGGGATTGGGCTCCCCGTCATCAAAGAAAGACTGTTGGGGGTGCATGATGCTCAGAGGGATTGGGCACCCCTTTGGCATACATTTTAAATGGGAGGGGGTATTAAGCCAATGGAGAGTGGTCTCCCCCTTTGACAAGTGAAGTGGGTCAGGGCAGTCTGCAGGCGCTGAACAGGCATGTTGGAAGGAAGTGTTATTGTGCCGCTGCATGATTGCAGTAGATCTTTTGTTAGATCTGGTGGCCACCTGACATATGCCTGGTGTCAGCATCTGCAGCTGCCTTATTGGGTAATGAGGGACGCACCTTATGATGCGTGCCCTGCATTCGCCCACTGTGACCGCACCTGCAAATCTGCTACTAATGCAGTATGTTGGCTGGTGCGCATGCATATGCCAACATAAAAATGTGTCCTTGTGGAACTGTCATTTCTAAAGTAAAAAATATATCAATACTGTTGTTCTGATATACAGTATTTGTCTCACTGATGCCACAGCAAGAAGAAGGAGGTGCTGTTAGAACTTTACTACTCTGCTGGGACTAAAGAACTAGAACTCTGCTACTGGGACCTTCAATTTAGGGTAAAAACAAAAAAAATAGAGTTAGTGTGTTTGACTGAGTTGGGTGAAGGGAATTGTTATCTGTGTAGTTAGCTAGGCAAAGAAGAAAACTGTGAATTAGAGGGAGTGGCGTAGGCAGAAGGGAGTTGGGTGTTTGGATTTAAAAACTGCCCTAGATAGCTTTTGGCAGAGAACAGCAAGAGGACGGAGGTGCTGTTAGAATATTACTACTCTACTGGGACTGTATTGCCCTTCCTCCCTCAACCCCTACACCCTTATCCAGTTCTACTTTAATAGGCACAGGATTTGACTGACAACAGGAACTTCCTGTTTGGGAGCAGGAAGGAAGTGATCACAGAGGCACAAAAGACTCACCATCCTAGAAGGATAAACGTAGTTCTCCATCCCTCCATAGGTGGTGGAGGTCTGACTCTGAGCAAGTAAGAGGAAGAGTTCTGAGGAATATAGAAACTTCCTGTCCCAGAACAGGAAGATCAGGACCGTTAAGGGCATGGAGGCAGTAGGAAAGTAGGGAGAGAATTTTTTTGGTTTATAAAATACAAAAAAATAAATAAACAGAGAGAGGAAAGAGTAAGTATACAAAACAACAGTTAAGGTCCCACAAATAAGACATCATGGAAGAGGTGAAGTGCAGTGGCTGTGGAGCAGCAGTTTTCTGGGAGATGTTCTGGAGGATGTGGTGTTGTCCCATCTGAAGGCACCTCTCTGGCTGAGGGAGGAGGTTGCTCATCTCCAGGCTGAGTTGGCTAGGATTTGGGGGACCTCCTCTCTCTTCCAGGGACCACCAGGGCCACTGCCACTGCCTCAGAGGTTGCCAAGAAAGCAGAGCAGTTGGACGACAGTGGGTTTAGGGAGAGTGAGGGTGAGGGTGGTGGAACAGAGATGCATCTCTCCAGTTGTGCCTCTTCTCAATTTTTATGCCATCCTGGCAGACTGTGGTTCCTCTATGGAGGCACCCACAGTAGAAACCAAGGAGGATGCTGGGAGCATCCACAAAGGAGACCCACAGGAGGGTGGCTTGGGACCCCACAGGGGAAGGTAACAACTCCTGGAGGGGGACTCCATTGTTCGGAGGGGAGAGGGAGGTAATGTGCCTGCCTGGCACCATACCTTGGAGGGACAGGGAGTAAGTCCTCAGAATCACAGGCGCAGTTGCACAGGGGAGGGAGCTGGATGTCAATATCCACTTATGGACAAATTACCTGGCTGGGAAAGGGATCAGAGCAGTGCAGGAGGAGTTTGTTGAGTTGGGGAGGGGCCTTAGACAAGTAGCACGCACGGTAATTTTCATGGAGGTGATGCTTGTCTATGGCATGGGTGAGACTAGGGTGCTCTGCACCAAGGGATTCAATCAATGGTAGAAAAATTGGTGCAGAGTTAAGGATTTTGGCTTCATTTGGGACAGGGGGTCCACCTGGAGGGATGCAGGCCTATACTGGTGCGATGGTCTGCATCTGTCCAGGAGGGGAACCAGGGTCCTAAGTGATAGGTTTAAATGCTTTATTGGCAAGCATTTAAACTAGCTAAGGGGGTAGGTACTGAAAAGGAGCAGGGAAATCCTAGCCTCCCCCAAAACATCAGGGTTGTTAGCAAGGTAAACATCAAGAAAGAGAAGTCAATAGGGAGAAAGGCTGAGGTAAATTGAGAAAAAGGCAAAGGCCGTAAGGAGAGGGATGGGGCAAAAAATGATAAGACCATCAAAAAATGGAGGGTAATGAGTTCCAATGCCCATAGTCTAGGTAACAAGCTCCCTGAACTGGTGGCCTTGATGGAAGAGAGATGTCTGGATATCGTGGTAGTCACAGAAACATGGTACACAGAGAACCATGACTGGAATGTCAACATACCAGACCACACAATCTACAGGAGGGACAGACAGGGTAGATGAGGAGGAGGAGTAGCTCTCTATGTAAGGGAAGGGATCAAAGCAATGGAACAAAAGAGTAAACAGAGGAGAAGAGGCACTCTAAAACACCCTGGAGACTGGAAATGTCACCACAATCCACACAGGGGTTGTATACAGACCTCTGTCTCAAGGGGAGGAAATGGACAAGGATAGAAGGCATCCTTAAGATGGCAGAGAAAGGGGAGATATTGCTGATGGGGGACTTGAATATGCCAGATGTTAACTAGAGCACCTTTGCTGCAGCCACATCCAAGAGCAGGGCCATTCTCGATGCCCTACAGGGGACATACCTCAGACAGCTAGTGTTGGAACCCACTCAGGATGGAGCAATCTTAGACCTGGTACTCTCAAATGGGGACTGAGAGAGGATCTCAGATCTAGAAGTGGGTAGCCAGCTGGGAACAAGTGACCACCAAACAGAGTATTTTACAATAAACTCAGCTGCAGAGTCAAGCCATACAAAAGTGAGGGTACTGGACTTCAGGAGGGCTGATTTTGTCAAAATGAGAGAGTGCCTCAGAAGAGCACTAGCAAACAGGCAAGAAGGAGGGGTGGAACAATAATGGGGAAACATCAAAACTGCCATCACAGAAGCAACAAATCTTTGTGTGAAGCAAATAAACAAATCAAAATGAAAAAAAAAAACACTATGGTTCTCAAAAGGTTTGGTGAGGAAGGTTAGGGAGAAAAAGATTTAATTCAGGAAGTATAAGGAAACACAGAAGGAGCAGGACAGAGAACTGTACCAGTTAAAGCAGAAGAAAGTGGGAAGGCAGTCAGAATAGCAAAGGCCCAAACCAAGGAAAAGATAGCCAACACGGTTAAGAAGGGAGATAAATGATCCATCATTTGCTTATGTTCAGTTGAGATAATTTGGAAATTAATATTAGCTAAGAAATCAGGTTATGAACCCATATCAGCCAAACTCCCTGATTTATAGAGATCCTGATAAAAGTTGAAAAAAACTGATTGATCTACTTTGGAGAAGTGAGAATTTGTCCATTAGGGTCCACAATCTAAGTGATCAGGTTTTTCTGCTGGGCAGATTTTAATTGCCAAGCCATAGGTTTTTCTGACCTGTCCCCACTAATATAGTACCAGCTGTGTGTGTATAGTGCAAGTCTTTCTACGTGTTCCGTAACCAACTGTGAATATTCATCTCACAAAGCAGTCACCCTAAGAGGTATATCAGGGTCATCATATTTAATGTGAGAGCTTTCTAGCTCAGAAATAGATATGTCAAGTTCAACAAGTCTTTGTTTCCTGATTTTATTCTGCTTGGCTGTATAAACAATAATACAGCCATGGATATAGGCCTTAAAGGCTTCCCAAATATTGGATATGCTTGTCTCTGAGGGAAGGTTCACCTCAAAACAGAACTCAATCTCACTATTAATATATTGAATAAAAGCTAAATCCTTAACTAAAATCGGGTCTATAGAAAATAGATTTGTTTCAATACTGTTGGGAATTTGGAGGCATAGTTGAACTAGGACATGATCTGAAATCACAATATTATGATATTTAAAATCCTGTACTAGTAACTGAATAATAGATGAAATTAAAAAAAACATCTATGCAGGAGTAGATCTGATAAGGATATGAATAAAATGAATAATGCCTCTCCTTAGGAAATCTATTGTGCCAAATTTCAATTAAATTATAATTATCCGTAAGCAGAAGAATTTTAGTCATGGTAGGGCTGCTTGTCTCATGATGAGCACCAGTTCGATCAAGATTAGGGTTGAGAACTAGATTGAAGGCTCTTCCAATGATATACTGGGCTGGGAAATTAACGAGCTTCAGGAATATATCTGAAAATCACTGTGAGGAGTTCTCATTAGGGCCATAAAAATTACAGATTGTATAGTTACCTCCATTCCCAAAAATTTGACAGATGATGTAGCGGCTATTGACATCAGAGTTATGCTTAATTATCTTACAATTAAGAGACTTCTTAAAAAAAAAAAACAACTCCTTGCGAAATATTGGAGTAAGGAGCATTTAGTCCTTGGCCCCAACACTTAGCATGGAATTGAAATTCAGTGTGGTTTAAATGAGATTCCTGGATCAGGACACAATTGGCCCCCAACTGGTCTAGATGATGAAAATTTCCCTTGCCTTATGTCTAGCAAGCATTCCCCAACATTACAAGACAAGAGCTTTAATTGCAAAGACATCATTAGAGACTAAGGCCTAGATATTCAGAAATGCACCAAAGGCCTGTGCAAGTTTGGCATAGCGCAAATCTAATGTGTCATGGTGCAACAGGACCCATATTCAGAGGTTGCACTGGCCGCACTGTGATAATGCAACACAGCTGAATATGGCACAGTTGCACCATGGTGCAACCGTGGATGCACCATGGTGCAACCAGAGGTGTTCCATGATGCAAACACAGGTGTGCCATGGTGCAGACAGATAAGCCTCAGGTCAAACATGGGAGTAGAGCAGAGCAACAGAGGGGGGCATGGCACAGAATGATAACTCAGGGACAGAGCCAGGGAAGCACAGGGACAGGCCACAGGAGGCAACCACTGGCTGGGCACAGCTGGGCACACACAGGCACCCAGACTCCCACCCCAGAACACAGCAGTGGCACAGACAGTAGGCAACAGGGGTTGCCAATGGTGGATGGAGGACCAACAAGGGGGCCCCACCCACAGGCTGCAGGACATGCCCCTCTACACACCCAGACCAGAGCAGGCCACACCCAGGACCTTGCAGCCAAGCACACACACCCACCACACACCCCTGACAGCCACCCCATGGGCACCCCAAGGCTCAGCCACTGACTGCAGGGAAGGACACCACCACAATGGGACACACACCAGTACACAGCAGTGATCCACAGAAGCACATCTGCCCCAACACATGCACACCACACGGACAGGCACTGGGCCACTGCAGCATGGCTCTTCACTCCACCTGTAAAGCAGACACAGACACAGGCAGGTATGTCAAAAGATATATATATATATATATATATATATATATTGTAAAATCAACTATGTACAACAGAAGGGTGTGGGGGAAGGTAGGGAAGTGAGGGAAGGGGATAGGGAAGAGTGACTGTACAGTAGGAACGGGGACTGGAGGGAGAGGTACAGCTGGGGAAACAGAGCAAATCAGGGCCCGACTAGTAGCGGCCACATCCTGCTGCCCCTGCAGTCTTCGCTGCCTTCTCTCTGCCACCAGCATCCTGTGGACCTGCAGCACCGCCTCCATGGTCATCGAGGTGATCAGGATTATTTGGTGAAGTAGCCAGCAGTAGAGGGACCTCCTGCACCACTGGTAGACACCTAGGACAAGGGACAGGACAGGACAGGTGATCAGTGCAACATCCCAAGGAACAATGCCCTTCCACAGTATGCAATGGGCAGTGGGATCACACTCCCTGGAGGGGCCCAAACAGGCCACCCATGGGGGGGTGGGCCAATGCCTGCCAGCAATGTGGCACACCACAATAGTGCCCAGCGGTAATCCCCACTGCACAGTGGCCACCCGACTGTGCCATGGCAGTCACATGGCACAGTGCTCTGGCAGCACCACAGCAACATCAGTGGCAGCTGGGCACACACCCAACCCACCATCAGCTGGCACAAGTTTCCAATGGATGCTTCACAGTGGCATACACCATGGACAGTGCAACACACACAGCTGCCATGGCACACGGCACAGGTGGCCATGCCCATACCCATGCCATCCTCCATGTATGGTGCAAAGGACAATGTCAGTGCCTACCTGCTCTCTGTGGCCCCACTGGTGCCGAAGCCACTTCTCCACTGCCACCCTGGGCCTCTACAGCCTGTCTTCCTGCTGCAGCTGCCCTTCTCCTGTTTTCAGGCCCTTGGAATGGAACAGAGACAGGTACACATCAGTAGCCAACCACAGCAGCTGCCTACCACTCCCACCCCTTGTGCACAGGTCAGCCCCTGCCCGACACGTCCTGCACAGCTGCATCACAACACAAGTGGTGGAGGGTGATGCCACCCCATGATACGCAGTATGGCAGTACACCACCATGCAGAGCATGCCAGGCAGCCTAGCCAACACCACAGTACAGCACCAGGGCACACATGCATAATGGGCCTACTCATCTGGCTGTGGCACAGCCCCATGCCTCATGCATGCCTCCAGCCTTCTGAGGCACTCTGGGTCCCTCTGTGCCAGGTCACCATAGCTGTGGTGACACTTCTCTCCCATCTTGGCCACCCCTGTGCACTGCCACAGTGTGGCAGCAATGGCCTGCCACACTGCTACCTAGGGCTAAATGGCAGTGGTAAGTGCAAGTGGCCATAGCATGTGCCAGATGCACAGGCCAAGAGGACATGCCCTGTGTCCGCCCATCATGCAGTCTCGGAGATGCATGTCATGGGCATGGCTAGGTGGGGTCACGGGTGCAGGGGTCACCCAGGGGGAGAGGTCACAGCAGGGGTCAAGGTTCAGCTGCCACACAGTGCGCACATGTGCAATAGCAGGCTTGGAGCAACATGTACCAGGGCCCACATCACACAGTCGGTGCACAGTGTGCAACTGGTGACATTACACCACCTGGCGCATGTGCACTGTGGACCTGCGCACTGTGCATGTGTTCACATTGCGCCGCAACTAGCTTCAGAGCAAACTCATTGTGCATGGAGCAAAATTGTGATATTTAGCTGCCACATGCAAATGAGCTCATCAGCCAATGCGTGGCGCACTGGAGAAATTAGCATGTCAGTACCACTGCACCAAAGCTCATTTGCATGCGATGCACTATAAAAGCACCACGGATCAGCACAGGCCATGGACCGGTATTGCATCCTTTTGAGGTAAGTTGCTCATGCTGCTGCATCACACTGGGTGCAGCCAGCATAATAGGGGGGATGTAACACGGTGCTGCTGCCACTGACACACCGTGCTGTCCATGTCCATAGGAAGTGACATGTCAGAATGTGAGGAGCATGAGCCTGTTCACAAGTGCAGGCCCAATTTCACTAAGGCAGAAGCCCTGTTCAAGGTCTACCTTGACAGGGAGCCCCTGTTGAGTGGTGCCACGGGTACACCACAGGCCAGGGCTGGGGCTTGTGTGAAGGTAGCGGCATGTGTGAACCAGTAGGGCAGTCACCAGCGCTCAGTGCAGGAGTGCAGCAAGAAGGTGGGCACTGACAAAAGGCACATCAAGGAGAGGGTGGTGGCCATCCATGCTTCCTGGAATGCCACCGGAGGGGGGCCTGCAGCTGCGCCATGGCTTAAGGTGCAGAAGAAGTTGGTGGCAGCCACCATGCACCGCAGCATGGTGGAGGGTATGCCTGGTGGTGTATTCCACATGGGTGGCAGCCCATCACTGCATGGTAAGTGTGTCAGCCACGCACATCTGTGGGCATTGAGGGTGCAGACATGGCCGTGCTGGCATGTGTGTAGCTGCAATGCCTATCATGTGCATGAGTGCGCACCCACATGCATGCCATGCTGCAGGGCATGGGCAGTGGGGGGGCACATGTGGGCAATGCATCACTAACACCCCTGTCTTTCTCTTGCATCACCAGCATGCCTCTGTGTGGATGATGGGGTGCCAGTGGTGGCAGCAGCCGTGGCCACTGGACTGGCCCCGGAGGACCAGCCATCCACCTCCATGGGCATCTTGGGGCCTGACAGGCTTCAGCTCACCACCACTGTGCATGTGGATGTCCTGGACCTTGGGTTGGATGAGGCCCTAGATGTATTCTTGCAGGATACCAGCCTTGGGATCCTGTGCACAGAGACACAGATAAGGGTGGGTCTGACACCAATGAAGATGTAATGCTCATCCTGGACAGCATGACCACCATTGTGAGGGAGACACCCCTGTTGGTCACTGACACAGGCAGCATGCCCAGTGCCCTGCCAGTGGTGGAACAGCTGCATGCCACCACTGTGGGAGCAGCGGTGTGTGCTGCTCAGGTTGTGCCCTGCAGTGGACATGGTGCCACCACGCAGGCATTGGGTGGCGTGCAGTGGCTAGAGGGGCAGCAGCAGTGGGTTGTGGTGCCACAGGGCAGCCAGATGCAGGCATGCCGCGGTGCATCTGCCGTACCCAGTCCCCCTGCAGGTCCTACTGTGCAACCTCCAACAGAGAGGGGGGCTGTGCAGCATGGCCAGTCATGACATGGAGATTGGCATCCAGCCCAGGAGCACCAGGACACTGAGCCACTGGCTGAGCATGCCTATTTGCTGTGGGAGTCCATTCAGTATCAGGCGCAGCTTGTGTGGAGGTGTGCCAGCTAGCCAAGCAGCAGGAGGGGGGCACTGTGCAGATCCTGGCGTGGATGCAGCACATGCAGGAGGCCACGACAGTCTCCCTGGATTGCATTGCCACTGTGATCTCAGATGGATTTGTGCTGCTGGCTGCCACAGGGTGTGGTCTGGCACAGATAACTCCCACAGTGCACTATCCACCCCACGTACCCAGCGTCGGGCAATCCCTGCGCAGTCAACGCTGGGCTCAATTGTCATTATTTGGTTATGTGCCCCATGGCATTGCACACCACCTGGCAGTTGACACTCAGCTTCCCCTTTCTACTGATGTACGCCACACCCTCAGGGCCAGGTGGCATGCAGATGCCCATGTGGGTGCAGTCAATGGCCCCAGTCACACCAGGCATACATGCTACCCTGTGGAAGTCCTGCATGGTTGCTGTATGCTCCGCCTGTGTGCTGGGGAAATGGATGTATTCTGACCCACATGGCAGCAGAACATTGAGGAACTGTGTGAGAAGGTGGGACATGACTGACTGGGTTATGCCTGTGGTGTCCCCTGTTGGTCTTTGGAAGGTACCTGTGGCAAGCAGGCACATGACGGCTGTCACCTTTGTCTCCATGGACATGGCGTGGCTCTGTCTGGTGGGTGCCTGCATCTCCTCACTGCACAATTCACAGAGATGCCTCACAATGGCCCTGTTCAGGCAGTATCTGCCCATGATCTCCGTGTCACTGTAATACTCGAAGGTGATGTGGGCGTGGTACCACCCGTGTTGGGCATACTGCCGATGGACCCTTCCACAGCCATGTCACTGTTCCTGCTGCCCCCTCATGCCCTTCATTACAGCCTCCATCATGAAGGGTGCAATATCCTTGGCCCTTGCTGTCCTCTATCCCCCTGGGTGGTTGGCTGCCGTGGGCTGTGTGCCACCCTGGTGCACTGCCTGGCAGTGTGTCTGCCTGTTGGTCACACTCTCTCTGCCCCTGTCTCCATCTCTACTGCCACCTCTGTCCCTCTCCCTCTGTCTGCCTCGGTCTATCTGTCTGTCTCTCACTCCCTCTCTCTGTCTGTCTTTCTTTCCCTTACTTTCTCTCTCTCTCACACACTCTCTCTCGCCTGGCACAAGTGCTTTCTGTGTGCTTGCACCCTGTATTTATAGGAACAAGTCTGCTCTGTGCATCTCTGATTTGCTCTGCACTTGTGCCATGGTTCCACGGTTGAATATCGCACTGCGCTGGATATTCATGGGCACGCCCCCTTCATTTGCACCTGCATTCATTATAGTTGTGGATTGACGCAATGAGATTTGCACTGCACACTGGCTCCTGCTGAATATCGCTCCTTGGTGCAAGTACGCACTTGGCCGGCGTGCGCAACAGCTTTGAATATCAGGGCCAGAAAGTATGTTTTAAAAAAAAATGTTATTAGAGAAATTCTAATTGAATTATTGACAAATTGCATAGTTGCTCCTGGGGTGGACAAAAAACAGGTGTCCTTGAATAGTTAGTAAAAGATTTGTGTAACTGTACTCTTCCGATGGTATATTGTGTGTTACATCCATGCAGATTACACGTTTGTTTTCAAAAAAACAATCTTCCATGTTTATTTTTAAAAACAAAGATAGGATAGTGTTTGCTATATAATTAAAGCTATGCTTTTTTTTCATATTACCTAATAAGATGTTATTGCAATATAAACCTAGTAGAAAGATATCTTTGCTGCATATTAAAACTTATTTACATAGATCTATTTCTTTTGTTTACTGAAATGTGTTTATTAAGTTACTTAAGCAATTTTTTAAAGATAAGAGAAGTATTAATGTTAGACATTGGCTGTTGCAAACAAAACTAGTGCGATTCAACTCTTTAAAACTAATAGCTATATTTTTATTATATTTTTTAATTAAGTTTATAAATAGAATTATTTCTATACATTACTCATATTGTTTTAGAGAAACAAATAGTTGTATTTATGATAAATTGTTATGATGCTATTCTAGTTGTACAAATAATAATTATGTATGTTACCTTTTGTAATATGAGTATTAATATCTTAATATGATTATTACAACTTTATTTAATATATCTGGGCCCAGATATTCAAACTGTGCCACAAAGCAGCTCAATAGCAGAAGCAGGCACAAGTACAGTGTGCCTATGCACAACATGAGTGATATTCAAACATTGCGCTGGGCTAGATGCGCTTGTGCCACACAACTGAATATCGCGACAACTGCAGCATGGCGCAACCAGGGATGTGCAGTGGCACAGGTCTGGTGCACAATAGCACAACCAGGGATGCGCAGTGAAGCAGGGTAGCAGCACATCAGCACAACCAGGGATGCTCAGGGACAGGATGCAGGGGTCCCCCACACATGGAAGATATGGACTGAGGAGCACACAGCAGAACAGACAGTGCACCCCACACCCCATGAACCACCCAACCAGAGGAGAGCTGGAAGAACCACCAGCTCATGGAAACCAGCCACAATCCCACAGCTGGGGCATGGTGCCCCAGCACACCCCCTGGCAAGCTGTGACCGGCAAACAAGGAGGTCTGTCCACCCCATGCTACACCATCCCACCAATGCAGAGCACACCCTGCACAGAATTCCACAGACACCCTGCCCAGGAGCAGCGACCAACACTGCAGGACACCCCATGCATGCCACCACCTCCACTGTGACAATGCAACCCTGTGCACCATTGAGACATGCAAGGCAGCCTGGCCACAAGCACCCTGAAGCGTGTGGCAGCAGACACTGATGCAACAACTGCAGACACAGTGCCACCCTGCATGGCCCCCCCAATGTACAGCTGAGAGACTGACCATGCGTCGGCACACGAGGTACCACACGTGCCACAGGGCATGCCCCGGACACCACTACCAGTGATACAGCACCCTGCACACCCTCCCACAGACACACCCCATCCCAGCACTGGCCTCAACAGCCAGCAAAGAAGCCCACAGTCGTGCATAGAAGCATGCGCCACACAGGATGCAATACCGTGCATGGACAAACATCAACCCATACCCAAGTGCACACCAACACAGGGACACAGTAGTGGGTCAATAAACCCGCTGGCGTGTGGCCACAGCAGCCGTGTACCTATGGCTAACACCCCTCCTTAGCACAGGTGTACAAGCCACCCTGCGCATGCACCATGAAGCCTTACACCACCAGCACGTGGCTGGAGCACAGGTGACAGACAGTGGAGCACATCTCCTGCAACAGACACAAGCGACAGCATGGAGGGGGAACAAAAACAGTGGAGGCCACAGTGCCACCCAAGGCAGACATGCACCACACCGGTGACAGGAGACAACCTGGCATTGTGCCGGGTACAGTGGTTGTCCAGCATGGACAGCCACAACTGACCTGCCAGCAGACGGTGCATATCACAGACATGCAAGGGTGTCAGCTGCACAGCCCATGGACGGTCTGACAGGGGTGCCATGGACACAGAGCATGCACCATGGACCACTGCACAGGCAACCAGTGCAGAGAGAACAACACACAAACCACAGACAGCGACCGATTCCCCCACCCACACCATAGGTAGTTCACCTCTGGACACACACACACACACGCCCAAGCCTGCAACAACCCTGATGCCATGCACACCACTGCAGCTGAGCACCTGTAGCCTGCTGCAAATCATAGACCACCACAGTTGTCATAACAATACAAATGTATTATAAATATCCAATAAATACAACTATATACATTTATATACACAATTGGGGGGAAGGGCCACAAACCAGGTGGGGGTGGGTAAGGGGCATGGGTGAATAACTGGGAGTGGGATGAAGGGGGTGTGAGGGTGGGTCCAGGGAGGTAAAAATCATCTGGGGGGCATCTAGGGCCTAACATCTGCACCACTTTTCGATCCTGTGGCTTCTGTGCGACCTCCGCCTCCACACACCATGCCTATCTAGCTGCTGGAATATCTTAAGAGACACACTTGACAGCTGCAGCAACTCCTGCAAGGCCCTCTCCAGAACGATCCAACGCCGACCACCTATGACAAGGGAACAGAGTCAATAGGTGTGAATGTCCATCCCCCTGCTGCCCACCCATTGTGCATGGCATACAGCCATGGGCCATGCCCCGTAATGGTGTGTGACCACCCACAGTGATCGTGTCCACAAGACCTGCCCATCAATGTGCACTCAGCCATGCGTACCACTGCACAAACCCACCGCCCCAGTCCCGCACAGCACCACCGTGGCTGTACAGTGACATGGCTATGCAGTGCAAAGGCAGTGGCACAGCCATGTACCTGGTGCTTGCATGGACCACCAGCGACACACACCCACCCACACATGCAGTGCCACAGGACAGTGCTGAGTGTACCTTGTGGCGTGCACGTCAGTGGCATCGTTGGATGGTGGCCATGCCCCACCGCCTACCCCACAACACAGCATGCACAGAATATCCATGAAGAAAGGTACTCACCTACATCTGCAACATCTTGGCGCTGATGTAGATGCTGCCCGCCTCATGTGGTTGTTGTCGGGCAGCCTCCTGATCCACCCATGCCTCTCTGGCTCATCACCTCTCCTCAGGGCATAGGGTGCAAACATGGAGAGGGGAACATCAGTACAAAACAGTAGCAAAGGCCCCCCCCAGAGTGTGTGATCCTGCACAGCCAAGCCATGCCGCAACCCCACCATGACCAAAACTGCCCACACTGGACTGCCCCTTCCAGGGTGGACACATGCCCACTGCAAAACCCGGACATACACTACCAGTGTATGGATGGAGCACCTACCTGGATGTGGCACTGTGCCTCGCCTGGCGCGTACCCACAGATGGGCAAGCCTGTCTGAGTCCCTCTGCCGGAGGTCCCCATAGCGGTGGCGACACTGCTCTGGAGTCCTTGCAATACTAATGGCCTTCTCCAGTGGCACTGCCACCTCCTTCCACACTGCACTCCTAGCCCTATCCAAGGGCACATCCCCAAAGAGGGCCCCAGCATGGAGCTCTACAATGGCCACCAAATTGGCCAGCTCAAGAGGGCTCCACAGTGCTGCTGTCCTGCATGCCATTGCTACAGCGGCTAGGATAACAAAATGGCACTCTGTAGCACATGTCCTCCACGTGCAGATGCTGCGCAGTACAGCACTGACATTCCCCATTGCGCTGTCACCGAACAGCATGATAGGGGTGCACCCATGCGGACGCATGGTGCCTAGCGGGCAAAGGTCAAACAGAGGGTCAAGGGTCTGTTGCGCATGGACTGCCACAGTGCAATTGGGACTATCTGCATGTAACGTGGTCGGGTGCCTGTGTGTGATGCCCTGCAGTGGCCTACTGTGCTGTGGCACCATGGCACCTATGGCACACCAGGGCACGAGCGCTATACATGTGAACAGTGCACTAGTACCGCTGACACAGTGGTGGCCATGCCCTGCACTGCCTCCTGTGCTCAGCGCGGCAGGCATCGGCATCAGCACCCCGGGCAAGTGCTGTGCGGTGCCTACTGCGCACATCACAGAGTTGCGCCTTTGCCTGAGCATGCTCAGCACAATTGTGCAAGGCGCAACAGTGCGATATTCAGCCAGCATATGCAAATCAGCTCATCAGTTATTCCATGGCGCAGCCACTGCATTAGCATCCACTTAAAGTTGCTCCTCGCCTCATTTGCATGCCTTGCGCTATATAAATGCGACATGGGGCTTCAGAGGTCATTGTTTGGTATTGCAGTCTATTGTGGTGGGTTGCATGCTATTTGGAAGTGTGGACTGTGGTGTGTGGGAGATGCATGGGACTGCACATTCAGAGGTAACACCTGTCATTCCCACAGGATCAACAATGACCAAACGTGAGGAGGAGGAGGAGGAACAGAGACGTGGGAGACAGAGGAGGCCCAACTTCTCTTGGGCAGAATCAGATGCCCTGTTTGAGGCCTACCTTGACAGGGAACCTCTGCTCAGTGGACAGCGGGGAACATCACAGGCCTGTGCTGCGGCATGGGATGAGGTAGCGCGTGCCATCAACCAGCAGTCCATGCAGGAGTGCAAGAAGAAGGTGGGCATGGACAAGAGGAGGATAAAAGATAAGGTGGCTGCCATCAGGGCAGCACGTGCTGCAACTGGTGGTGGACAGCTGGATGTGCCAAACCTGACACCACAGGAGGAGCGGGTGGCTGGCAGCATGTGGCGTTGTGCCCTAGTGAGCATTCCAGGTGGTGGCTTCCAGATGGGTGGCAGCCCATCACTGCATGGTAGGCCCTGTTCTGTCACTGTGTGGGGGTGGGGGGAATGCCACAGGGTAGGGCAGAGACATTAATGCTACTGTGTTCCCTTACAGCTCCTGAGCGTCTCCATGGGTCAGCAGTGGAGGGTGTGTCCACTGAGGGCGATACCCTGGACATGAAGGTGCACCCATCCACCTCCACAGGTGTCCGACAGTCAAGACAACAGTATACCCGCCTGTCTGTCCATACTGAAGTTGGTAGTGCTGGTGCGGAGGAGGCCCTGCCCGTGTCCCATTGTGACAGCGTCCATGGATGCCAGCATGCTGTGACTCGGACTGGTGCTGGATCTGGCACTGATGATGATGGAGCACACATCATTGACAGTGATATGTGTGGGCCGCAGGATGGCCCCACAGCAGGTAACAGCATGGGCATAGCCGTGGGTGGTGCTGCCATTTAGGCCTGCATGACATCTCAGTCCCAGCCTGTGCCTGTATGCACCAGTGGGGCAGCACTGATGTGCGTCCAGGCCAGTGGGGCTGTTGCAGCTGCTGCAGTGGCACCGATGAGCCCTGGTGAGTGGCAGCCGGAGTGGCAGTGTCAGTCAGTCAGCCAATGGCGACGGAGGGACAGTGTTGGGGGGTGGCATCAGTGCACCACATGTGGAGATGCTCCGGCATGGCTCTGGTGTGCAGTGCCCATCATCAAAGGGTGATGCCCAGCATGGCCAGAAACACCATGAGGGACATCATGCTGATCTGGCGGATGACCTCTTTGATGAGCACAGCTGACTACTCCAGGCTTCCGTGGATCATCAGTCACTGCTTGTTAGGATGGTGGATGCACTCAGTGCGATTCTGCACCAGGCAGAGGAGCAGTGCAGCAGAGAACATGCTCTGCTTCTGGCAGAGATGGCCCGGCAGTGGGAGGATGTGACTGCTGCCATTGACAGGCAGACACGTGCATTCACAGCTGTCATGGCCACATTGGGCACACAGTTTGTTGCACATGCACCGCAGACACCGCATGGTGTCACATCCACCCCCCCATTCCCAGTGTCGTGCGACACTCTCCATGTCAACACTGGGTTCAACTGTGGGCATCCCGATCACGCCTGGCGCTGGCATGTTCGGTGGGTTGCAGACCCCTGTGCGAAGACGGTCGCGTTCCCACAGCATCACCCTTGGGGGACCATTGGTGCCACCCCATGAGGTCATTGGTCAGCCTGTCATGGCTGGCAGGTCTCAGCGGGCCACCCACACATCCATGGTGGCTGTGGCACTGTGCCACGTGACTGACCTATCTCCCACCATGGCTACTGTCTGACGCTGCCCTGTGTGCAGTATGTTGTGCAACGTGTGATGCATGGGTGGGGTGCCCGGCCCTGCACACACACACGATCCATGTACATACCCTCATGGCTGCTGGCCACTGTGGCATGTACGTGATGATGCCTGTGTTGCCCTGTCCACCAGTGTGCAATGGTGCCAAGTGTCTGAGACATGGACAATGAGCGTGGTCATCTGTGTACCTGTGTGTGGCTGGGGTAGCAGTCGGGGTCAGCAAGCCTTCTACCCCTTGTGCATGTCTTGTGGGGTGTGTGCATGTGTGTATGTGTGTGACTGCCTGTCGTGTTAGGCCTTGCCCATCCCTGATGGCATGTGTGGTTCCACGCTCAGCCAATTCCCTTGCCGCCATGTGCCCCTGGTGTTTTTCCATGCGTGTTTGTGGGTTGTGCCCTTGCCATTGGTGGTTGCACATGGCCCCATGACCTACCTGTGTTGGTCAAAGTGCTCCTCTGTGATGGTGTCCTGGTGCAGCTGTGACATCTGGATCAGGTGGGGGTCCCTTCATCCAAGGGGTGGCTGCCCATCACCTCCTGTACCGGTGTCCTCATCATCCCCATTCCTGTCCCCCACTTCGACCTCTACTGCTATCCCACAGTCATTGGCCATGTAGTGTAGGATGCAACAGGCCAGGAATAGCCCACAGGCCTTCAAGAGGCTGTACTGTAGGGCACCGCCAAGCCATGTCCATGCAACAGAAACATGCCTTCAGCATCCCGAACACCTGCTCTATGACATTATGTGTGGTGGCATGTGCCTCATTGTACCGTTGCTGGGATGGAGTCGCGGGGTACCGGTATGGAGTGAGCAGCCAGGGATGGAGTGGGTAGCCACTGTCACCAGTGTGTAGAGGGTGGACATTAGTATGGTGGTCGGCATTGCTCTGCCATGGGCCGTCAAGGCCGGTACCCATGGCACCTCTGACTATGCAGCCCCCACCCCAGATGCCCATGTCATCCTGCATGATGTGGCCAGTGGGGATGTCCCCACTCTCAAATCTGTGGCACAGTGCAGACTGGTGCCAGATGAAGGCATCATGTTCTCCCCCAGGATGCATGGCACAGACATTGGTTATGCTCCCCCTGGCATCTCACACCACCTGGCAGTTGATGCTGGCATAACCCTTTCTGTTGATGTATGCTACACCATCCAGGCCAGGTGGCTTGCGGATGGCCACATGGGTGCAGTCAATGGCCCTGAGCACACCAGGCATACGTGCTACCCTGTGGAACTCTTGTATGTGTGCTGTGCGCTCCACCTGTGTGCTGGGGAAACAGATGTACTCCGCAGCATGTGGCAGCAGTGCACTGAGGAACTGTGTGAGTAGGCGTGACACGGCTGACTGGGTTACGCCTGTTGTATCCCCTGTTGGTCTCCGGAAAGTGGCCATAGTGAGCAGGTACATGACAGCTGTCACCTTTGTCTCCACTGACAGAGCATGGCTCCATCGTGTGGGTGCCTGCATCTCATCACTGCACAGCTCAAAGAGCTGCCTCAGGATTGCCTGGTTCAGGCGGTACTGGCCCACAATCTCTGTGTCACTGTAGTGCTCGAAGGTGGTGCGGGCTCAGTACCGCCTGTTAGGGGCATACCTCCGATGGGCCCTTCCACAGCCACCCCCCCACTGCCTGCCTTCACACACCTCTCATTACCACCTCCATCTGGAAGGTGGCACTGCCAATGTCCCTGGTTGGTGCCCCCCAGGCAGCTGTTATCCCATTCCCCCCACTGTCCTTTGTGATGCACCCCCTGCACTTGGTACACCTTCAGCCCTTGGCTGTCCTGCCTACTGCCAATGCCCTCAGTCCACTGTGGCACTTCCCTGTGTCTCCTGCACAGTGGCACAGGCTCCCCATTCCTGTCCTGTTCCTGTTTGTATGCAGATGTGCCCTGTTCTGCTCCTGCCCAGTCCCACTCACTGCTACCCTCTTTCCTGTTGCTGTCACCTTGCTCTCACCTTTGGCTTCCCTGTAGTGTTCTTGCACCTTTCTCTTGTTCCTTTTTATTTTGGATCCTTTCCACTGTCGTGCAACTTCCACTTGCTCCCCTATTGTGCATGGCGCATGCTGTTGAATATCACACTGCGCCATTTATTCATGGTTCCTCCCCCTACGGTTGTGCATGCATTCATTACCATTGCGCTCTTGCACATTGTGACGCGTGCGGCGCAGTCGCCTCCCACTGAATATCGCAGAATGGCACATTTTTGTACTTGCACTGGTGCATCTCTATTGCGCACGGCGCAACCCTTTTGAATATCTGGGCCCTGTTGTTAATATTTATACTCTAACTACCCTAATCAAGTTATTTTTAATGTATAAAAGTTAGTACAGTGTGTACTGTAAGCTGTCATGCATAACTTTGTGACTGACAGGTCATTCACAGTGATGTGCATGATACCTTACAGTACACACTGCAAGCCCATTGGTCAATACAGTTGACCAATGGACTTACAGTTTTACAGTAGCTGTCATTCACAGACACCTCTGTTGGTGGGCAGCCATGGTGGTATAAGTATGGGTTGTGCTGCCCACCAAGAGTGGGACTCTGCTGGGACATGGAGAGTGGGGTAGGTTGGGGTGCCAAACTGGGTATGTGGGGGTGGAAGGTCTGTTGAACTACTGGAGGGGCTTATGGATTGCCATTATGGGGCATGCATGGTGGGGATGGTGTGTTCTGATATTTCTCCTTTTTCACCACAGGGAGCAGCTTGCTAAAGGGGATGCAGGTGGGAAGTGGGGTACTGATATGTCACCTTTTTTGCTGCAGGGAGCGGCAATATATCAGGGATGCAGATGGGGAGAGGAGGTTCTGACTTTTCACCACATTCACCACAGGAAGTGGCACTATAATGTGGATGTGGGTGGGGAGGAGGGGTTCAGTGCATTTCCATGACTGCTGCAGGGAGCGGCAGTAGTATGGTGTCAAGGGCGGGGAGGGTGAGTGGGTGATGGTTGCCTACCATGGCAGTCATGGGTGCATCTAAGCAGTGTACAATCTCATAGCAAGTAACAGTGCATTCTGTTGGTGCAACCTGCTAGGGAGCATGCAAATTGGGCCATAATGACATGCAAAAGGCCCAACTGTGCATTGCAGCCTAATGGCCCCATTTGCATGTCCATGGTTGTGAATGGCGACTTTTGGCACAGTGCATCAGGAGATGCACTGCCCCTTTGTCTACCTAGCCTGACCAGGGGGTTGTGCTGGCACATCCATGGCTGGATGCAACTGTGATATTCACAGAGGGGATGCACTGGGAGCAACCCCCGGTGCATCTTCTGTGAATACCATAGTTTGTGTTTGGTGCATCTCATTTGCACTGGGGCATCCGAGATGTGCTGAGTACATGTCTTTTGTGAATCCTACCTAGGATTTTCAAACCTCTAATAGTGCACGATGTTAGCATGGAACATATCTGAATGCATCAGGAACATGGCATCTAGGGATGCATTCCAACCAGTCTGGAAAAACAACCTACATTAAATGTAAGCCACGACGTGATGCAGTGTGCCTGAAAGCAGCTTTCTCTGATGCTCCCTGCCTCTTCCTGCCAAAACTAATATTTTCAACTACAAAACTGATATCCTTTTTAACTTTAACGACCCTAAAGGCTTCCTAACTGAGTGCAGTGTCTGTGAGCTGATTTTGAGGGTGCTTGAAAGTGTTTCCAGAGGTAACATCGATGGAGGCTGAAATGAAAGCAGCTAGTGTGAAACACACTCCACCATCAACGCCTGAAAAGGCTTCCAAGAAGGCTAGAAACACTAATTCTGCTTCCTCCACTAAACAAAATGCTTCTGCTGCAGCTAATACACCATTAACTGAGGAGCGCTTCCTTCAAATTATGGAACCTTTTAAAGAAACACTACAGGAGATCTCAGGAGAAGTTAAATCTATCAGGAAGGACTTTGTAGACCTATCCAGGCAAGTTGGAGATCTGGAAACCAATGTCTCTTCAAAAGATCGATGGAGAAATACAGTTGATCCAGAGATTACCAAACTAAAACAACAAATACAAAAGTTGCAAGCTAAAGCTGAAGACCTTGAAGGGAGGAGCAGGAGGAACAACATTCTCATCCTGGGATTACCAGAGTCTGAGGAGGGAAATGATACCATCAAATTTGTCCAACACTTCTTAAATAAAGTCGTAGGTCCATCTCCAATTAATCAATCCTATCACATTGAAAGAGCCCACAGATCACTGAGGCCCAAACCTCCACCGAATGCCCCCCCGAGACCAATCATCATAAAATTTCTAAGTTATATTGAACGCCAGCACGTCTTAGCCAAAATCAAAGAACTGGACTCTGTGCAATGGTCTCATGTAAAATTTGAATTACCCAGGATTTACCTTTCCAAGTCCGGAAAAGAAGAACAACATTCCACCCAATTATTAAAAAGCTCATCGCGGCTGGTATCAGATTTAAAATGGTGTATCCGGCGAGGTTCGGGGTCTCCCTGGAAGGTAGCTGGCAGTACTACGAGGATCCGGAATATGCACTAGCCGACCTGTCGAAAAAGCTTCCTAACCTGTTTAAAGGAGACTGAAATGCTGGGACCTATTATCTGTTGTTGGAGTCATTAGCCTGTTCACTTCGTTAAAGTTTGAACATTTAATTTCTACGTTTTCCCCCGAGGTAGCGCGATGGTGCCTAGTTGGCTTACTTGATTCCTGGGGGGTTGAGTCCTGTTTGGGATGGATGGTTGGGGTGGGTCGGTGTAGGCCGCGAGGCCTAGGTGATTTAGCAGGCCCCGAAGGTCGGTAGCTCCACGTTGGTTGCGCTGGTCGGAGGCGGGAACAGGAAGTGCGGTTGTTGTTTCCAGGGGGAACTTTTAGTGCTCGGACCAGTTAGGTCCGCCCCGGTCTCTTCCGACGCGCACTTCCTCCCAATGGTTGCCCCGAGCCAGAACTGATCTCTAGAGGGACCGCTACCGACAAGCAACCTGTGGATCTACTTTCAGGTAAATTTTCATTTTGGAGGGGAAGCTCTTTTATATCATTGATGTGAAAGAGGGCGACCATGCGGCTTGAAAGCGAATCCTGGTGTAGTTTCACCGCGCCTGGGCTTACTAGGTCTAAGGGCCTGGCAGCCTGTGTTTTGTTTAATCTTTGGGATATCATCCCTGGCTTGGAGTTGGTGGGAAGGGGGGGAGCAGGAGGGGACCCTGCCTTTTAGAGCCTGTCTCACGACCGTGGATGGACTTGCAGACTACCAGGGCTACCCCATTCATGTAAATGCTGTGGCTGTAGTTCTGAATTTATGACTACGGGGATAGATGACTCTAGCCTTATTTCTGTTCGAGTCTTGTTTAATCTAGGGGTGATGCCATGATATCGGGGGGAAGGGGTTCTGTTCTTTACGATACTGTCTTTGTTTCTTTGTTGTTTTTGGACGGGGGAGGGTTTTGTATATAGTTGGCTGTATTTTTGGGGAGATTGGGGGGGTTGGGATTAGAACTGATGGGGCAGGTGTAAGGTCTCTTATTTTAATTGTTCTGGGGGCTGGAGCGGAGGTGATACATAATTATGCTATTCTGTGTTATTTTTTAGCACGCTCTACAAGAGTTTTTCCACTTCGATATCAATGTTTTGGATGGATTCGAGCTTTGTGCATGGGGGGGAGGGGGGAGGATGTCGCCGCCAAGGATTCCTCTGGGTGGGTTAATATACCAAGTTGCTTCCTAAGTCACTTGAGTACTAGTAACAATGGCATTAAGCCATATTAAATTTGCCACATGGAATGTGAGGGGTTTAAGGGAAATTTCGAAGAGAGGTCGGGTTCTACTGAACTGCTCACTATTAGGGGTTGACATACTTTTCCTTCAGGAGACCCATATTATGGTAACTGAAATGAATCTGCTAAGATTTAAGGGCTTTGCGCAGGTTTATGCATCAGGCCAATCAACTAATAGTAAGGGCGTGGCTATATTGATCAGACGGAATGTGCCTTTTGTGATGAAGAAGCATGTGCATGATCCAGAAGGAAGATATATACTTGTTCAGGGCACGCTATGTAATTTGGAGGTAGTTTTGGGTTCTATATATGGTCCTGTTGGAGGGGATCCCGCATTTTTGATGACCCTAGTTGGTTTGTTGAGTGTCTTTCTCCCTTCCAATTTTATTTTAGGGGGGGGATTGGAATATTGCACCTTTGTAGTGGCTGGACAGATCCGGTAGTGGCCCTAAAACCGAGTCACCCGCTCAGCTAGCTCTCGCTGATTTGCGCTCGTTGCTGGGGCTAGAAGATCCTTGGAGGATTCTTAACCCCACGTCTAGATCTTACTCCTTCTACTCCCCAATGCACAGTTCGTGGTCCCGGATAGACTATATTTTAGTGAGCACTAGCTTATTATCTAATATCTCTTCTGCCAATATAGAGCCTATAGTTATATCTGACCATGCCGTGGCATGGATTAAACTGTTTCCGGGTCCCGCAGGTCAGCGAGACACTATCTGGAAGCTCAACAATCAGATTTTGAAAGATGAGCGGATTACTTCATCTTTCAAAACACTGATTTCGTCCTTCTTGGAATTCAATCAGTCGATAGATATGATTTAATTTGGTGCTCACTGAAATGTTTCCTCAGGGGGTGAATTCATTAAGGAAGCCTCTAGGCGGAAGCGAGTAAGGGTAGAGAAAGTTAATTCTTTGGCTAGTCGAATTAAGGATGCGGAGGAAGAACTCTCAGCTTCTTACTCTCAGGGGGCACTGGAGAAGTTGTACAAGCTTAAAGATGAATACGAAGACCTAACCAGGGAGAGAACAGAATATGCCATATTGAAATCCAAAACAAAATATCTCGAACATGGGGAGAAGCCAGGCAGAATTCTAGCCCTAAGGCTTAAAGAAATGGAGAACTCGAGGCTGATTCCCAGTATTAGGGCCGGGGATGGCTCTATTAGAACCAGTCCGCGGGACATTGCTGGGGTCTTTGAGAACTTTTTCAGGAATCTTTACAAGACTGAAGCTTCTCCGGTATCTCCTACGAGTATATCAGAATTCCTTGAGAATTCCCCTCTTTCTAGGCTTGACGCTAGTCAGAGTGATCTATTGTTAGACCCCATAACTTCCAAAGAAATCATAGGGGCCATTCGTGATCTGACTCTAGACAAAGCCCCTGGCCCAGACAGTTTTTCCCCAAATTTCTATAAAACCTTTTGTTCGGAGCTTACTCCTCCATTATTAAGGTTATTTAATTACATCCTCTCTTCCGGATCTTTAGACCACTCCTTATTAGAAGCAACTATCATTCTAATCCCCAAATCCAATAAATCAGTCTTAGATCCCGCTAATTATAGACCAATTTCCCTACTCAATTACGATGTTAAGATCTTAACTAAGATTCTTTCGTTAAGAATTAAACGAGTATGGCAGATGCTCCTTAGTGCGGAGCAAGTGGACTTTGTGCAGGAAAGATCTGCAGCTGACCATATAAGGACCCTTGCACACATCTTTCATGCCGCTCAAGACTCTCAACTCCCTATGGCTCTAGTAGCCTTAGATGCCGAGAAGGCTTTTGATCGGGTGAGTTGGGAATTTCTGTGGGCTACCCTGCATAGAATGGGCTTCCCGGCGCAATTTATCCAATGGATTAAAGCGATCTATAGCTCTCCCTCAGTGAGAGTCTACTGCAATGGGGTACTCTCTCCCAGATTTCCCTTATACTCTGGTACTCGCCAGGGTTGTCCGCTGTCACCGTACCTTTTTAATCTCTACCTAGAACCCTTACTGGTGCGTATCAAGTCCTCATCTGATATTAAAGGCTGTACTATCAGACAGCATTCACTAACTATCTCTGTGTTCGCAGATGATATTTTGTTGCATCTTGCGAACCCAGTTCAGTCTATCCAAGGGGTACTTAAAATCATTACTCAATTTGGGGCGGTTTCCAATTACCGGCTGAATTTATCTAAATCTGAAATTGTTCCGCTTAATTCATGAGTCTTCCAGGCGGAGGTAGCTCAATTTGGCATGAAATGGTCAGCCAACCACCTTAAATACTTGGGTATATACCTAACGCGAGACCTTTGTACAACTAAGAAACTTAATCTGGAAGATCTAATGCATCGGGTCAGGAGCAACCTTAATAGATGGTCAACCTTGCCCCTAACTGTAGGTGGGAGGATTAGTGTGATTAAGATGAATATACTTCCGCGTCTTTTTTACCCTTTAAGTTTCTAAATATATAGTTACGAAATCTTTTTCCAAAAGATTCATTCCACCATAGTTAAGTTTATTTGGAAGGATAAGCAACCAAGAAGGTCTTTTCCAAACTGTGTGCACTTATGTGTTAATGGGGACTTCGTCACCCAATTTGATCTTTACTATAGAGCCAGCCATTTGCGAAAATGAGTAAATGGATCTGTCCACCTCAGGGTCTCTATAAGCCTAAGTGGTTGCAGATTGAAAGTGAGCTCCTCAAGAGCCTTAATATAGATCCCCAATCTTTGTTCTACTGCAACCTCTCAGTGCTTCCAAGTCAGGTAAGTAGCTCCGTGATCGGAACCTCAGTGAAGGTCTTTAACCAGCACTGTAACTCAGTTGGAATTAACAATTCCAAAGACCCGACCCAACCCTTAGTTTCTAATCCTAATATTAAGTTGGGCTCATGTTGGCTGACCCCCTCCTGGTTGCCACAAATTAAGGATTGTGTGGTGGAAGACTTTTACTATCAGGATTTCCTATGTCCCTCAGGTGAGTTGATGACCAAATTCACTATTCCTTCACAATACATTTTTAAATTATACCAGTTAAGGCACCTCATAGTTAAAGGTTTTGGTCCGGTGAAAGCGCTGTCCGGTCTTCGGCCTTTGCTGGACCTGCTCAAGTCCCTGGCAAATGAACCCCACAGTATAGCTAAATGTTATGCACAGCTTCTTCTTTGCAAAATACCCAAAGCCTTGCCAGGTTCCAAGGTGTGGGAACCACTGATTGCCAATTATCTTTCACCCTGGAAACAGGTGTGGACAGATTTGAATAGGTTCCTTTCCTTGGACAGGTATAGGCTTACACAATATTACATAGTTAACAACATGTACTATACTCCGGCAAAACTTTTTACATTTGGGAAAATTAACTCCGCCACTTGTACAAGGTGTGGAGAAAACCAGGGGGATATACTGCACATTTTTTGGACCTGTAAAAAGGTTGCTCCTTTGTGGAAATGCATTCAAGACAACTTAGATCCCTTGTTAGGTTTAAAGGACTTATTCACACCTGAAATCTGTATACTGGAGGTCTATGTTAACATTGTGAAGGAAAAGAAATACCACATAGCTCTAATTTCAATGGCGGTCAAAAGATTAATTCTTCACCACTGGTTAGACCAATCCGAGATCGTCTATCAGGATTGGATAGCAGAAATGTCCCAATGTTTTAAAGTTGAAAAACTGGTTGCTAGTTACAGGCATGCTCTGCCTGCCTTCCACAAAAAATGGGGTAAACTATATGCCCTATACCTCCACTAGGATTCCATCCGGGGTCTCTTAGAATTCCCTCCCCTTTATTATAGGTCTTAGGCCATCTGACCTGGCCAGTGTCCCTTGTTGGGTCCCCTTAACCCCTGTTTACACTTAGGTACTGTCTGTTCTACTGAGGTCCTTGGGTTATTGGTGGCAACATCCTCCCAGGGGAAGGGGGGAGGGGGAGGGGGTTTGTTCTTTTCTTCTTTGTACTGTTTTATTTCTTGGTTGTGTTGTTCCTTATCATTTTTGTGCTACCGAGCTATTGGTTATGGAACATGTTAATGTATACTCATGTTTTGGTCTGTTAAAACTAATAAAGCATGAATTTCAAAAAAATGTAAGCCACATGCATGAAAGAAAGCTTGTGTTACTGTTCTAGCACAAAATCAAGTACCCCACCTTCCCTCTACTGTTGCACCCCACTTTGCAGATATGCTGTCTGTTTGCTGCAGTGTCACTGTGGTCAGAAACTGCATCACTTACATATTGTTACTTCACACAATAGGGAACCATTATTAGGTCCTTGTATATATTGATACTTGGCACTAGGTGCCAATGATGGAGAATTTAACAGAGGTTTGAAAATCCTGCCCTGCAGCTTTTATATTTATAGTGTTGGACCTGGAAAATTCCACATCCAATCCCTTAATAAAGGCAATCTTTATAAGAGCAGGAACACACCAATCAGTTGCATTGTAGTTTAGTCATGCACAAGTACTCTCATATTACTATGATGACAAAAATTGTGCAAATCTGCATATACATAGCCAAGCAGCATTAACTTGGAGAATATTTATTTATTTATTTATTTTTATTTTAGTCTTTGGTGACCGGGTAAGGGCCATTAGGCACAAGTGCCTGTTTTCAGGGGTGACCTGGGAGCACTGGGTGGTTAAGTGACTTGCTCAGTGTCACACAGTATGCAAGTGGAGGTTGTGAGAATCAAACTCAGGTCTGGTCTGCTGGATGTACCAAGCTTCTTCACACCTCATTCCTCTAACCTCTAGGCTATACTACCAGCCCTGAATAACATTTAATGTAATACAAAACATCAAATGTCAAAGTTATGAACACAAAATAACATCTGTAAGAAAATGTAGAATACCATATACAATGCAAAGATGTTTTTTCTTGTAAACAGGCATGATAACAAATGTATCAATACTAGGCTATTAGACTCAAAGTGCTGTCAGACATATATACATATTTACAATACTGAGTCAAAGTTTGGTGGTTATTCTATTCATGGCAAGTAAAACAATGACTTTCAGTAACATATCATACAACTATCAATCTATATGGTTGGACTTTGCTATGAACCATATGACAGTGGTCAAGCAACAGTCATGCAGTGGTTCAGTATTGTATCTCTACATGGGCCAAGATATGTCTTACTTGCTGACATATTACTGCAGTCCACCACCATCAAGTCTGCTTGGACAATGCACATGTCATTTTTGTAAGCAAAGAGATCAAGGTCACTCTTGTAGAGCATAACAGCAAAAGGAATATTACTTTTAACTGTCAGCAAGTTGCAGTTCTATTTGCAATAGTTACATATGACTCTCTCATGTTTGACAATAACAACTGAGATACTGCAAAATATGTTGTACTGTTTCCCTAGTCCACAGACAGTAAAAGTACTAGTTCAACAAAGTATGACATGCTTTATTGCAAGCGAAACATATGTAAAAAGTGAAGATGGTACAGAATAGTACTGACACATGGAGTATACACTTCAGTCAGCTTGCGTATAGCAGTACAGATAACTACAAGTAAGAGAACCAATGGGGCATTGTAAATGTTTCCTATCATGCCTTGCATACTATAGTTATTTGCATTCTATTACTGGAAGGGCAGCAGGGGGAGATTAAGTTGTGAGCAGACTGTGGTTAAAGTTTACCAGGCATGCTTTTTTCCTGCCCAAGTAGATGAGTTGCATGCTTTGCAGCCTCTCATCCCATTACAATAACCATTATGCATGATCACTCACAGCATACGGTAGCAGTAAGTCGCACTACAGCTCTGAGCAGGTGACAGACCTCCCTGTGATCTGCCTTAGTACTGTGCTACATGAACAGTGGATAGTAAATACTGTACATCACATGGCAGTATCCACACAACATAGTAGTTGTTGCACTGGGCAACATCCATGCACTACATGTACAGCTCTGTGCACAGACATACAGAAATGCTTGGATACAGCGTGCTATCATTGCTGAGCAACAGTAAGTTACCACAACACAGTGAAAATGACAGTAAAACAAAAAAAAAACAATGCTACAGTGTCACATCTGAGAGGCTTCCTCACTATAGTTACTCTTTAGTGCATTGCACTATATCCACTTTGCATAGAATGATTACATAGAAACACAGAACCTGTTGGCAGATAAGGACCATACTGCTCACCTAGTCTGCCCATTTCCCTATTTGGTTTGGCAATCCCTAGTCTTATCTGGACTACCTTTCCCCTGCTCTGCTGCACAACATGGTGCCTTTATGCTTATACCATGCACTTTTGAATCCCTGTACTGTTTTCACTTCCATGGTAGACTGTTTCAGGGATCCACTGCCCTCTCTGTGAAAAAATACTTCCTAGCATTCCCCCTAAGCCTTCCTCCTTCCAGTCTCATGTTATGTCCCCTTGTCCTTGTGCACTTTTGTCTCTGAAATATGCTCCCCTCCTGTACCCTGTTTATTCCGCTAAGGTATTTGAAAGTCTCTATCATATCCGTTGTCTCTCCCTTCTCTATTCCAGTGAATAGATGTTTAGTTCCTTGAGTCTTTCCTCATAAGGTTTGTGGTTCAGTCCACGTATCACTTTTGTTGCTCTTCTCTGGACTGCTTTCATTCTGTCCTTCCTGAGATGCGGCCTCCAGAACTGGACACAGTATTCCAGATGAGGCCTCACCAGTGATCTATACAGTGGCATCACCACTTCACTCCTCCTACTGGTTATGACCCTTCCTATACACCCAGCATTCTGTTTGCCTCCCCCACTGCTTTTTGACATTGTTTGGCTGACTTCAGGTCATCAGATATGATAACCCCCCATGTCTCTCCCTCCTGACTTGTGGTGGCTACAACCTGCACCCACATCCTGTATTCCTCTCTTGAGTTTCTGTGTCCCAGGTGCAATATCTTGAACTGCTTAGCATTGAAACCCAACTTATGCATTTTTCAGAATCTTAGGCAATCTTTCTCTCATGGTACTTACTGTATAACATAAGGCTTGTGATGAAATATAATAGTATGCTTGTCAAAGTGAGTGCCTGGGAATATAGTTCTTCCAGCAATGAAGCCAGTGATTGGTGTGTTACCTTTCAATCCTTGTGAGTTAAATCGAGGAAACACAATCATGATGTAATCACTAGACTGAGTGACCTGCAGACAACATATGGTACTTCGACCACATCTGCGATACTCCTAGTCAATTTTTGCATCTCTAAACAATCTGAGGGATTTCACAGATATTTTATCTCGAATGTACACAGATAGCCATAGCATGTCATTTGTCAGTTGTATTTCTATGTATCCACATGACAAACGTGTACTTACAGACATAGGCCCCACTATTCAAAGGGGTTGCACCTGGTGCAACAGAGATGCACTGGCGCAACTGCATAAATGCACCTGGGGCTATTTTCAAAGGGTGGAATTGCACTGTGCAATTCCCAATGTGCTACAGTGCAAAGATAAGATGTGCTGCGCATCTCCAGGGGACGTGCCCATGCATATGCGGCACGTCCTGATATTCAGCCCGGGATGTGCGGTGCATCTGCCAGCACATCCCAGAGTTGTGCTGCATACATGGGCACAAAGTTGAGCCCATAAAAAATGGCTCAACCGGTAGCCACCCACAGGTGAGCTGCTGTAGTGCAGGGCCCAACACAACAGCCACCAGCCCTGTCTGGCAATCCCCCAGAACATTGTCCACAGTACCCACATTATGTCCTGGCAGTCTAGTGGGTCCCCCCCACCCAGTACCCTGATCCTCCAATACCTAATAACAAGACTTTCCCTGGTAGTCTAGCAGTGTCCCCAACCCGCCAGGTACCCTGATCATAATAAAAACATATGTTGCCCATTCCCTAGTATTCAAGTGGACTCCCCCACCCTGCCAAGTACCCTGATCATAATGAAAAAATTAAATTTCCTGTTCCCTGGTAGTCTAGTAGTCTCCCCTGCCACTCCAGGAACTCCAATCATAATGAAAAATAAATTTCTATTCCCGGTAGTCTAGTGGTTCAATTACCCCATTAGGTACCCTGATCTCAGGAGCATCAAGCAATCCTTTCCTTGAGTCAGCTTCACATTCCATGATCCCCCACCTGTGCCCCCAAGTCATCGGTGGGCAGCAAACCAACCTGCACACCTCCATGGTTACCTGCTGAATGACAGATTACAGCATGAGCTTGCAAGTTCATTGGTCCACACTGTTGACCAACGGGCTTGCAATGTACTGTAACAGTCATTCACATTTGTAATGTAATCTGTCATTCGGTGGGCAGCTGCGGAGGTGTGGGTGGGTTTGCTGCCCGCTGATGACCTGGGGGAGTGGGGTGGGATGGGGTTCTGTGTGGGTGGGGGGGTGCCACTAGACTACCAGGGAGTGTTTCACTTTGATGTTCTTGGAGACTGAGGTACCTGGTGGGGTGGGGGAACCACTAGACTACCAGGGAAAGGGAAATGTATTTTTCGTTATGATCAGGGTTCCTGGCTGGGTGGGGGAGAACACTAGACTACCAGGGTATGGGGAATTTATTTTTTCATTACAGTCAGGGTACCTGGCAGGGCAGGTGGACCACTTGACTGCCAGGGATCATATTTTTGTTGCACTGTAATAGAATTGGGGTATGGAGCGGGGAGTGGGGCACTTCTGGGCTACTGTGAACAGCTCTGCATGTTGTGCAGGGGCCAGGTGCACGTCACCAGCCAGTCCTGCACAACTCATGCAAATTGGGCCAAAATTACATGCAAATGGCCCCATTTACACCTTGCATGCATTATGACTCCATTTGCATATTTGGGTCTGAATATCAGGAATATGCACCCGGTGTATCTCTGATGAGCTAATACATTTCCCATTCCAGGTATTCAGACCTGTCAGGGGCATTCGCCAGTGCACTGTATTTGTGCCAGTTGTATTTTTTGATGTATTCAGATGAGATGCTCCATGGCACATCTCTTCTGAATATATCTCTTTTGTGCTCCGGCACAACTCACTTGCATGGAGCAACCATTTGCGCCATTACCAGGTGCATGTTTAAATATCTAGCCCCTAGTTTACTGTGAAGCACTGTCTCAGTGGACTATCATCATCAGCCAAACAGTTCATGATACCCATCATGAAATTACTGACATCTTGTTGTGCATTGTCACCAAACATCCTCTGTCTGGTAGCCCATGACATGGGCTTCGGTGATTGGGCACCTGCAATAACGATGACCCAATCCCCAGCGCATGTCATTGGGGCTAGAAGTAGGGTATGGTGACCGGATGGGGGGGGTCGGTGGATGTTGCTATAATATGCGTAAGGGGGGAGCGAGCATGCACAGGGGCGGGAGGGATTGTGAGGGGTGGTGCTGTGGTGGGTTGCCGAGCTGACCCCATGGTGTGGTGAGTGGGTTGGCAGCACTGGTGGGCAGGGTTCTGGGTTTGGGTCTGGGCACTGGTGCATTTTTGTTGTGCCCAGCCAAACTTTGTTTAATGCTTTTCACTCCTCCCAACATGCACCCCGAAGTTGAGAATCCTAAGTAGGGGACTGGGGCAAACCCTGAATAAAACATTAAAAACCAAGTCCCTGGTGCCATTTTGCTGTGCACTGGGGAGTCAGAGTGCTGAAACTGATTTTCAGCACCTTGACTTTGCGATAACGGCGATCATCTTAAGTCTTTCGCCGTTATCACATAAACCCCTGTCCAGGAAAACTTGTCAGAATTAACCATAGAGGTGTTAGACTCTGCAAGCTTTGTACTTCTTGACTGCCCCTTATCACTCTTTTCAGTGCCTTGGAAAGAGTTGTTGACTTTGAAGCAGTCAGTAACTGAACAAACTCTGGCATATGCAACAGAACTTGCATTGTGGAATTTGCAAAGCAGTTCACCCCAGTACTATTGTCAAACACTGGCAACTTCTCAAGACCAATGCACTTTTTTGCAGGTGGTGACCTGAGTTCATCACTAAGTGACTGTTTTCCATGGGCAGCAGATGGAGAAGACACAGAGCTTTTACCCTTTTTTTTCTTTTCAGTGTCGGTGTTGTGTCCATAGACACATCTCACATGGTTATGTTTCTAGGCACAGGAATTGGGTTTTCATTCAATTGGTATAGGGTATGTAGCCAGTTCTGTTCCAGAATGCATTTCACATCAGCATGAACCTTGTTCTCTGCAAGGTTTACAATACACAGACCTGCAAGAGTTCTGACACATGACTCAGTGACATGTGACATGCCATCTTTAAAGATTCTCATACCTATATCAATGATTGCGCTATGAAGGCTAAGTCCTTGAGCTTTGTGAATAGAGACAATGTAAACCAAACAGAGTGGGAGTTGTTTAGGTGTGGCATATATGTCCTTCACAATCTGAAACTTCACAGTGCATCTGCCAATGGTAACAGGACTGTCATAGCTGCCAAATTTAACAGTCGCCAGGTTCACAAATGTCTTCTGCACATTTTTCTGGAAATCAACAGTGTAGCCCATCACCTCATTAACTAGGCTGTGATTGAAATTAAGGTTCCTGCGTAGCATTACACATGCATTTTTAGACTGTTAAAGCTGCTTCTAACCCGGCAGTTTGTGACACATCAGATGTTTTTTTTTTATTCAAATGTTATTGAATTTTTTATCACATCTTACATACCTTCAGTAAAAACAGTGGAAATTACAGATATGGTAGTAAAAACAACAAACCCCAGAAAATGCCTTCTCCCACTTGCCCCCACCTACCCCCCTTATCTTCCCCTCCCACCCACTCACTATGTGCTAATGTTGACAATAAGCAGAAGTTTATTAGGGGTACATAAAGACTATACAAGTCATGACCATGATAATGAGAAACTGGTTAATTGACAAATCAATACATTTGTAATGAGTACAAGACGTATGAAGTTTCCCATCTCTTCTTATATATATTCAATCGATTACTGAGACGGCCATCATTCTCTCCACACATAAACTGAAAAGTAGTTCCTGTAGCCATTCTGAGTAAGTAGGTTGGAGAGAGTCCTTCCAATGTTTTAAGACTATTTTTTTAACAGACATGGCTGTCATTGTGATGTGATAGTTCCTAACCATAGGTGGAAAGCCCCCAAAAAATCCCCTAGCAGACACACCTCAGGTGTAAAATAGGCCTGGAGGCTAAGAAGGGGATCCATTTTGGATTTGATGGAATCCCACTGGGGATATATTTTTGCACACTCCCAGAATATATGGTATAGGGTACCCGGACTTTGTTGACATTTGGTACATAATGGGTTTTCTGCTCTACCCATTTTATGTAATCTATAAGGGGTGAGATACATGTAATTTAGGAATTGCATTTGCATTAGACGTAATCGGTCCTGTGTGATAAGTCTGTGGGTGGAATCCCAGATCTTAGGCCATTTTGAATTTATATTGGGGAATAATGAGTTCCAATAAAGAGAGGTGCCATCAAGTTTCAGGAATACTAAGGGAAACAGCAGAGTATAGAGGGATGACACTGCATGTGGGGCCGAGGCAAGGGTTCTGCCTATGGGAATCCATTCTGATGGAGTGTCCTTAATAGAATCTTCCCTGAAATAAATTATAAGCATGTGTCTTAGTTGGAGGCTTTTAAATGCCCAAGTGTTAGCAAGACCAGATTTAGTTAAAATTTCAGTGGTGGACAACCATGTTTTGGTGGGACTTCAAAAGTCTTGTGCTACACAATAAAGTGGGAGCGAAATTCAGTGAGCAGGAATTGACTTCCCTCCTATCTTAAAATTTGGATTTAGACAAATGGGCTGTGAAAGATCCTGGGTGGGATATTCAAAGCAGTTGTGCATGGTACGAGTGAGATGTACCAGCGCAATAGCGGACATGCACCAATGAGCAATATTCAGCAGGCGACATTGTGCAGCACATATTGCAGTGTGCCAATGCGCAACCCTAATGAATGCATGCAAAAGTGCAAGGGGCGTAGCCATGAATAAGTTGCACAGTGTGATACTCAACAGCAAGCTGGACGGAGCAAGCTGAGCGAACAGGACATGCGAGTGCAAAGCTGAGCCTATAAAGGATGGAGCAAGCAGGAGACAGAGGCTTGGGCTAGGGAAGCAAGGGTGAGAGATGGAGAGAGACAGACAGAGAGAGAGAGACAGAGACAGACAGAGACAGAGACAGAGAGAGGGCCAGTGGCCAGGCAGGACAGCAGCAGGGGTGAAGAACAGGCACAGAGGCAGGAGGTGCAGCAGGCTGTGGGACAGGGAGTGTGACCCAGACTGTGCCTGTAAGCATGAGCTGACCAGAGTGTGTGTGTGGGTCCCCAACACAGGAGTGCACCCAGTGCAGGGGTCCAGGCAGCAGCACACAGCCGGGGCAGCCCAGGGAGTCAGACTCAGGGGTGGCAGGACAGGCCAGGCCATGGCCAGTGCAATATTCCAGATGGAGGTGGTAATGAGGGCTGTGAGGAGGCAGGAGGATGAGCGATGCAGCCGTGGAAGGGCCTGGTGGCAGTATGCCCGGAACAGGTGGTACCGTGCCCACACCACCTTCGAACAGTGCAGTGACACCGAGATTGTGGGCCAGTACCACCTGAACTGGGTGATTCTGAGACAGCTCTGTGAGCTGTGCAGTGATGAGATGCAGACACCCACAAGACGGAACCACACCCTGTCAGTGGAGACAAAGGTCATGGCTGTAATGTGCTTGCTCACCATGGACAACTTCCATAGACCAAATGGGGCCACCACAGGCATAACCCAGTTGTCCGCATCACAGCTCCTCACACAGTTCCTCAATGCACTGCTGCTACATGCTGCAGAATACATCCACTTCCCCAGCACACAGGCGGAGCGAGCAGCAAACATGCAGGAGTTCCACAGGGTTGCACATATGCCTGGCATGCTAGGGGCCATTGACTGCAGACACATAGGGATCCGCACACCACCAGGGCTGGAGGGGGTGGCCAACATCAACAGGAAAGGCTACCCCAGTGTCAACTGCTAGGTGGTGTGTGATGCCAAGTGGCGCATAATCAATGTCTGTGCCACACACCCTAGTGGAGCACATGATGCCTTCATCTGGCACCAGACTGCACTATGCCACAGGTTTGAGAATGGGGACATCCCCACCGGCCACCTAGTAGGTGAGTATGCAGCTGGAATCGGCAGCCCTGCACAACGGGGCAGGGTGTGGGGGGGAGATGCTATGCTGGGGGTGTAGCGGGTCTGTCTGTGTAGATGGGGAGGGCAGCCACACAGACCAAAGTGCTAACCCATCATGTCCCCACACAGGTGACAGTGGATACCCACTCCGGCCCTGGCTGCTCACCCTGTACCGGTGCCCGTTGACCCTAGTGCAGGAGAGATTCAATGAGGCACACGCCAGCACATGGAACATCACTGAGCGTGTGTTTGGACTGCTGAAGGCACGGTTCCATTGTCTGCACAGGTCTGGTGGTGCCCTACAGTACAGCCCCTCGAAGGCCTGTGGCCTATTCTTGGCCTGCTGTGTGCTACACAACATGGCCACTGACCATGGGATAGCTGTCAAGGTCGAAGAGGGGAACAGCAATGGGGACGACACGGATGCCGGGCCACACACTGGTGGGCAGCTCCCCCCAGATGACGGGAACCCTGGCTGCACAGGATGGCCCAGCAGCACTGGGACACCATTGCAGAGGAACACTACGGTGCACGCAAGGTAGGTGAACATGACCACACACATGTTCTAGGGACCAGGGCACAGTATACAGGCATGCCTGGCTGGGCCCCACAACAGCCACGGTTGGAGGGCAATGTTGATGGACATGGGATAGGACACCGTGGAAGCACCCCTTATGGCACTGTGGACCCCACCCACACAGCCCCACACACCACCACACACACACAAGCACAGTCATATGGGCATCCACACATGCACACCCCGAAGCCACCAATGGGTGTGTGTCAAACGTTGAACGCCAGTGCACAGTGGTGGCCGGTGATGTGATGGCATCATCATGCACATGCCATGGTGGCCAGTGGCTGGGTGGGTGTGCACAAGGCGGGCATGTTGTGTGGTCCATGGACCGCATGGCCCCGGTATGCACATGCACACATCACACCACTGTGCATACAGGGCTCCAGCAGGCAGCGGACAGGGATGGTGGTGGATCATGACCGCCGAGCAGTTGCATGTCCACCACGGACATGTAGATGGGCCCGTCGAGACCGCCCAGCAGACGTAGTCTGTGTTGCGGCCACAGGGGGTGTCACAGATGTACCCCCAGGTGTGTCACTGTGGGTATGTGACCGGTCAATCATAGGCATCTGCAGGCCCTCAAACAGGCCCGCTCCAGGCATGTTCAGAATGCCCACAGTGGATCCCAGTGACAACAATGCCAGGGTTGCACGATGCCAGGACCAAGTGGTGGAGAATGCACTCCGCGGTGACTGCTGTGGACGGCCCTGCACCAGGGTGGCCAGTGGTGCTAGGCCAGCTGTGACTGCAGCAGTGAGCCGATCCAGGCCTGAGGTCATGTCCTCCCGCATGCATGTGGCCTCGGCCAGGAGTTGCTCAAAGTCCCGGTCATGCCTCCCTGCTGACTGGGGCAGCTCAATGCGGAGTGCACACGCCCCTGCCACGACCTGCATCTGTTGCTCAACGGATGCACGGAGCAAGCATATGTGCTTGGTCAGAAGGTTGACACCCTGGGGGTCTTGGGCATTGCGCTGACCCACGGGAATTGTACAACCCTGCGGCATGGTCCCCTGCACAGTTTGGGGCTGCACAGCAGGGTCCCCTTGGGCTTGTACTGTCTGTGGTGCAATGACAGTGGCCACTCCACCCAGACCCCCCTTGGCACCATCCTGCTGCTGCTGCCCCTCTTTCCGCTGTACACATGACGGCGCCGGGGTGGCTGCTCTACCACCACCACACAGTATGGTCTGCACCACAGGTACGTTGTCCACCGCCTCACTGGGCGGTACAGCTGGAGGGTCGACAAGTGCCACCTGGGCACCATCAGTGCTGCCATGTACTGTGCATGGTAGGGGTGCCTCCCCCCAGTTGGCATCACCATTGTCCAGGATAGCACTCATGTCATCAACAGACCCGGACCCCGCACCGATCAGTGTCTCAGCATACTGGACACCATGGCTGGCATCCCACTGAAACACTGCCTGGGCCTCATCTGCACTACAGGCATCTGGTCAGACAGTGGGGAAGAGCTGGCGGTGGTCCAGACCCCGGACTCCAGTGGAGGTGGATGGGTGCTCCTCCAGGTCCACGACAGCACCCAAGGTGGGCACTGCCACCCCTGTAGCTGCATGCAGGTGCTCAGGATTTGTAAGGGAACACATACACGTTAATGCCGCCACCACGCACCACTGTCCTCCTGCACCCCTCACTCCCATCCCCATGCACCGCTGTACTTACCATGCAGCGATGGGCTTCTCCCTGTCTGGAATCCACCACTGGGAACACCCTCAATGGCACTGCGCCACATGGTCGCCGCCATCAGCTCCTCCTGTGGTGTCAGCTGTGGCACCTTAGGCTGTCCACCACCTGTGGCAGCATGTGTGGCCCAGATGGCAGCCACCTTCTCCTTTATCTGCCTCTGGTCCATGCCCACCTTTTTCTTGCACTCCTGTGCTGACCTCTGATGGCTGCCCTGCAGGTTCACAGCCCTGGACACTCCTTCCCATGCCTCCGTCTTCACCTGCGGGGTGCCTCTGGAGCCGCTCAGAAGGGGTTTCTGGTCCAGGTATGCATCATAAAGGGTATCGCACTCTGCCCTTGTGAAATTGGACCGATGCCTCCATGCAGGCCCCTGATCCTCAACCTCCTCGTGCTCCGACATGCTCTTTCCTATGGGTGAGGACATGTGGTTAGTGCTGGCTGACACACACAAGGTGCCCCCCCAATCCTCTGTCCCAACATGCCCACTGCCTGGTGTCTTACCTGTGAAGGATGCAATACTCGTCTGGTGCCTGTGCAGTCCCATGGTACCTTTATAGTGCATCATATGCAAATGAGGGAATGCATAACTTTAATGAAATGCAAATGCCTCCGATGCACCGTGGATATGCTGATCAGCTCATCTGCACATGCCTGCTGAATATTACGGAATTGCGCATGGTGCATTGGAGATGCGCATGCTCAAGCCATGGCACAACTGTAGGACATGTGCAGCCCACCTGGCACAGCGCATGCACGCACTGATGTTGTGTACGTCGGTAGTGCTTCCTACGCACAGTGCACTGTATGTGGTACAGCACTGTGCCTCTATTGGGCATGTGGTGCATGTGCGCTGTATGCCCTATAGCACCCGTGCGACATTGGCTCATGGCCCATGGGGCACACTGGACCCTACAGTGCACCATGCCTTCTGTGCCGTGTCGCACTGTCATGCACAGTGTGTGCATGCTGACCTTTGACCCCTATGTGTGTCCCTTGACCCCCAGGTGCCCATGACATGTGCCAGCACTACCCCAGCTGTATCTCGCAGCGATGAGGCATGTGCAAATGGGGATGGCAGTGCATCGCCAGGCGAGTCGCACAGCCATTGCACGTGCGTCTCGCACACTCCTGGGTGCCATTTTGGCTCAGTGGTGCAGATTGCAGCATGCCTCACAGGAGCACACCAAGGGCACCCAGTTGAAGCCAGGTTAAGCTGGAGTCTCATGTTGGCACCCTATTTGGGCAGGTGCCCCTGGACTGGCCACGCACAGAGGTGTGGCAGGGGGTGGCCAAGAAGTTAGAATGGGCCACTGGGTCACAGCATAGTGGGAAGCAGTGCCACCACAGGTATGGGGACCTGCAGAGGAGGGATTCAGACCTGCTAAGGACACTGCAGGCATGCGTCTGGAGGGGTGCCATGCCACGGCCAGGTGAGTGCACATTTCCACAACTGTGCCTTGTCGGTGTTCTGTGGGGTGCCAGCCCATGTCACGCCATACTGCTGGGGGTGGGGGGCTGTGGCTGGGAATACCACTGGCAGTGGCAGTGCACCATAGGTGTGCTCTGTCATGGCAATACCACTGTGCAGGGACATGGGGTATACTGTGCTGGAGGGAGGTGGGGTGCATGGGTTGCTGCCTGGTGCTGATGTCTGCCTCTCACTGTCTCCTTACTAGGCCTGAAGATCGGCACAGAGCCAGGATGGTGGGAGCATCTGCCAGATGGCAGCAGGTCAATGGTGGCACATGGGCAAGGGATGCTGGCCATACGGAAAGTGTTGGCGGACTGGCGCCAGTCATGCCGCAGCATGCAGGTAGGCACTATGTCGGTGTACATTGTTGTGTGGGATTGGGGTGGGCCACAGCTCCCCGTGCACAAAGCCATTACAGCCATGCATTGCTGACGTGGTCCATTGCACCATGCCATGCCTTTTGCATGTGTGTGTGGCCACTGCGGGTGGGATGTGGGTGCATCTGGGTCCCAGCCAGGCCACTGCCATCCCCCCACAATGGCCATTTGCCTGGCAGACATGGTTGTGGCATGCTGTGCATGGCTGGTGGTGGTGTGCAGTGCTGTGCATGGCTGTGGATGGTCAGGATGGTGGCTTATGTGGCCACGCATGCTGTGGATGGCTGTGTGTCTACTACAGGGAACATGTCACCACTGTCCACTGCACATGGTGGATGGGCCACAGTCATATGGACGTGCACTCATCCATGTCCCCTCCATTGTCCTAGGTGTCCATCAAGTGGATGTCCACACCAGGCTGCTGGAGAGGATCCTGAGGGTCAGCACGGACAACCTTACAGTGGCCCTCATCATTAGGCAGGCCCTGTTCAGGCCACAGAGGTGATGATGGACAAGGCACCAGTAGGGCGTGAATGTCACGTGAGGCCCATTGGCCTGCATCACCCTCCCTTCCCCTGACCCCCTTCCCTTCCTCCACTGTACCCTGCCTAGCCACATCACCTGTCCCCCCGCCCCCCTTCCACAGCATACCATCTTGATTGTGGCCTCTCCGTGCCCTGCGCCCTATCCATGTTCCTCTGTATATAGTTTCTGTTTTTTGTTACTTTTAATACACTTCTATTTTGGTAGCCATCCATGTCCATGTCTGCTTTGCAGCTGGTGTATGGAACCATGCTGCAGTGGCATGAATGGTGGCTGTGTGGTACATCTGGGGTCAACTGGGGTGGTCTGTGCCCAGTGGCCAGTGTGTGTGCCCTGGGGCATACGTGTGATCCTTGCTGGGCTGTGTGGCCTGTGTGTTGTGTGCTGTTGGCATGTGTGTTGTCAGCTATGCTCCCGGTTGCATGTCCCATGCCATCCTGTGGGTGTTGCCTGTGACTGCCTGCCAGTGGTCATTGGTGTCATGCCACCTCCATGCACTGCTCTGGCTCATGTGGTCAGGGCCTGCGGCCATGCACCTGCCTTCCCTCCCTCCTGACATCCCCTGCACCCTGGTGGCAGTGTGTCCTGCTCTTGTGGCCTGCTCCACATTATGCCAGGTGCCCTGTGCCATGGCCCATGCACCTCTGTCCCTTGACCAGCCCATCTTGTGCTCTTGAGCTTCCTGTCTTGCTCCATTGCTCAGCCCAGGTTGAGCGATGGCTCCTGCTGACTTGCTCCCTGGCGCTGCCCTTGTTGCGCGATGGCGCATCCCTGTGATATTCAACTGTCTTGTGCTGTTACTTGCTGTTGTGCTCAACCTTTGAATATCATGTTGGGTACACTGCTAATAGTGTACATAAAGGCGATGTTACACCTGCCTCTGGCGCATTTCTGAATATCTCACCCTCTGTGTATTTTTATAGTTTAAAGTGGATCACAATTGTAAATGAATGCAAATTGAGTGACCTATTGGATTATGATAGAGGAGAGGGGGTACATTTTGGGGTTTTACATAAAGCAGAGCCACAGGGTTAATACCCGCAGTTTGAATTAAATCTATTTCAACTGTGAGCCAGGAGGGGGTGTAATCTGGTGTGGGTTGGGAGGCCCAATGGAAATACTTGCTAAGGTGACTCGCCCAGTAGTATAAACTGAAGTTTGGAAGCTTTAGTCCTCCCAAGAATTTAGGTGGGGCTAATTTATTGTATGCTCGTTGAGGGGGTTTGTCCTTCCAGAGGAACTTCGAGAAGGTGGAATGTATAGTTTTAAACCATGCTTTTGGGAGCCAAGTGTTGAGGAGATTCAGGGGTAGAAAATGAGTGGGAGGAGGTTCATTTTGATGGCGCTACCTCGACCCCATAAAGTAAGGGGGAGGTTTTGCCATCTTTTCAAATCTTGCATCACTATTTTGTGAAGATCGTCCAGGTTTAATCTCTGCATCTGAGAGGGACTGGTGGATAGGTGTATCCCAAGATATTTGATGGATTTGGGAGCCCATTTTAAACCTAATTCGAGAACGTCTTGTTTGTGAACCTTGGGGGTTAACGGGAAAATCAAAGATTTTTCCATATGTAATTTGCAATTGGATAAGAGGCTGTATTCTTCTATTAAAGTTAGTAAAGTCTGAATAGAGGGTTTAATATGTGTTACATGGAGCAGAATATCATCTGCATAGACTGCAACTTTAGTATTCAGTTAACCTAATTGAATACCATGTATCCTGACTGATGTTTGTATGGAGACTATGAGAGGCTCTAGGTACAGATTGAACAAAAGGGGGGATACAGGACAGCCCTGTCTGGTGCCTGCCTCTAAAGAAAAATTGGAGGAGAGGAATCCATTGCAAAAGACCTATGCAGAAGGGGTGGAGTATAGATTTTGAATCCTGGAGATAAATTTTTTTGGGGGGGGAATTAAATCTATTAAGGGTTCTAAATAGAAACTACCAGTCGACCCTATCAGAAGCCTTCTCTGCATCCAGGAAAACCAATGCCATATCCTGGTGGGAGTCCCTGGACATGGAGAAGACATGGGACAGGCGGCGAAGGTGATCCACGGAAGATCTGCCCCTCATAAAATCTACCTGATCTGGGCTAATAAGTGATGGGAGGATGGTCTCTAATCTAGGGGCGAAAAGTTTTGCTAAGATTTTGAGATCAGCATTCAGGAGAGATATGGGGTGGTAATTGAGGATTTTTGCAGGATCTTTATCTGGTTTGGGGAGGATAACAATCATGGCTTCCAACATTCTGGGGTCAGTATCTTCCTCATTGAGCATGCTGGAGTATACCGCTAATAATAAGGGGGCCAGCTGAGGGGCACATTTTTTGTAGAAATTTGTGGAAAAGCCATCTGCTCCAGGGGTCTTATCTAAAGGGAGATCTTTGTGGGCATGAAGTATATCTGTTTCTGTGAATGGAAGGACTAGTTTTTCCATCTGAGTGGGAGAAAGGGAAGGGAGGGGGAGATCCTTTAAATACATGTCTACCACATCCTGAGGGGGCAATTGGGTATACACGCATACAGGGAGGTGTAGTATTGCTCAAATGCTTTGTTAATGTCCGTTGATTTGGTCAAAGGGAGATCTTCAGGGTTTTTTTGTATCACTGCGATACATTTTGAAGCTTCTATCTTTTTAAGTCAGAGGGCTAAAAGCTGTCCCACCTTTTCCCCCTTGTTTGGTATAAGTGGCTTTAGTTTTTAATAATGCCCATTCCACTTTTTCCCTAAGGAGTTCAGAGTATTTATTCTGTAATTTAATTAAGGACTCTTTCTCAGAGTCTGGGGTATTTCTGGACAAAGATTTCTCCTGTACCCTAATTTGCTCTAGTAGGTCTTTAGCTTCTAGGGTTCTCTCCATTTTTTAATAGCAGACTATTTTATAAATTCCCCTCTCAAAAAGCATTTAAGAGCTCCCTATTCCATAGATGGTGATTTTGTAGAACCCCAGTTTATATCTATGAAGGACTCTAATACAGACACTATACTGTCCGTGACTTTTTTGACTTTTAGCAATTGGTTATTGAGTCTCCACTGAGAGTTAGTTCCCCAGTTAAGAGACAACGAGAGGTGGCAGAGCACTATGAAATGATCAGATCCTATACCCAGTTCCAACCTGCTGTCCATTAAACATTGAATCAGGGGTTTGCTTGTCCAAAAATAATCAAGGCGCGATGCAGAGCCATGGACTGCAGAGTGGAAGGTGAATTCTTTTGCAGTGGGATGCAGGGTTCTCCAGGGGTCTCAGAGGCCCAGATGGTCTATTAGATCCTGTAAGCTCTCTGTGCTGGTGAAAGACCCCTTGTACTGTAACTGGGTGATTTATCCATTATGGCATCAAAAGGAAGATTCCAGTCTCCTCCAATAATCATCGTGCTATGAAGGAAGGGTGAAAGTAAGGAGATTAGTTCCATAAAAAAAGGTGGTGAATCAATGTTGGAGCCATAGACACTGCCCATCAAAATTGTGGTAGAGTGGATCTTACCAATAGTGAAAACATACTTGCCACCTTTGTCTTTAATATACTGTTCACATACAAATGGGAAGGTTCTGGACAAAAGGATAGCTACTCCTTTACTATTTCTCAAGTCCCCTGCAGCAAATACTTGCCCCACTTGCTTTTGTCTCATAAGGGACTCCTTCAGCTTGCTGGAGATGGGTTTCCTGTAGTAAAATTACATCACAACAGAAAAAATGTAAATGTTTTAGAAGATGCATATGTTTAAGTGGGTATCTTGCACCCTTAACATTCCACATGCTAAACTGGAATGTTTGCATCATGATTCCACATTAACTGCAGTGAAATTCATCAGAATTTGTAGTTTCTGGGATAAAACCAGCTAATTTGGAATATTATGCATTAACTTTGGCACACACCCCATCCAAAATTAGATATGATCAAAAAACATTTCCCAAAATATCCCATTTTTCTTTTGGCGCTATTAGTATCCATTTCTAATGACCCATTACACACCTTCCCAAATAAATCTAAAACAAATGAAGATCTTGTACTGGTAATGCACCAGGTGATAACATATAACATGGTAATATTAATGTAAACATGGGAACTACCCCACCCACCCACTGTGCCAGTCCGTGGTGATCAGCTTACTGAGGACCCACCACTTTCCCCACCCACTTGAGCAATTTTCTGGAAATCGTGGATACACTCTGTTTACTACCATCCTACAAAATACAAAACATCTGTATTAGGCCCTACCCAGGCTTGTATTAAAAAAATTAGCTAATTACATCCGCAATGATCTACTCTCCCACCTGTTTCAGCAGTAAGGGTAAACTGATCTAGGAGGAAATTAGTACCCAGTTATAGCCATAACAGCTCCAAAGCCCCACCATACAGACCCCAGCAGTACCCAATGACATCTGGGAAAGACTGAAACAGATACCATAAAAACAAAAAGATCTCCATGTTTGTGGAGTAGTTTATCAGACCTCTGGGACTCCATGTGGTCTGAAAACGATCTAAAGGTTGCAGACCTCAGTCTCTGTGTGGTCACTCTGGAAAGTAATGTTCCTCCAGGGAATTCCCTCTTCAGGCGTAATGGCAAAAGGCCATGGATGCCAACTCTCTACCCCCGTGGTGTAAGGCTGGTTTTCATTCTGAGGGGCTGTGGATCTGACTGTATCTCAGTCCATGAACAAGGCCTGACCGAATATATTAGCCCAGTCCTTAGGTGTTATGTCCATACCCCGAACCTTAACATCATGTCCAGAGGGAAGCTGTCTGCAGTAAGATCAACTCTGAAAATGCAGAATCAAACCCAATGTTCTGAAAATTAAACATAATGGAGCCAGCTTGAATCAAAAATGAAATCCATCTTCAGCTAAGAGAGCCCAGAGAGAACCATCAAATATAAATTGTAATATTCTCTATAGTAGAAACTTTGCCATCATTCTTAGATGTTGTGATCTTCAGTGATCAGAGAACAGTGCAGGGTGCTTTTGTTTAAGATAGGATAGTGCTGGATCCAGCTCTTCAAAAGAGGCCCACAAGTCTTCTAGATGTACTTGGAGTTTTGCAGGATATGCCATTCGGATCTTAATGCCGGCTGCTATACATTTGGAGACAATCGGGTAGAACAGGGTACGGCGTTGTTGTACTGAAGCTGGCAGGTCTTGTGTCACAATTACTTTTTTATCCTCCCTCAAAACTTCCTGAACATCTCTCAGTTTTGTAGAATATGTTGTTTTTCTTGGAAGTTGAGAAAACGGCAGATTAGAGGCCTAGGTTGGACAGATGGGGAGGGCATGGGTCTAAGGGCCCGGTGTGCTTGCTTCAGGATGTAGTTTGGCTCAAATGGAGAAGGTCCACTGATTTTGTTTAAGAATTTCTGTGTAAATTGTAAGGAATCAGTTCCCTCTTCCTTCTCTGGGATACCAATAGTCACTTAGTTGTTCCTGCGGCTTCTCCCCTCTAAGTCCTCTATCTTGTTCTCTAGTTTTTTAAGAACCTGACAGTTTGTAACAATTAGTGCTTCTGATTTCTCGAACCGCTTCTCCATGGAGAAAATGCAGACTTCGCTATCAGCTACTAGCCTAGTGGTGTCTTCTAGTGCTTCAGAAATCACTTTTACCTCCAAAACCAGGGATCGAACTTCATCTCTGAAGGGCTGAAATTCCAAGAGGAACCTCTCCAGAGTTGGGGGGTTAATTCAGCATTGCTCAAGGCAGAGGCAAGCATTGGCTGAGTATGGCCTGTACTTGCAGGGTTTGCCTGGATTTATTGGCCTGCTTCTTCGGCGTTACAGGTGGAGTGTGTCTGGATGCCACCTGGCACATTTCTGCCTCCATTTCTCTCTCAAGTTCAGTCTCATAGATGTGGTAGGAGTAGACAACTGACAATATTTTGAACTCTGATGAGGTATTTTGTTCAAAAAAAATGTTTTTTGAGTGCTGTAGGTGCTCGGGTGAGCAGAGCAGTAGTGGAGTACATCTTACTCGGGCAGCTGCATCACATGACTCATGACACATCAGATGTTGATTGTCTCAGTCACTTGACCATCTTTGTCATCATAGTAAGTGTTAGAGTAACACCATCAATTGCATCAAGTGATGTCACAGTCACAATAGGTTTCTGTTCTCTTTCTAGCATGATCTTGTTAAATGCAACATATACAGTAGCTTTAGTTTTGGCAGCAAGCACGCTATCCATTGTCTATTGTTCTGTAGCTCTGTAAAGAGCTTGCATGCATCATGCATAGAGTTTTCTTTTCTTGTGATAGGACGTGTCTTCAGTACTTGCAAATTTTTGAAACTGACAAGTTGCCAATGTGAGCTCTATCAAGTAGTGCTTTGTAAGACACATCACCTCTCTGATGCATATTCTGGAACTGTTCAGCACAACAGAAGCACTCCTAGAGATTGACTCCACCTATGCAGCCAATAGTCATTTTAGCTTCCTCCACTGAAAGAGGTGTGAAGACATGTTGACTATTCACAGGAGCTAGTCGGAGAAGATCTCCCAAAACAGCAATGTTCTCACCACCAAATGCCACATCATCATCATCACTGCCTACTGTCTGCTGTAGATGTAGGTGGATGTAAGCAAGAAGAACATTGGAAACTATGCTGATCTCATCAAGTACTAGCACCTTCATTTTGTCAAACGTGGTCCTCAGTTCACTTGCCACCTCAAAGGACAACTTCCTGTACTCTCCAGTCTTGCCATGCTCAACTGGGAACGTAAACTGTTGGTGTAGAGAGACACCACCTACATTGTATGCTGCCAGACCAGTTGGTGCAGAAACAATGACAGATATCGGTGTGTCAGTAAGTCTATGGACTGCAGTGCTTACAGCTTCAATCACAAAGCTTTTACCAGTACTAGCAGCACCACTGAGAAACATCCTAATTGGCATGCATTTGTCACAGAAGCATTCCTTCCTGTAATGCTTTATTCCATGTTCCACAGCATACATAACTGTGGAACAGATGACTCGCTGGTGACTATTCAAGTTTGTTCAATACTAACAGATTCATTAGTAAAGTGCATGCTCTGCTGCATGGTACTTTCAATCTCCAATGTCAAGATGGGTCGTTTGCAAGCAGAGGAGGAACAAGTGTACCTTCACCCTCAGGATCAAGCATTTCCTGTGAGTTCACTGGAGTATCCTGCACCAGTTGTTGCCTTGCCTTTTCTACTTGTTCTTTCTCCAACTCCAGCCTCGTGATATAGGCAGTTAACACTTCACTTTTGAAGGAGTCATAGCTCAAATGGAACTGTTATTCATAATTGTCACATTCACGTTTCAGATTTCCCTTATTTCTCCACAGCTTAAACAGAAAGAGAAGAGCAAAGTAGTAGTCCTCTTTCTTTACTGCAGTTGTCAAGCTAAGCTTGCAGTGGTCGATTTGCCATGGTTTATGTCTCTTCACTAGAGACCCATCTAGCCCTGTCACCTTATATACAGTATATGCTTAGGTGGATCAGAAGGAATACCCCATTTGTAATCATGCCGTTGGGTGACCTCAAAGAGACACAAGTCATCCATAGCACTGTGACGCTGTGGATAGTAAGTGTCAATCACGTTGCTTGTCAGTATGCTAGTTGATGTTGGTCTGCTTGCTGTAAGCTCTTTAATCTCATCATGACTTCTCAGAACTTGATGTCTCTCCTCTTTGAAGTTCACATTTAAGTAGAGGATTGATTCAGACTTCACATAAATGCAAGTGCCAGTAGGACAGTCGCTTGCTTCACATGCTCCACATTCTCAATGTGACAAAGTTTTCAATATAAGTTACCACAGCCAAGAAAATATTGATTTGTTGTTGCTAGACAGATCTTCCCACAGCTGTTGCAAACAAGTTTGCTTATGTTTAGTAATTTATGATATCACATACCTCACCAGAGCCATTGAGTTGTCAGCATTGTACTGCACATCAATGTTGGCCTGCCACATCATCAAGAGAGCAGGACTATAGTCATTGATGTGTGCTTCTGTCTCTTTCCTGGGCAACTCATATACTCATTTTGTAGATTTTGCTTTGAGATGATTCTTCATTGCTGAGAACAGATCATTCAGGCATGTACTCTGACAGACCATTCTATGGAATCCAAACCAGCATCTTGTATACCAGTTCCCTTGGTTTTTCACCTTCTTGTGACAATATCTGCAGCACAAATGGTGCTAGAATTTCTGCACCAGCTTTCACAGTGTTGGGTTTTCATACTTATCAGGAATCTGACACGTCATGTACTTCATAATGAAGTTCACAATGTCAGCTTCATCACTGTCATGGATACACGGAGCATCTTTGACCCACAACAACATATGTAAGTGTGGTGCTCCATGTGCCTGGTAGTCTGTCCTCCAAAAATAGTGCTCGACAATACCAAGAAGTGCATTGGTTTTCAACAGTATAAATCACAACATTGCCTGGAAGCTGTGATGAAAGTAATGTGAGACAGATACCAGATCCAGAGAGCACATCTCACCAACAGTAATACTATGTATGCCATCAACATCTGAGTTTGTCCATTTAATAAGGTCAGCTAAGTCATCCCAGCTGTACTCTGCACAACAGACAGTGACAAACCATATTGCTGGACCAAACTCTCTTAACATGCACATCACCTCAGGGTATCATCTGTACCAGTACTCTTTGGTTCCATGCATACTGAACAGCATTGAAGCAAGATTTGCTTGTAGCGCCTCATCTTTCTTTTCCAGTTTAAGCAACTGTGCAGCTGTCATATTCTGAAACTCTGTGCTGAGATGCAATGCTTGTGTAATGCCCACAGACAGAATATTTAGTTCACTCTCCCATAAAAGATGAAAGGCATATGCTACGTGTTTATGGAACTTGCTGTCTGAATGTAATGATCTTGATGTTCGGTACTCAGCTCCAAGAACACATACTTCATGCTCATCCAGACATCCACCAGTTCCATGCTGGAAGAGGTCAGGAAAGCAACATGGCTCCAGTATGCTGTCTCAGATACTGACAGGTGTGCCTTCTACATGTTTCATCTGGTGCAAGTCAATATTATCCACCACTGGCTCCTTACCATGTAATAGGAGATTAGTGAATTGTTCATACATGTTTTCAATGGTAACAACTTCAGCCTTTTCAGTCATAGCCTTGGAAAAATCAGCAACTCCAAGCTGGAGATGAGCATCATCTAGTGTGTCCATATCAATATCTGTGTAAAACGGATTGTGTTGTTTCAGGTACTGCAAAGCATGTTTTACCTTTTCCATGTTCTCAATCTGTTGCCAGATTGCTTTGACCTTAGTTGGCACCCCATTTACCAGAATGACAACACTATTCAGTCTGAAGAAAGTCTGAACATTCTCCTGCAGTGGTTGAGGAAGGTGAATAATACAGCCCTTTAAAGATGTAATGAACTTTTTTAATCTTAGTGGTAAGCCTCAGAATTGTCTGAAATGGCTTCATTGTCTGAATCAGAATTCATTCAAACAAGTTCAAGCCAGCAGTCACAGAACTTTTTGTACCTCTATTCTGTTTAGTACTGATCTAGGAGGCAAAGTATCTGGCTTAATCTTACAGTAATAGTATGTGAACAGTGCATCTGTTTCCTGTTCTTCAAAGTCTGTTTTTATCAACATGTATGCTATCAGTCAACCCCACATTTCATTATATGCTGGAATATTGTGTAGGTCAACATTAACTGTCTGTTCCTTGTAAAATAGTTGTTCACAAGACACACAGACAATGTCAAAGTTGTGTTGCTTACTAATCTCAAATTTGGCAATCTCAGTACCGAATATTCTTAGCAACTGTGACTCTTGCACTGTGGCAGTGTTTGTAACATCTGCAATAGTATCTGTCGCAACACTGTCCCTCAGCTTCTTCTTTAGCCATAGCTCTTTTTTTTATTCTCCTTTTTTCTTGGGGGTTCTCCATCATTCATCAGCCTAGTCATGGCCCCCAAAGCTCCCACCACCTGTCAATTTGCCGCCCCTCCCGGTCACCCCCGGCTTACCCCCGGAGGGCGGGGCCAGAGCACTGGTCCCCCTTAATGCCAGTGCCCCGGAACAGTAACTGGTTGGGAGTGCGGCGACAGTGGTGAATTGAAGCCCGGGGAGGCTTCACTTAGATGGAGGACCCCCTCCTTCTTTTTCCTCCTGACTTTTTGCTCCCGGAGGTGGGGACGTGCAATGACGCTGACGTCTGCCCCGCCTCCTCCCCCCAAAGACCAGTACGGCAGCGCCAGAGCTCCCGGTCTCCACCAGGAGTCCTCAGCACTCCAGATGCTGCCCGCACCCTCCCCCCAGAGAAGGAGAGCAGTCCAAAGGACGATCCATCCTTCTCCCCCTGGCCGGCCCTCCGACGACTCGGGTCCATTCCCGAACCCGGGTCGCAGGCGTCGCAAGTGGAAATCCCACCGCTGCACCAATGGGCCAGCTAGCCATAGCTCTTTAATAAACTCAATGATACCATCCACATCTCCATCACTCAGCAAGGAATTAAAACTTGTAAAGTCTCTAACAATACATCTGATCGATACAGCTGTCACACAGATTTGCACATGCCAGAGTTGTGCACAGCAATCATGCAAAAGTGATGGAATATGCTGTCATATGCTTCAATTTGAAGACAAACAAGTGCGTGCCCCATCAACCAGTTAAAGGTCTAATGTCACACTTGTTAACAGTGTGAAACAACTTGTATCTTCCACATCTCTTTGTGTTAAGAAATTTGTTTATCAAATTTTCTGCAAGACAGAAATATTCTTCCCTAATATTGCACATGTTATTACAAGGCCATTTGCTAGAAAGTGATTTCCTCTGTGCACTGTCCACAGCATTTTCCTCATCCTCATCTAAGACATCACCATCGCATGATACAACTAAAATGTTCTGTACTTTGCCAGTGTCATCTACTAACAGAGTGACTTTCCTGTCATGTACATTGTATGCCTCTTCCCAAAAGTATGCCTCTGAATGCTCAGAATGTATCCACTTGCACTCAGACACAAAACAAAGGTTGTCTCTGTTTAGGTGTTCAGAGGTCATTCATTTGTCTCTCATATTTTGAATTTTGATGGTAAGTCTATCAATGGCAGACATCATAGCAGACCACAACTGCACCTATATATTTATAACTATATTAACAAGGTGTGTTGCTCACAGATGTAGTTTCATGATAGAAAGTTTTCATTTAACTTTCTTTCCTTTACATCTGACAGTTGCTGAAATATGTTCTGTCCTTGCAGTATGTACCATTTTCTTAAAGTACCTAACTCTGCTGTTTAAGGGCCGTACTAGAACTGCCTGCTGTAGCGTTCTTTCTGCTCTTCATTGAAGTAGCATGGACAGGTCTATGACCATTCAGTGCAGCTCTTTTTAAGGTCACATACTTTTTTTGCCCATTCTTCAAAGTCAGTTTACCAGTACATACACATTTTTCTTGTGTATGATATTTTTGGTTACAGCTCTTTGACAATGCTGGCACTCAGCTTATTGTTTACTCTGATTAACAACACTTTTCTCATAGTGACATGACAGAGAATCACCAACATACTTCTTTCTTTTAGAAACTGAGTTTAACAGTGATAAAATTGCCATTTTCTTTTTCTCTGATTATAAGTTGTTAATGACTCATACTATGGCATATATCTGTAACAGAAAGAGAAGTAAATGAAATCATTGGGCCTGATTCTAGAAGCTTGGTACAAGTTGCTGCCAAAGGTGACTTGTGCCAAATGCCGTTGTGACATGGAGCCTGCACCCTATTCTAGAAGGGGCAGGGTCTCCGTGGCTAAGTCCCATGACTTGGGATGTGTGTACAGGTACACCAACCTAAGGGCATACCCAAGGGGCATGTTGCAAATTGCAGCCCCCCCGCAAGTGTAAGTACTCCCCAAAGCCCCACAGTTCAGCTGTGTCCCCCCGATCCATTCCCTGACCCGATGTTGTGCCACAAATGGTTAAAATTAAAACCCCTGAGATCCCTGGTAGTCTAATGACCCCCACCACCCCACCCAGCAGGTGCCAGTCCCCCACCCATCCCCAGCCAGTGACTGGCACAGCCCACCTCTCACCTCCACAGCCAGCCACCAACTGGGCTCCACATGAGTGCTTACTGTATAGATATTCTCAAAATGAACGAATACTCATTCATTTCTGAGCTTGTCTATACAGTAAGCACTCATGCAGAGCTCAGTCAGCAGCTGGCTGTGGAGGTGAGAGGTGGGCTGTGCCAGTCACTGACTGGGGATGGGTGGGGGGACTGACACTGTTGAGTGGGATGGGTGGGGAGCCACCAGACTACCAGAGATCTCTGGAGTTTTAATATTTAACAATTTTCAGCAAAAAATTGGGTTGGGGAATGGATGGGGACACAACTGCCCTGTGGGGCTGATAGTGGTGTGGGATTTGGGGGCATGATGTGTGTGGGCTGCCCTGCAGAGCATTTAGGGTTTGGGGGTTCTGAGGGCTGGGGGTGTGAGATGCCCAGCTGGGCACCTCTGCTATTGGGGATCAGGGGCTGGGGAGGTTGTGGGCTACCCTGTGGGGTGCCAACAGGGGTGTTCTGGGCATGGGGGGGCACATCCTGGAGTTGGTGAAGCACATCTATAGAACCCCCGGAGGACATGTAAAGTTAGACCAGCTGAATGCTGGTGTAACTTAAGCTGATGGTTCTCCTGTGTGGGTTCTTATAGAATCCCAATATTGGGGACTTTGTTGCTGCTCTACTAGAATAGGGTGTAACTGCTGCCATACACCCCCTAGCACCATGTCACAGGGGATTTATGGTGCAACTGCTGGCGTAACTGCTCTTTGGCACAAGTGGCCAGTGACATGTCACAGGCCACATTGTAGAATCCCAAACATCGCATCTGCTGGCGTAACTTGTTACTTGCACCATTCTTTTTGGCACAAGTGCTGTTACACCAGGCGTATCTCTTTTAGAATTGAACTCATTATCTGTAAAAGGCAACAGTCAATAATTTAAATGAAAAAGCATCTTATTATTATGAAATGCTACAGGACATTACTAAACCACCCACTGACTTAATTATGTAGACCATATTTCTAAAGTAAGTCTGAGGGTCAGTTAGCAGTGAGGGTGAATTGAATGACCATTCCATCTTCTTCACCCCGATGGAGGAGGGGAATAGAGAGTTTGTGGTACAGTGCTCCTGAGTGACCACGGGCTGCATTGTGAACAGAGCACTGACTTGTTCTCAGGAGGTGTGTTGGACACATGATAAAGATTGCATCATGGCATGTGACTGGACACACCTCCCACAAGGCCAACAAACAAAGAGGAAAAAAGCTGCTCACATGGACAATGTGTTCAATGTTCCCATATCATCATGGCCCAGTGCAGGATCTCAATGTGGCAGTGCTGAGAGGGGTTCAAAGGGGGCCCCAAAATGGCTTCACCATGTGGGACAATCCAGGGAGCAGTCCCAGGCACAGGGTATTGGTGGTGGAAAGGGGGGGCAGCAGGGGCTGATGTTAGATGCTGTCAACAGTGAAAAAAGCAAAGAAAATAAAAAAAAGAAATTAAATATCCCTAAACCACATTTAAAATATGACTAAATCACATTCCTAGGCAGTACAAAAACTGTTTTAGTCTGAAAAATTGTTTTGTGGCCTTAAACAGAGCTCATTTGTCTAGAAACTCTCACAAAAAGGGATTTTTGACAATTTATGAAAAAGGATCCCTCTTCATGACTCACTCACGAAAAGGGATTTTGTCTCCTCATGAAAAAGAATCCTCAATGTACTGTTTTACATATAATTTCACCCTAAAACATACATTAAAACATATCTAACTTCACAACAGACAGTAGGACACTGTATACAAACAAAAAAATTAGTAATTAAAGATTAAAAAAACAATGTTTTATCATTTTGGAGATCACGTTCTTGTGAGAGTCTTCCAAAAACAGATTTTGTATGCTCACGAACTGGGATCCCTCTTCATCACTCATTTGCAAAGAGGGATTTTGCATGCCCGCACAAAGGGACCTCAGTGTGCAGTTTTGAAAATAAATTAATAATAAAAATACATTAAATGCAGTTCAACTTCATGAGACACAGTAGCATAGTATATTTAAACACAAAAATAACCATTTAAAAGCATAAAAATATTATTTTTACCATTACAGACATCACTTTTCTCATGAGAGTCTCATGAAAAGGGATTTTGCATGACTGTAAAGAGGAATCCCTCTTCGTGACTCAATCAGGAAGAGAGATTTTGCACACTCATGAAAAGGAATCCATGATGTGCAGTTTTTTTTAAATAAACAGTTAAAATACATAGAAGGTACTTAAACTACATATGAGACAGTAGCACAGTATATTTAGACCCCCAAAAAAGAAGAATTTAAAAGTTAAAACATAATTTTTACATTATGAAGATTGCATTTCTCACAAGAGTCTCGCAAAAAGGGATTTTGCTTGCTCACAAACAGGGATCCCTCTTCTCGACTTGTTTGTGAAAAGGGATTTCTAACGCTCATAAAAAGGGATCCTGAGTCTGCAGTTTTGTAAATACAATTACAGTAAAAATACATAAAAGGTACTTAAACTACATATGAGACAGTAGCACAATATATTTAGAACAAAATACAGTATATGCCACTTATATCGGCTCCTGATGTAATGGACTTCCGCTTCTAATGGACGTTTAGCCCATGTCAAAAGCCATTTGCTATTCTGGCTATGTTATAATTGTCTGTTAAAGCGGACCTTTAATTCCTGCAGTACTGTCCAATTTGATAAACCAATGATGCTTTTGAACAAGCCCACAACTGGCTTTCTCACTCTCTGTCTCTCTCGGCTTAGACATTGGCTGCGATGCAAGCTAGTTACATTTAGTACGATCACAGAAATGTGCTGTAACTAGCCTACATACCAGCTGATATCCAAAAAAGAAAATCTATGTGCAGGTTCAAGGCAAAGTAGAGTGCTTGTAGTGTATCTCAGGGTGATCGAAAAGTGAGAGACACAGTCAGTGTTAAAAAAAGAAAAACACTTAAACAGCACAGTATACCATAATAGTTAGCCCAGGAACTACTGTAACTGGCTAGTTGACGGGCCCAAGCTGCAGTGGGGATTGAGTCCCAAATGATAACTAGCCAATCAATACCTGTCAACATGGAAGTGCAGCCTGTAAACCTAGCGCTTTGCTTGCTCTTGCTGTTTGTGACTACGGGGGTCAGCCATTTGCTCTGCAATGTCCTGTGTTTGCACATCATTACTGGTCTTGGTCAGAATTCTTTTTATGTGCTTGTGTGCTTTTTGATATTATGTGGGGATATTGATGTAACGGATGCCGCATATAATGGACAGATTGACGGTTGTCAAATCAGTCCGTTACAAGTGGCATATACTGTAATTAGCATTTAAAAGTTAAAACATGTTTTTTATATTACAAAAATCACATTTCTTGTGAGAGTCCCACAAAAAGGGATTTTGCATGCTTGTGAAAAGGGATCCCTGTTTGCAACTCGCTCTTGAAGAGGGATTTTGCATGCTTTCGAAAAGGGATTTGAAACTAAACAGGAAATGGAATTTCTAGACTAATGGGAATGCAGAAAATAACAGGAAGTAGGCCATCTTGGATTTCTGCCTAAAGATATTGCTATTTCACAGAAATCAGTAAGTAATCTTTTAAAACATTTACATTTTAAAACTCTTTACACTAGATCAATTTATATAAAAACAGTACATTATAAAACTGGATTTTCAGGGCATTCTGATGAATCTCTTGCCAAATTCATATTGTGTAGCATTTCTAAAGGGAAAACACTCTAACTTTATCACCCTAAACCTTGTCACTGTGATGCAGGTTTGTTTTTCACTATAGCAGCACAGAAATCAAGACTTTCAAACAGTTATAAAAGTAACCTGCCAAATAACAAAGCTTACAATTGTAATTTCATGAATTCTGAATCTATAGTAGAATATAGATGTTTGATTTTTAAAGTCCACACTGCATGTAACATAATAAAAAATAGCACTGCTTTTAAACAGAATAGTATACTGTTCAGTAAATCAGTCACTTTACTTTATCTGTCTGTCCCTATGAAATATCAAATATCAACAAAGTTGTTCAATTAACTCCGAAAGGACTTGATTGAGTGCAGTAAGGCTAGCCAATTTAAATTGGGCCTTTGAGCCCATCTAACCCTGGAGATTGTCTGCAATTGTTTCTATACCCCCTAACATTACCTAGCTACCATACACACAGTGACCCCAGGCTCCTTTCTTTCTGCCTCCTTGGTCACTAGTGTAACTTGATAATATGCCCACCCCACCCCCACCACAGCACCTCCCATTGTTTCTCTCCCTGCTTCTATCCCACTGTTCCACTCTCTGTTCCTACCCCCTTTAACCTGCCTACCCCATGTCACCCCTCTCCTACTCAATTCCCGATTACCCCTTACTTGCCTCTCCCCCCACTTCTACTGTCTACACCAGTACCACTCCCCTGCCTCACCCTCCTACTCCCCTTCCCTCTGCTCACCCCACCTTGTCAATCCTCCTCTACACTATCACCTTTCAACATCATACACTGACAAAGTCCTTCAGCTGCTTGTAACAAAAAGCACTGAATGAATTCCTTAGACCCCTTGCTGTGCTCTACACTTAATGTGAACGTCTGCACAAGAAACATTTTCCTAACTTCACATTGAATTGTAGCTAACTGTTGTGCCCCAGGTTAATCAGAGTTATTCTCCTCTGGAACCAATGTATTATGTACCCTTTGTAATCTGCATTGTTTATTTACTAAGGAATCCTGTGCAACCTATGTGTAGTTTGTTTGTCTTATGTTTCTGTATTTGACTTGGAACCTTTGTAAATGAATCCATGGCTCAAAGATATTAATCCCAGTCTAAAATAAATAAAAAATAAATAAAACTAGAAACAGAAACACAATTAATCAGACTGTGGAAAAAACACCATAGTGTGGTACAGTAGCTTAGTTCACAAATTTTCTTCGACCTTTGTAACACAATAATTATTAGTTTTTTTTATTATAAGGAAATCTGTAAGTGGGTTCTTACCACCTAGACTGTCAGTTCAAAAAGGGAGGGAACTCAGGCAGTGTCACAAAGTCCCCTGATTGCCTGTGACCAATAGGGTTTGTTATATTGCTATGTTATATAAGATGAACAATTAAACATCTACCTTGTCCCACCAAAATAAAAAAAAATGTTTTATAAATAAATGCCCAATGGTAAACAATCCTATAGACACAACAAGAAATAATTAACTGATTGGACATTAGATTGAAAAAGTAACCAATGCTATGTGTCCATACTACAGTATGTGGTGCTGCATGAATCAGCTATTGTGTGCTCTGACAGTTTAATCCCATAGAAATACCAATCATTTGGCAGAGGGCTGTTGAAAGAGAAATACCTTTTGAGATTGCTGTCTTTTACCAGGATCTTTTATAAGATTCAAAATGGCAGAAATCTCCAGGGCTTGTGCGTGGATCATGGGGAGTAGCCTTGTGCGAAGGGCAGCTGCATTTGCTAGGGAAAGTTATTTTGGCAATGGCTTGCATCTGCCAAACTGCAATGCCTCGTGGTTTGGTAAGGGTGGCATGAGATGAGAGCAGCTCATGCCAACTATGTACTGGCTACTGGAGATACACCCTGCACCAGACATACTCCTCCATATATCTCAGAGGCAATGATTTAGGCCACAAAAGGGGAGTAGATTTAATTGAGGTTGCACAATCAGACTTGCAGACTCTGATGGAAGATGTTACCTGCCTGTAAGATTCTGTATTCAGACATTACAGAGCGGATGATCTGGAGAGGCCAGGAATACTGCCCTGGACTCGAAAGATCACTTTGTAAGGTGAACATCCAAATATCTGGATTCCTTCATGTTAAGAGAATGCTCACTGTATGTCGCCCCCAAATTAAACATTTTAAAGATTGGCTATATGTAAAAGATGGTGTGCATCTCTCAGATGCCGGTAATACTATTTTCCTTCGATACCTCCGAAATGGAGTTCTTACACTACTCTGAATATGCAGCTCAGTTAATGTGCAGTACCATGGAGCCTACAAAACTGTGTGGCTCTTTTAAGAGCCTCACAAACAACTGGTCAAAAAATTGAAGAACTACACCTACACAACACACACAAATCTCGTATGATTGGGAAGACATTTGCACAATTTTGTTTCACTCACACTGGCAAATGTTGAATAGTTATCTTTTTAAATCATGTAATAGCAACATACTAAAGGGGAGGAACAGTGATTGTAGGGTGTGCAAGAGGAAAGTCATACAACAGAATATTTGCAAGACACTTTGTTTTTAGTTGGAGGGGGTATTGTACTGTAGCATGATGCAGAATGTATATATCAACTGTTACTGCATGGTATAAGATACCACTGGAAAAAAATTGGAGAAGTACACTACTTAAGAACTTGTCTGTGATACACAGGGATATATTCTGTTTACTGTGTTTCAGAGTGTCACACCTTACCCGAAGGTCATGGTAGTGGGGTGGGGGGAGGCTATCATAAAATTGCAGTCCACAGAAGGAATCATCCATGTGGTCATGTTGAATAAATGATAGCTACTATTAGAGCACCTCACAAATGCTGAACTGCAAGATGTTAACACATCACATCACATGCTACTTTATCACATGTAGTTCCATACTGTATTATGCAGTGTTATGGATATGTCAGTCTTATTGAACAAATGTGTTTGAATGTTTTACAGAAGAGATAGGGAATGTAAACTTCAATTACCTACCTATAGCATACTGTCAAAACCAAAAGACCAGTGCACAAAACAGAACGACTACAGACGGTTAAGAAATAATGCCAAAAGTTTCATTACAGTGCACAGACCCAAACTGCTGAACACGAATACCCCAGTACTTTGAGCCCTTGTGGACTCTTCATCGGGGGGAGAGGCAATGAGTGTAACAGGCCAATGTAAAAAGGTTGTCTATTAAAGGTGCAGTACCACAAACATTAATCACCATATGTCTACTATTATATACAGTATAGGATAAAAATATTAAAGTTATTTATATTAATCAGGCTGGCTGACAAACTCCATTTAGAAAAAAGCTCAAACAGTAGATGTTTTTTAGCAGTGAACTAAATATCTTTTTTAAGGTTCAATTCAGCCCATTATGAGATGGATAAATCCATCATAGTGTCTCACTTTCCATATTTGGTTCCATCAAACAGCTGTAAAAAGCCAAAAAAAAACAGACAAAGATTGTAAACAATACTAAAGCTTAAAATCTGAGGGAGAGAAGAGAAGGTCACATTTTTTTATAGAAAGGAAACATGATATCTAGGGGACCTCATACAAGTCGCATATCGAAAATCAGTAAAATAAATGATTCTCCCTAAAAAATAAAGGGATTAATGGCTGGCTACCTTCATTCTAACAAAGTAGAATGTAGCAGAAACCATATAGGTAAATGTTTCAAAACGGACAAACCCATACTAAAGAAAAAGTATAATAAATCCTTATCTTATGCAGAGTATAAAGGTTTAAAAATCATACAAATTATTGTGAAAACTATATGGAAACCAAGGAGGTACAATATCTGCAGAAAGGGTGCAATGTCTCAATTTTCATTCAATCCATCTGGATAAGTTGTGCTGAATTGAAAAATGTGTCTACTTTCCCTTTGCAAAAGTATATTGCAACTATTGCCTTCCCTCAAAAGGGGTGGAGCATGGTCTATGGCCATGAATCTGAAAACATTAAGGCCTTGTCTGTGGTGTATGCTCCAGTGTGTATCCACTGGGGTGTCACAACGACCATGTAAAATTGACTGAACGTGTTCTTGAATGCATTCTTTCAGAGTGTGGGTGGTCATGCCCACATACAGAGTGGGACAATCACACCTCAAGGCGTACAACTTATGTGTGGTACAACAAGTAACCAACTGTTGATTGTTTAGTTGTTTTCTAATAGTTGGACTGATAAAAGTTTTTCCACATTTCATATACTGACAGATGTTACAGTTACCATATGGGTGGGATCCCAGTGGGCGTGCTGGGAACAATCATTGTACCTTGGGACCCCTGGAGCATATATATATATATATATATATATATATATATATATATATATATATATATATATACATATTTCATATGTATTTCTTGCTTACAAGATGTTAGGACACCTGTATCCTTGTAATGATTATGATATATAAGTCGGCATTGCCACCTTTCGGAGAGTTGTACTACTACAGTGATATATGCACTGTAGAATGGTACTCTTTTGTTTCACAAAGTGATGACTACTACAGAATTGTATAATGTTATCTCGGACTGTGGAGCCACCTTTAATTTAGCCAATAGGGCTAATCTCTGTAACTAGAACTATTTCTAACTTACAGTAACCATAGTAATTATCTTCTACCTCGGAGATCCCAAGAGATGCAGAAACTCCTCGAGGTATAGGGAATGCTTAGCATTGGCTCCTGGTTCAGATTGGTAAGAACTGCTTAGGGCAACTGTAATTATCCTTTTTGGTAGTAATAAACAAGTGTATTACTCTAATGCAATGTGTCTGTGATTCTTTGCATTCCCAGTATTGCCAAAACCTGAGGGTGAGGTTTAGACCTCCTGACAATTGGTGACCACATGCAGGCATTATTTGGTGTTTGTAAAGTTTCACTTGTTGCTCACAAACTTTTCCCTTCCCAACGGGGACTGAAGATGTGCATTCCCGCATCACCTCTCCTGTTTTACGACCACTTTGTAATCACCTGCAAAGTCTGGCTGCTTTCTGGGTGTGGTCGATGCTGATTCGACCCACTCCATGGCAGTTTTGAATTGCAAGCTTACAAGTGTACAGTAGCCCTACTGTGTATGAAGTGCTCCTGCTGTGGATCGATACACAGCACTGTGCCTTTTTCACAGTTTGATTTTTTGTTCCCTCCCACACTATGGCCACTGTATCAAATATCTGCTCAGAACTGAGACTCGATGTCTCAAACTTCCTTGCCTCCCATGAAGGATGGTCTGACTTTGTGTGGGATGCAAGGCAATCAGAAAACCCTATACTGGGGATTTCAACCCAGTACACTGAGACGAGACAAACAGCCAATAAGTGCCAAGCTAAAGGGATGTTGGTCGTAGCTCTCTATGTTGCTTTGGAAGCCTCCGAAGCAAGGTTTCAAAGCCTTGAACTGCAAATCTCATCTCTTAAGCAGGAGATGGAGTTGCAGGAAATGGAATGTGTGAGACGTGAGCAGGATTTGGAGTCTGAACTTCAAACACTGTGAAATGAAAAGGATTCACTTTTGCATCATTCTACCTAGGCAGGAGAGCAAGAAATTTGTATGTTGAAGTAGGAGTGTGAAAGTGTGAGACAGGATAAGGGACAGGCTTTGCACATGAATGACTTGTTAAGTAGAATGAAAGAACAGTTGAGTGAGGAGTTGGAAGAGCTAAAGGATGAGATAAACCAGGTATGTAATGACTTAGAAGTGGCTACTAGGAACAATCGCGAATTGAGCGCCACGAATAGAGTGTTGCAGAAACAAATGCAAGATGAGGTTGATGTGAATGTTGCAAATGTGAGCCATGCTGAATGTGAATCCAAGATGGTGAAATTGTGCCATCAGTGGGAGGTTCTGGCTGGACATGTTAAGGCGATGGGAGGTGTAGCCCCCGCCTTAACTACGTCATCTGAAAGAAAGGTCTCAGATGATGACATCTCTCAGTACAATGCCCAGTCACACCCCTACTATGGTCCAGAGACCCTGCCCCACCATCCATAACATGATGGGTCCCCTTTACACCCTCATCACATCATACATCATCAACGTCATGATGCAAATCAAGGGCGACGCCAACATGGCTACCCATAATGGGGGAAAGTAGGCCCAAGCCTAGTCCCAATGGCACCACTGGTGGCTGTTATTAATGTGGAAGACAGGCAGGAGATAAAAACGATGATTGAACATACGATAGGTACAGTGCCTATCTCTGAGAGAAATAAATGGGTCCTTAAAACCCAAATTAGGCAGCTTCTGCATGAGGCTGGCACTCAGGAAGGCATGGTTTGGACCATGGCAGAGGCTGCAGCCCAGGCAGCCTTGGATGGCAACTGAGGCAACCTACCCCCACCTAATTGGCCCAATAATGCCCTACAGATGGCCTACTCTGTTCAGCAAATAGCTGACAGTATCGGTCGGATGAGCCCATCTGACAACCTCAGTTGTCACTTGGAAAAGGTGCATGTTAAATGTGAAATGCTTAGTCTTGCTGCAGACTACCAGGTCCAGATCCTATGCCAGACCATTAATCCTGGACTGTGGACCAAACTCCCGGATGCCATCCACCAGGCCGGCAACGCCACCTTTGACGAGGTTGCAGCTGAAGTCATTTCTGTGCACAGCCCAGGTGTAGTAGGAGTGATGCTTGCATACCCTGTAAAACAGAATGCAAAGGAAAGTCCAGCGACTTACCACCAAAGACTCTGGAAGGCCTACTGAGCAGGAAAACACCTCGCACAAGAAGCTGTGGATGTATATCTTATTGAGTATAAGACCATGTTCCTTAGGAATATGATCCCTGCAGTAAGAGAAAAGGTAGAACCAACCACGTACCCCACCACGGAGTGGTTTAGCAACATTCTTCAGAAAGCTGAGAGATTTTATCAACTCTACACCCATGATATGGGCTCTGGTTCCAAGAAAGTAGCTGCCATGGAGCCTACCCCAGAGGCCGCGATGCACTACACAGTGGAAGGGCAGGCCCAACACAAACAGCCCCTCCCCGTAAACAACCAACACCCCCAGCAGGCCCAACAACCACAACAACAGCAGCAGCAGCAACAGCAACAGTGGGGTGGGAACCGGAATTATTGCAAGAATAAGAAGCACTGTAAGAATAACAAGGGTAAACAATAACAAAGACCAGGCCCTTCATATAGGGAGGTAGCCAAAGAGAATCGGAAGTTCAGAAAGCTCCTGGGACAAGTATGCTCTGTAGAGGATGCTGTTCCTGCTCAGGTTCTTGCAGCCATACAACTGGGAACACAGGCCTCAACAGGCCATGGAGATACTGGATGTATAGGCCCTCAAGCTCACACAGGCTTGAACCCAGAAGCATCTCCCTATATAGCATCAGTGCAGCATGATGAAATGGTTCACTGGAGCCAGGTCCAACCTCTTCATGCTCCCTCCAGTACAGAATGACAATTACAGGCCCCAGTCCGTATTGTAAACAAGCTGGTATTGGATACAAATGGAAGGCCCTGCACTGAGGCCGAGATCGGGGGCCACCTACTTACAGTGTTTCTGGATACAGGTGAGGCTGTGTCTGTATTACATGATGACCACCCAGATACATCTCCTTGGTCCACCGGATGGAGGACCAACATGTCGGGAGTAGATGGTACTAGGTTACCTGCATACCATTCTCTACCTCTACCTGTAGAGTTGGGGCACCTGAAGGCCTCTTGCACCTTCCAATTAATAGTATTGCATGATCATCCTAGTATCATTGGAACTGACTTCCTTGCAACACATGGCTATGTGATGGACCTAGCTAACATGCTATTGATACAGATTCAGGTCCAATATCATACTATTATGATCCCTGATTCACACTTAGTGGCAACAATATCTGCCAACAACAAAGAGTATGACGTCATAGATTTGTTCAAGAACCATGAGCTTTTCCCAAAGCTCCTCCTCATTCTACAAAGATATTTGGAGGCATTTGCTTCCAACAAGCATGACTGTGGCAGAATGCACACTATCGAAGTGCCAGGCCCAGCACATGAGAGCCAAAGGCAATATCCTTTTCCACTAGAGGCCTTGCCTTCTCTTAGAGAAACAATAAAATATCTCCTCAAACAAGGTGTGATTAGGACATGTGTCATGTGTCTCTACTGCCAATTCTCCAGTATGGCCTGTGAAAAAACTCAAAGGTGTCTGGAGACTTACTAATGACTACAGGAGGCTGAACCAGGTCACCCCCAGTTGCGATCCAACTGTGGCTTCAGCACCTGATGTGCTATGACTTCTGACCCCTGACCAAAAATGGTTCAGTGCCCTGGACATCTCCAATGGTTTCTGGTCACTGCCATTGGCTCTTAAGAGTCAATATAAGTTCGCCTTCGCCTTTGAAGGTAGACAGTACACGTGGGCCTGCTTACCTCAGGGATTCCATAACAGCCATTCCCTGTTCCATCTGCACATGATGAATGCCCATGAGGGTTTCTCTACCACCCCAGTGTCTCTTGTAGTATGTGGACAACCTGCTGTTGGCAACAGCCACACAGGAACAACACTTGGATCTCTTGGATGAACTACTGACTCTCATTCAGAGAGCAGGCCTCAAATGCAACCCAGCAAAAGCATAACTATGTCAGAAAGAGGTACTCTTTCTGGGCCTGAGAATAACTGATCAAGGCCGAAGCCCTACCTGGAAGAAGATACAAGGATTGCAAGACTTGCCATTGCCCACCAGTGTGGCCACTTTTAGGAGATTTCTAGGTATGGTAAACTATTCCAGAGATTTTATGTGTGATTTTGCTCAGAAGGCTGCTTCTCTGTATGAGTTACTAAAAAAGGACATTCCCTGGCATTGGGGCCCCATTCACACCCAGGCTGTGACATCACTGAAACAAGCTTTGGCCTAGGCTCCAGCTCTAGTCCACCCCAATCCAGCATTGCCATTCCATCTGGAGTGTACCAACTCTGACATAGCTATGTCAACAGTGCTGGCCCAGAAGGTTCATGGCACCCTGAGACCCATTACATATGCATCACAGCTCTTGACCCCAGTGGAACACAAGCACAGCCTTTGTGAAAGGAACCTTCTTGCCACTTACTGGGCTGTCAAGCACTTTCTGTATATCACTGGGTACTCTCCTCTGATTAGTAACACAAACCACACCCCAACTACCTTTCTGCTATCCGACAGAGTGAAGGATGGGTCAGTTTCTAACATCAGGCTGACACACTGGTCACTTCTTCTCCAGGATGGAGACATACAAGTTCACCCAACTAAAACACCATCCATGCTGGCACATGGACTTCTTTTTCAAGGAGAACCCCATGACTGTACACTGCAACCACCTGATCTACCAGATCAAGATCCTTTCCTCCCTGTCACACCACAAATACTTGAGAACACCTCATTGTGTCATATTTTCACAGATGGTTCAGCTTCCTATTATCAGGGAGAACAAATTGCAGGGATGGGTATCTTAGTGATTTATCCTTATGGTAACACTGTTAAAATTTCTAAGCATTGCAGTGTGGCAACATCACAATATGCTGATATGGCAGTGGTGGCCTGTGTCCTTGAGTTCATCCAGCATGGGACTGAGGATACCATCATCTTTGCAGACACTAACTGAGTTTGTTGTTCTCTTACAGAATTCCTTCCTTTCTGGCAGAAGAACTCCTTCCTCTCCTCTGATGGCAGCCCAGTGAAATACAAAGAACTGGTAATATACATACACTCACTGGCACAAAGGTTTGCACACAAACTCTATGTACACAAAGTTAAAGCCCACTCCATACATGACCTGTATCATGCCTTCAATGACACAGCAGACACCCTTGCCAAGGAAGGGGCCTGAGGCAGGGACACCTGGATGATGGACCATCCAGAGGCTAGAGTGGCTGTACACATTGCAGCAGACAGAAAGAAACCTGAACACTTTTCCCCCTTGGAACTTTCAACAGCCCAACATACTGATTTTGAGCTCAAAGAAGTGTTCAAATTCCTTGACAAGAGCACTGAAGAAAATTTACCTACCCATAACCCCTACCGGAGGCATGAAGGTAAGTTATGCTTGTCCCCAGATGACAAGCTCATCTGGTACCAACCAGATGATGCCACCACCAAGTTGTGGGTGGTTCCCAGACACTTTATGTCTGAATTCCCGCATCAAGTGCATTACACCCCCACTGGTGGACACCAGGGAGTGGAAAAAACCTCCAGAGGCTCAAGACCACTGTCTGGTGTCCTGGTGTCACCAAAGATGTCAAACAGTACATAGATAACTGCCTTGTTTGTGTGCAAACAATCCCATCCCTACCAAATGAAATGCCAAATTTCTACCACAAAGACATTCTGGCCCTTGGCATGCTATTCAGATTGATTTTATTAGTCATTTGACCAATACCAGCAGAAACAACAAGTATGCTCTTTTGGTAACTGATCTTTTCTCTAAGTGGGTCGAAGCTTTCCCCACCAAGACATGTACTGCTAAAACCACTGCCAAAATCCTGGTGGAACAGATTTTCTCTAGGTGGGGGCCTACCTCTTAAGGTAGACTCTGACAAAGGAACCAGTTTTACAGGTGAGTTGATGAAAGAAGCACTTGAACTCCTCTGAGTTCACCAGAAGTTCCACATACCCTATTATCCAAAATCTTCAGGTCAAGTAGAAAGAACCAATAGACGGACTAAGTAAATACTTTCCAAATTCATTGAGGAGAATCCCAAAACCTGGAATTCCCTGTTGCCATTACTTCTCATGGCAATTAAGGGCAAACCCTCAGCAGCCACCCAGTTTACACCCTTTGAGGTGATGACTGGAAGACAGATGAGATTACCTGAACACCTGTTGTTTGACCTGCACAGCCCCATTGCAGACCTTGTGTTTGTAGACCTATATGTGAAAAAACTCAGACAAGACCTCATATACACACACACTTGTATGCTGCCAATTGCATGGGCAAGGCCCAGCAACAGTCCAAAATACAGTTTGACAAGCATGTACAAGAAGTGGATTGGCAAGTTGGAGATCAGGTAATGGTCCTCAGATTTGCACATCCCACACACTCCTTCTCCAGTAAGTGGGAAGGTCCTTACCCCATTGTCAACAAGATCAGTCCTGCAGTCTATCATTTCAGACTCTTGCACAACAAAAAACTGACTGACAAATGGTTACATACAAACCAACTAAAACTGTATAAAGGAGTATAATTACTTTTCCTCACCCCATTGGGTGGAATAGTACTAATCTACTAATGCTTGGTTTTTCTTTTCAGATACATTGACAAGATGGCTATTTTGTTCCATTTTCTACTAATTTCAGAAGTTATCCCCTGAATCCAAGGCACGGTAAAACACCTCCTTGAACGTCTGCCCCAGAGGGAGTTTCCATCAATATACTTGACAATTTGATTACTGTCCAGAAAGGTTCTGATGCCTACCTTACCACCTCAGTTGTTGTTCCTGACAAATCTACCCTACAAACTGAGTGGCAAACCACATCACAAGGACAAATTCTTTCTGTGGCCAGGCTCTCCAAGGGAACTTTCCATGGTTGGCCCAACACCAAATTATCCCCTAATGGTTCTCTGTCCTTGCTCCAAACTGCTCTTAGATATTCTGGTTTATACAATATCATTGTCTTAATTGATCCCTCATATTGTAATTCTTTGTCTAAGGATGCTGCCAGGAAATTTTGTGCTGTACACAACATGGCCTCTGCTGCCATGTATCTTTCTGTGCTATCCCCTACTGAGAAACAGTCTTTGGAATGTCCCCTGCACTACCTGGTACACTTATTAATAACTTACAAAATATGCATATATCTGTTTTGTTTAATTTGACTTACTGGAATATGAAAGAATTTTGGTATGTGTCATACTACTAACACTTCAGCATTTTACAGTACTTTATTGCTTGATAGCTTATCAGCTTTTCAGATTTGTACTCAAGACCCTATTGCCGCAGTACACACCACTGAGCATAGAGGCAACTTCAGGAGAAAATCCAGTCCTGATGATCAAAGTCATAAGTGTAATACATGTGAAGTTGACAGTTCTGATGTCACTGGTGCCACAGGAACTGTCGCAGGTCTTTTTGGTACAGCTATGTCTATTTGGAATAAGGCAGACATTGCTGCTATCAAATCTCATTCGGCTAAATTCAAAACTGGTTTGGTGAACAATATTTTAACCCCATTATTGCATGGTGTGGATGGCCTTAGTCAGGAAGAAAGATACACTGTATATAATATGCATGATATTGCTAAGGCATTTACAGATTCTAAAGATAAGATTAACACACTTATTGCACAGAATAACAAAGAAGCAGATAAACAATACATTGCCAGAGAAATCCTATGCTCAGCCTACGGCTCATACATTATCACTACCATCAACAATCTCTTCCGTGATCTAGAATCTGGAAGGATCCCTGATATTATACATGACAGACATATTTCTAAATGGTATTGTCCATGATGTAAAACCCCTGGCTGTACTGCTATGTGTATGCAACAAACCTTAACTATTTCTCTTTCCACAGCTAGGAATCTGGGTTTTGTCACCAGACACCCTAATACTGGTCCATGTTTCACTTCTATGAAATGTTCTATCAAAGACACATTTGTTTCTTTTACTGTCTCTTTAACATGTTTTGATCCCACTACAGCTTTGTTTGACAAGCTTGCTTCGGTACATTCGATTGGTACCTTGATGATGACATTTACAGAGAATGCCTGAACTTGTCTCCTCTACTGGTCTTCCATTCTATCCTGGACACCTGGGTCACACTGCACATGGATTGTTGTGTGATGAAACAATATATTTACTTGTGTCGATGTGATGTATTTGATGTTATTAAATCTGTATGTGGTTATTCTCCCGACAGTATTGATTGGTCCTTTTCCATGGTCAATGACATCAGCACTAATGGCACAAACTTTTTATACTAAACATTGGCTCCAGACAAACTTTACTAGTCTTATCGAGAGGAGGTTCATCGCCTGTCAACACAGATTTCCAAGACCAGCTACACCTGCCTGGTACAGTTACAAAAATGAAGACTTCCTACTGTTAAAATGCAATATCATTCTGATGGGGAGTACTGTATTGTGACTAATTATTAAAGTTACACATATGGAACCCAGACATGTGTTATTGATGCTCCTAATTTCTGTTTCGTTCCGCATCAAAAGTCTGTTATTGGACGTACCGTTATTACCCCCATCCCCCTTATGGACGCTGACATCATTGATGGTAACCCCGATTATCTGCTCACACTTTCTGAATACTTACCATATTTTAACGTACACATAGATCCACTGACACTTACATTAAAATCACTTTTAGAGAGGAAGGACACCCACCTCATCCACATCAGCAATAATATAACCAAAGCTAATGATGCTGTTCTTGCACTTATTAATGATGGTGATATGAACAATGCACTAACTAACACTTGGTTAGAGATTACTTTTAAAGGTTTTGTTATTATACAAGCATTTTTGATATTTTTCTTGATCATTATGTTTTGCTGCCTGCAGTGCACACTGCATCAACACCATGAGCAGCTGGAGTTCCTTTACAAGGCTCTATGTGTTGGGTCTATAAACAGCCCCTTCTCCCTGTCCATTTCTCTATCTTTGCTGTGTTGCCCTAAGAGGCAACAAGGGGGGGGATGTTACATGAGGTCCCTTCACCCTTATTGGTACCCCCAGAGGTACACTGTAGACAGCTAGCACTTAGGCATACAGTATGTTATACTAACATATAGGGCTAAGGGCATCTACCGTATAAGAGTAGATGTCAGGATATGTATGCATATTATTGTTATACACTTTGCTTTCTAATACAGATATATATATATATATATATATATTTCATATGTATTTCTTGCTTACAAGATGTTAGGACACCTGTGTCCTTGTAATGATTATGATATATAAGTCAGTATTGCAACCATTGGGTGATTTGTACTACTACACTGATATATGTAGAACTGTATTCTTTTGTTTCACAAAGTGATGACTACTACAACATTGTATAATGTTATCTTGGACCATGGAGCCACCTCTAATTTAGCCAATAGGGCTCATCTCTGTAACTATAAATGTTTCTATTTTACAGTAACTATAGTAATTATCATAGGTATATAAGGTCAGACATTACGTCTTCTACCTCAGAGACCCCAAGAGACACAGAAACTTCTCGAGGTATAGGGAACGCTTAGCATTGGCTCCCAGTTCATACTGGTAAGAACTGCTTAGGGCAACTGTAATTATCCTCTTTGGTAGTGAACCTGAGGGTGAGGTTTAGACCTCCTGACACATCCTGTCATAGATCTTTAACTTCCAGACAGCTACGTAAGACAAAATAAATCCAGCATAACAGCCACTTGTAATTGATACGTGAAGCTTGCCTGTGAGCCACCCTGCACATTTATTTGAGTAAACATGCTCCATTATTCAGTGAGATAACTCCTCATCAACAGTTTCATGGCAACAATTGTCATGCACTGCAACAGTTTTTTTTGTGCTTGTAGTACTATGTTTGGTCTTTCAGAATAAATTCCATCATGCAGAAAGGAGCTGTACTTCTTTTGTTTAAAATATCCTCTAGGAATTGTAAGAAGCATATGCTACAGACAGATTCAGACTCATCTCTACTTTTTTGTTTCATTTTAAAGGTTGGTCAAGCCTTGGGGGAGGCCGGCATCGAGAAAACACCAGATGATTGCAGGCGGAAGTGGAAACTTGTCCAGCAGAGTTTTTACAAATACAAAACAGCCAGACAGGTCCACAGTAGGAAAAGAGATTGGTATAAGGTGGCATACCAAATGTGGGAGAAGGCAGGGAAGCCTGAGTTTGGTGACTGTCATCATAACCATACGTATACCACAATACCGTATGTTGCCATATTCTGTTGCACATAACATTGCATGCCTGTGATATGCATATTCAAGTATACTGTTCATCTTTATAATAGTAGGTGTAGTATACTACACAAACAAAACATGTAGCATGACAAATTATGCCAGTACCATGTGCATGCTACATTGAAGTGATGGGTCCAGATATTCAAAGGGGTTGCACTTAGAGCAACTGAGTTGCACTAGTGCAACCCCAGAAATGCATCCCAGGGCAATATTCAATGGAGGGACTTGCACAGTACAAGTCCCAATGCTCTGGGGTGCAAAGATAATGTATGTGGCGCATCCCCAGGGGGTGTGCCCATTCATATGTGGCACATCCTGATATTCAGCCTAGGATGTATGGTGCATATGCCTGCACAACCCAGGGATGCACCGCATACCAATGCCCAAAGTTGAGCCTGAAAGAAATGGCTCAAATGGTGGCTACCCACAGGTAGGCAGCTGTACTGCATGGTGCAACACAGCAGCCGCCAGCCATGGGTGGCCTCCTGCCCACCCAGAACACCATCCACAGGCACCCACATGGTTCCTGGTGGTCTGGTGGTACCCTCTTCCTCCTTATAGCTGCAATTACCATCAATGAATGTGTAAATGACTCCCTGGTAGGCTAATGGCCCCCCCTCCCCTGGACCTCAATCATGCCGAAAAAGGTATGTTACCCTTTCCCTGGTAGTCTAGTGCCCCCCCTTTCCCGAACCTGATCATAGTGTAAATATTGGTGGCAAACCCTCCCTGTTAGTCTAGTCGCACCCCCTCCCTCCAGATACTCTGATTGCCATATTGTGCTTAATAACACCCTCTCTAGTAGTCTAGTGGACCCCCCCACACTGCCGATAGCTGTAATGCTCATAATGTACCTGTTATGATTCCCTGGTAGTCTAGTGGTACCCCCCACCCTGCCTGCAACCCTAATTACCAGTGCACCATAGTAAAATGAACTCTCTGGTGGTCCAGTGGCACCCCACCCCCCCACTCTCACAGGAACCCCTGCCAACCAGCTCCCCCCATCATCAGTGGGCAGCTGCAACCCACCTGCATAACACCCAGATGTCCACTGAATGACAGTTTACAGTATCTGCTGTGAGCCCATTGATCTACACTGTGGACCAATGGGCTTACAGTGCATACTGTACATGTCATTCACAAATAACCTTCATTCACATATTTGTGTATGACATGTACAGTATGCACTGGAAGTGCATTGGTTCACAGGGTTGGCCAATGGGCTTACAGCTGATACTGTAAGCTGTCATTCGGCGGGCAGTCGGGTGATATGCGGGTGGGTTGCAGCTGCCCGCCGATGATGGGGGGGGAGCTGGGTGGGCAGGGAGTCCTGTGAGGGTGGAGGGTGCCACTGGACCACCAGAGAGTTATTTAACTATGGGTCATCGGTGATCAGGGTTATGGACGGGGTGGGAGTCCTGTTAGACTACCAGGGAATCTTAACAAGTCCGTTATGGGCATCTCCATTATGGGCAGGGTGGGGGGGTTCCACTAGACTACCAGGGAGGGTGTTATTATGTACAATACACCAATCAGAGCATCGGGAGGTAGGGGGTGCCACTAGACTACCAGGGAGTCATTTAACCATTCATCTACAGTGATCGTGGCTATGGGGGGGTACCACTGTACTACCAGGGAAGGTTTTCTACCAGGGAAAGGGTAACATACTTATTTTGGTGTGATCGAGGTACAGAGAGGGGAGGGGAGGGAGGCCACTAGACTACCAGCGAGTCATTTACATATTCATGTACAGCGATTGCAGCTACAGGGAGGGGGGTTCCACATGCCATCCTCTGGGGGGTACTGCATGCTGTGCAGGGTGCCAGGCTCAAGTCGCTGGCCTGCCCTGCACAATGCATGCAAATGGCACCATCATGACATACTAATGGCCCCATTTGCACCTTGCATACCTTATGGCTCCATTTGCATACTGGCGGCTGAATATCTGGTATTTACACACAGTGTAACTCTGTTGTGCTGGCGCAGTACCCAGTCCTGGTGTATAGCCCTGGCTGGGGGGGATGCACCAGTGCTTGGTGGTTGTGCAGTGCACATTATCTGTTGTATTCAGAGGTGATACACCATTGCATATCTCCTTTAAATATATCCCTGAGCTGCGTCAGCACAATACAGTTGAACTGTGCCATCTCATGCGCCATTGTCAGGTGCATTTCTGAATATCGGGCCCATGGTGTACTTTTTATTGTTTGTTCCGGGTCTTGTGGACCGTATTAATCCTTTCAGAATGAAAGCAACATCAGCTCAGCTGACACCCCACTCCACCAAAAGCCACCAGATTTAAAATGTAAATAGAATGAAGTCATCTTTCTATAACAGGCATGGATGTTCATGTGCAACACAGGTTAACATATGATCAGCCACATGCATGCATATGTGTGTACTTTTTTTGTCTCTTGTTTAACCTTCTGAACAATAACACACCTTTTGACACTTATTCTAGAAACAATGCCTGCAGAAACAGGCTTATTGTGCATGAAGCAGTGCACAGCTGTTTATACAGTGTGGCCCAGATATTCAAACTGCGTTCAAAATGAGCGCAACAGCAGGAGCAAGCACAAACCAGTTGCGCAAATGCGCAACAGGTGCGATATTCAAACATGGAGCAGAACAAATTGCGCAAGCAACCAACATCTGAATATCGCACATACTGCGCCATAGCGCAACCAAGAAGGAGAAGCTGAGCCGAAATGTTGCGCTATGGCGCAACCAGGGCAGCCCAGCTGAGCATTCCAGAGGTGCCATAGCACAAGCAGAGCCCCCGAGCAATGGAACTGCACATCCAGGGAGGCAGGCTGGGGCCCACCGCCAGCCATGCCACACATGAGCACAGGAACACACTGCAGAACCCACACACACCTGCACACCCCAAGCACAGCATCACTGGGGTGTGGACGGATGATCTACTGGCCCATGGGGACAAGCCAACAAAGCATAGCGGAGCCATGACACCCCAGCACAACCACTGGAAAGCTGAGGTGCCACACACAGGGTTGACAACCACAGTGCACATCAGCCCCTGTCAGCACAGCACACCCTGCACTGTGACCCCAAGACACCACCTATGTGCAGTGACTGGCACTGCAGGAAACCATGCATCCCCAGCACCACGTCAACCCGTTCAGCACAGAAGCCTACAAGCCAGACACACCCTGTGCACCCAGCAGTGGGTGGCAGCAGGCAGCAAGACCAACAGAAAGTCACTGCCATGCTGGAATACCTCCCCATGCACACACACGCACACACACACACATACCCAGGACCATACCACCTCAGATGGCATGTACGCGCCTGCAATTGAGCACCCATAGCCAGCTGCAAATCAGAGACCAACACATTATTCGTATCAAAATAGAAATGTATATTGAGATAAACAACAGAACAATAAAAACTATTTACAAGGGGGGGACGGGTACAAGGTAGGGGTGTTCAAAAGGGTAGGGATGACAAACTTGGAGGGGGAAGGCAGGGTGGTAGGGATGGGAGAAGTGGGAAGGGTAAGATCAGTTATGGGCCCGCCGGCCGCCCGTCTCCTGGCTGGTGTCGGCCCGTCCCATGCCACCTCCTCCGAAGGCCATGTCTGTGAATGGAATGCAGGATGACCTGGTTCTCTTCCAGCAGCTGTCTCAGGCCCCGGACATCCCTCCCAATGCACTGGAGAACCTCGAGGCCTAGGAAAATGGGAACACAGTCAATGGCTGTGACTGACCACAACTCTGAACACCACCCAACCTGCAAGCCACATAGCCCAATGTCCCACACCTGTGATGGCATGCACCCACCCACAGTGAACATGCACATGGCCATCACAAACAGGCGGCACCAGCTATGGCACCACTGCACACACACACTGCCCATGTCCATCCACACACAAACAAGGCTGTCCAGTGGCGTGGCAATGTGGTGCGATGCCAGTTACACAGCTATGTGCCCAGTGCATCCCTGGACCACCAGTGACGCATACACAGGCGTGCTGTGATACTGGACAGTGATGCATGTCACCTGTGTTGTATACATACATAGATACATAGACAGTGTCGTCAGATAAGGGCCTATGGCCAACCCAGTCTGTCCATTTGAGCCTGTAAGTTCACTTTGTTTTCCTAGAAGTCTGTTGCCCCTTAACCCTGACCTCCAGAATTCCTTTATATCTGTCCCGTGCATTCTGAAATCCCGTGATTTTTTCAGCCCCCACCACTTCCTCTGGCAGGGTGTTCCACTTGTCCACCACCCATTCTGTGAAGAAATCCTTTTCCATGTGTCCTCTGAATCATCCTCCCTCCAACTTCATCCCATGCCCTCTAGTCCTGGAGCATCTTTTTCACTTCAAAATAGTGTTTCCTGCACCCTGTTCCTCCCTGTAAGATACTTGTATGTCTCTATCATATCCCTTCTCTCCCTCCTCTCCTCCAGGGAGTACATGTTCAGTTCCTTCAACCTGTCTTCATAGGACTTGTGATGCAAGCCATGCACCATCTTTGTTGCCCTCCTCTGAACCTTCCCTGCCCACTCTACATCCTTACGTAGGTATGGTCTCCAGAAATGTACACTGTACTCCAGGTGGGGCCTCACTAGTGTCTTGTATAGTGGAATTATGACCTCCCCTTTCCTGCATGGTTGTATTGTGCAGGGCTAGTGGTCTTCCCCCCCCAGCATGCAATAGCATCCATGAAGTCATGATACTCACACTGCTGAAGCAGCTGTGTCTGCTGCTGTTGCTGCTGCTGCTGCTGCCGGGATGCGATTCCCGCTGGCACCGGGGCCCTGGCACAGCCCTCCTCAACCCGGCCCTGCATCCTCACATCCCGGCCTGTGGGAGACATATGTTGAGACAAACATCAGTGTGACTCAAAAGCAGAGTGCCCCCTGCCACAGTGAGAGTGCCTGCCCACACAGCCATACCCATTCATCTCACAGCTGCACACACTGACACAGCCAACCATGGCCGAGCCATCACCTATGCACAGCCACCAAAACACACACACACACCCGTACAGAGAATACAGGTGCATAGATGGTACGCCCACCTGGCCTAGGCACCACGCCCCACCTGGCACATGCCCGCAGCCTTGCCAACATGTCTGGCTCCCTCCAGCGGAGGTCACTGTACCGGTGCCGGCACTGCTCAGCAGACCGGCACTGTCCAATGACCCCCCACCAGGTCAGTGGCCACTTGCTGCCACACCTCCGTTCTTGCTATGGTGAGGGGGGCCTCACCATAGAGTGCCTCATAGTGGGGCTCTACTAGGGCCACCAGGTTGGCCACCTCCAGTGGGCTCCAACTTACAGCCCTCCTCCTAGCCATGTTAGCCAGTTTACAGCAGGCAATATGGCGCCCTGCTGCACCGTAACCCCACGTGGAGATGTTGCGCAATAGACCACCACAGGCTCCAATCGCGCTGTTCGAACAGCGCCATCACTTCACATAGCGCTGTCACCAGACAGCGCAATAGGGACGTACACATGGCAGGCGAACAGCAGCAGGGGGAAAAGGGCATACACAAGGTCATGTGCAATGACGCAAGGCTACACACAGTGCCATCTGACGTATAGGCATCCTGCGCGACAGACCAGCTGTGTACCAGTGCCACAGTGGACTATTGTGCAGTAGTGCCACAGCGCCATATAGTGCCCAGTGCTGTAGCACCACTGGCACAATGGTGGCCATGGCCTGAATTGCTGATCGCGCTCAGCACGTCAGCAGTGCAACAGACGCATGCGTAAGCTATCTGGGCATGCGCAATGCAGTGTACCACACAGGCACAGATCTGCGCCATTGGCTCAGCCGACTCTTCCGTATTGCGCAAAGCGCAGATTCGCGATATTCAGCCGACACATGCAAATCATCTGATCAGCCATTCAAGGGTGCAGTGGCGCGATTTGCATGTCATTAAAGTTGCTCCACTCCTAATTTGCATGTGTTGCACTATAAATGTGCGATAGTGGGCTGTGCTGGCCAGATTCGGTTACTGCAGGTGAGAGGTGAGTTGCATGCTGTGTGATGTTCAGGACAATGCTCATGGGGAAATGCTGTAGACTGCACAGTGACAGGTGTCCACTTCCACCCATACAGATCACCATGACCGAGCAGAGCCAAGGTGAGGGTGAGGACGGTGGGCGTAGGAGGAGGCCCAACTTCACAGCAGCAGAGACGGAGGCCCTCTTCCAGGCCTACTTGGATGATGAGCCAATACTGAGTGGACGGAGGGGCACCCCTCAGTCCTGTGTGGCTGCATGGGAGGGGGTAGCTCAGGCCGTTAACCTGCATGGAAGCCACCAGCGCTCCGTGCAGGAATGCAAGAAAAAGATGGGGACAGACCACAGGAGGTTGAAGGAGAAGGTGGCAGCCTTCAGGGCGGCACGTGCTGGCTCTGGCGGGGGCCCGCCAGTGGTGTTGCAGCTGACCCCAACTGAGGAGACACTGGTCACAGCCATGCAGCTGAGCACCATTGAGGGCATACCAGGCAGAGGATTCCAGACAGGTGGAAGCCCATCACTGCACGGTATGACATGGTGTTGGTGTTTGGGGGGGTGGCGGTTGTTCACATGCACTCACATGTACTCTCTTTCTGTTACAGATCCTATTTGTCTTCAGGAGACGGTGGTGGTGGGTCCAGACAGTGATGCTGACCTGCTGGACATGGAGGAGGGACCATCCACCTCCACCACCAGCCAGCAGGCACTGCAGCAGCATGCACGCTGGGCCGACAACTCTGGTGTCAGTGATACGGGTGTGGGGGGTGCACAGCCTGTGTCTCAGCAGTCTGGCATGCAAGCATGCCAGCACGCTGTGACTATGGCAGTAGCACGTACCTGCACCATTGATGATAGAAGGTCTGCAATGGGCAGTGATGGTTGTGTGTCCCATGACCCTTCCATGGCCACGTCCCCCTGCAGCATGGATTCTCACCCCCCTCATTACAGCTTCCATGTGGAAACTGGCACTGTCCATCTCCCTGGCTTCTTCCCCCCCAGCTGGTGTTGCTGTGTTACCCCCACTGTCCTGGCTGCTACTTCCACTGCACCGGGCACCCCCCGCTGGCCTCTACAAACTATGGGACACACTTTCCTTGCCTGCCCTTTTCTGTCTGTCTGTCTGTCTGTCTCTGTCTGTCTCTCTCTCTCCCCCACTTGGCAGCCTGGTAGCGTTCTTGCGCCGCTTCCTTGAGCCTTTTTATTTTGGCTCATTTCCGCTAGTCTTGTAATTTCGGCTATGCGCTATGTGCGTGCGCACGATCTTTGAATATCGCATTGCGGTCTTTATGCATGGATCCGCCTTCAGTTGCATGCCTTCATTTTCATTGCACTGTTGCTCAGCATCTTCGGGCGCCTTTGCTGCTCTCCTTCTGAATATCGCGAAATGGCGCAGTTTTGGACTTGCGCATGCGCAACCCTGTTGCGCATGGCGCAACTCTTTTGAATATCTGGGCCTATATGTTTAGCAAAACTGTTGCATTTCTCTTTTAGTAAAAGTACAATAATTAAAAAAATACCATATAAATAGGGGCCACAGAATTTCCTTACAAAAAATCTGTATTTTACTTTCATGACTGAGGGTGCACCCCATAAGTCACGACTGTATAGAACCACAAGAGAGTTATGACATTTCTACCTCTCACAAATGTACACAGCTTAAATATTTTGAGTGAGGCTATTGTATACACAATTTGAAAAACATCAGTTTATAACTAAGAACTTTTTAATCAGCTCTTTTTGTATAGCTGCTTTACTGTTTCTCTAGCTTCAGAGCACAACAACTATACTGTGATGGCATTAGTATTGTGAGAGCTGTACTCTGATTTGTCATTAGGAAAAGTATAATAATTGTTACAGTATCTATCATCCACATAAATGTTTATCTGGAGGTAAGGTAAATAACTGCATCAGAGAAAATAAATTGCTAGTAGTGTTGTGTAAATGTACAGTATGTATTCACAAAAAGCAGTTCACTGCCTCAGAAGCATATATATTACTGTTTTACAGTAAAGGCCCACAACCATAAGCAGTGTGTTTCTGTGTGTGTGTGTGTGTGTGTGTGTGTGTGTGTGTGTGTGTGTGTGTGGAGGGGAGGTTAAGAGGACATTGTACAACAGTATCTCAACAGATGAGCATGTATCAAAAAATACTGTCACTTCAGCAAAGAGAGGTCTCACTCTACCAATGTACTGTGTGAAGACTAAATGAACAGCATAAAGAGCACTATCACGCATCTCCCACTTGTTAAGAATACACAACATTGTCTGCAATGCCTGGCTGTCACATATTGGCAGGGCCCCTACTTTTCTGTGGCACAGTGGGACCAAGTTCTGCGGCAAGACTACCATTTGCCGCAGAACTTCTGCAGCGGTGGTTTGTAATTTCTGCGGAAGTTCTGTGACACTATCAAACAACCACATCACAGTGTCATCTTGTCATCCTGACTTCACTTTCATGGCAGTGGTTATAGCAATCAGGATGGTGGAAAGCACAGTAACACTAGTTCAAAAAATAACAGACATATAAAAATAATGTTATACCTAAAAAAGCAAAACAAATGTCTCTCCCTTACGGTCCTAGCCTGTTGCATAAATGAGATATGCTGAGGGGGATCTTATGTGATAAATAATGTATTTCTATATGCATGCTATCTATCCCACTAATGAAGTTTCCACTGTCTATCACTTTTCTATGTGTATGTGCTTTCTACACCACTCATGAGGTTCCCACTGTGTAGCACATATATTTATATGCAATCTGTAACATACATACAAATATGTGTGTGTGTGTGTGGTGAGAGACAGCGATACTGTATGTGTATGTGTGTGTGTGTGTGTGTGTGTGTGTGTATATATATATTTTTTTTAATATCCATGAACTTGCATCGTCATTCATACAGGTCCCATTGGAAATGGAATAGAGGAGTTACTGCAAAACTCATTTTTCATATCAACCTGCTTTCTCTGAGACACTGCGTAACACCATCAGGCCATGACATGCATGTGAACCGATAGTGAGATAGTGCTCTCCAGCCCATCACAATGTGTCCACCGTGTGACAGAACACTGCACCATACCTTCCCAGGCTCTGAGCAGTGATGTGTTCCACCAATCCTTGTGCTGCCCAGCCGGCTCCCAGAGCTAATCCCTGAACCTGACTTGCCGGCACGGACACACAGCATGCTACCCTCTGGCCCTACAGCTGCCCCTGCACACAACATTTCTCAATAACTTTTAGGTGATTCTATCAACCAATGACAATATGTGATCAATAACCCTGGCAAAAATGTGTACAGTACAATTATTTATTTAACAGGTCAATTCTTTCAACAGGTCTACACCTTATTATATTCCACTTTTCTGGGCATAATTACTTTATTTTTCTTAAAAATGACAGTTAAATTCATTTTACCAGCTATTCATTTCAGATGGCATCTCTATACCTTAAAGGCACAAATAGGTTTGTACAAAGTGAGGTATGGACTTAACAGGTCTGTGCTATTGACAAGGTTTTGTTTAAGTTGACCCTAGTGCAACAATGTAAGACTGAAAATTGTATTAGGCTGCAGTGCAGGTTAAGCAAATATCATCATGCCTGATGTGCAGTGCCACCGTCTCTGACAGTGGGAGCTGTGGTAGATAAGTGACTATTCATTTCTGTTGCAGATTGCAGCCATTTCATTAGCTAATGTATGCTGTTATAGCAATAATATCACATTCTGAACATATGGGGTTTCTTGGATATAACAAGAGGGAAAGGGAAACAGATTCTATGGAGAAACAGAAATATTAATAAAAACTCACCAAGAAGAGTGAATTCTGCGGCACCGCAGAAGTTCTGCGGCAGATTGCAAGTTCTGCGCAAAATTCTGCGGCCGCAGAATTCTAGGGGCATTGCATATTGGTCACTAATGTGACACCAAAACATGGCAACACACATTTCCTTTTTCTATTTTGTCTCACAACAGAACATGAAGACTTCCCTGCTGTTCCCCCCAAAAGGATCCACCTTATGCTGGCCTTCGGGGATCAGGTCGAAGAGGTTTCTATAGTTGAGCAACTTGTAGTGCTCGACTGTGCTGGTGAGTAAAAAATCATGAAGTATAATATCTATATAGCAAAAACATTATAAATTGTAGTACAATGACACGTTTTTATCTCCATCTATTCAGCAATAATATTCAACAGGGTGGGTGGTATTGGGGAATATCGTACTCACCAGGGACATAATAAGACCTGACACTGCAGACAGAGGGCCATATAGCCCCTGGAAAGTTTGGTATTCCTCAATGCCACCCACCCTGGAGGGTATTATTGTTCTTAGAAAATCATACAGTAGGGAAAAAATTGATGTAATAAAGGCAGTAAACAATTAGTTTAATATTGGTTTTGCAATGAAATACTTCCTTCACCCGTATTAAAATGTGTTTCCTTTGTTATTAACTTGGTTATGAGCAGTTACAGTCCTCTTAATAGAAAGAGAACAGAGAATCTGATCCCAGTCAGCAGCAGAATGTATTGAGTCAGTACTCCCCCCCCCATTTGTTTTAAAAGAGGGGTGGAGAGTTGCAGTAGCTATGTAAGAAAAAAGAGAATATGGTATACAAGAATGTGTTTGGTTGTGAAAGTGGCTGTGGTCAGGGAGAGAATACTTACATCAAGTGCAGGTAAAAACAAGGGAAAAAATGCAGCTTGCTTTTGTTTTCCCTGTGACATCTGGCACATGTTGTAGGGGTGAACAGGTAAAACAAAGTGATCACTACTGCTGCAGACCATGACAGGAGTGGGGACCGAGGAGAGGGGTTTCTTTAGTTTTGATGGCAGGATGTGCAGAGTGATTGCCAGCTCACTCCCACTACTAGTGCAACTGGATTTTGAGGGAGCAGGAACTGCAGGTTGTGGGAATCAAACCCAGGTCTGCTTGATGCACCAAGCTCATTCACAGCTTGTCGTGCTAACCTCTCGGCTATACTGTCAGCCCCTAATATAGTTGGTACTTGTTTCAAAGAGTGCTGTATCTAAAAGTACCAGTCTGCTAATATTACTTTCCTAGCCAATCAGAATGCCAGGATTAACTTTGCCATTTTCTTTTTTTTTTTGCTCCCCAGGCCCCCAACCTCACCACTCCTTCTGGCCTGCATAGCTCCCTGTGCCTGCCATCTCTTCTCCACTGCCTCCCCTCCATCGGTCACGGTCCTATGAGTCCCTGCACCTGGGGAGGTCTGGCACTAACCCTACTGGAAGAGCCTCTCACCTGGAGGGGGGAAAGGAGGAGAATGCAGAGATACAGTGCCTCTGAGGAAGGTCCACATGGGAGACAGAGGAGGAATTGCGCTCCAGGAGCCGGCATGGTGGGAGTGAGAACGTCCATCATCTGGCTAGACTGGGACCATTTTATCATTTAATCTCCTATGAGCGTGATGTGCCACCCAACATCAAGCCCATAGCCAATGTCCATCATGCTTTCCCTGCCATGGAGAGCAACATAGTGCTGTACCCCGGCCTCTGCCAGGGGCCAGAATATGCCATGGCTCACACCACCCCCTCCCTCCCTGGAGAAGGTGAGCAGTCATGGGATGCTCAAGTCCTCTCCCCTGGTTGGCCATCCAACTCCCAGGTCCATTCCTGAACCCAAGTCATTGGCATTGCAAGCAAAAATCCAACTGCTGTGCTGGCAGGCCGGACAATGTAGCCATTTTCTAATGTATGTTAACACACATGTTACACATGTTTGAGTGGCACACCATAATATGCTTACACATTTTCAAAGTATTCATGTTTGTAAAGAAATGTATCATCCCACCACAACCCAAATGTGATGTTTTTAGATGGTGTTTTACCTTTTCTTACCTTAATCCAGACTGTTTTACATTTTAAACTGTCAATCAGGGATTTCATCTGTTGTCATCTCAGGACTTAAAAAACTACAAGTTACATAACAATACACCCTCTTTCTTTTCTATTGAATTCCTCTAAATTTTGAGAGGTTTTGTTCACTTCTTTAAGTGTTTTCTTATTTGTTCCGTGTATAGTATGTCAAATAGCCTCTTTTGCATGTATTTTTGGTTCTATAAAACTTAATAAAATTTAAATAAAAAAAAAAAAAAACAATACACCCACACCCTACAGCTCAGGTCATGTCACATTTGTTTTTTACAATACGTGTTCAGTTGCTTTCATGATTGAAACAGTAAAAAGTTACCAAAGGAAAAAAGCCAATGTGCAGTACATAGACTACTTCATACTTAATCAACAAAAACATGTCATAAAACAGTTTAACAGTGGTGTCCTTTATTAAACGAATAATGCATGCCAGGGTGTGTGTGTCTTGTTGGGATAATGTCATGCCTGGGGTGATTAGACATGAGGCTGTAGGCCGAGTGTGACCAATCATCCCAAAAGTGATGTTATCCCAGCACAACACACACCCTGGTGTGCATCATTCCCATTATATAATGACTCTTGAGGAAAAAAGAAAGAAAAAGATGAAAAAGTACACTCAAAAGTGTATTCTTTGCAGTTTTTTCAAGGGGTATGTATACTTCTTAAAAATATAGTGCAGATTGACTGTGTTAACCAGCAGGTGGAGCTGTAGTTACTGTGGTATTGTAGTTTGCCAGAGTCATCCATCTTTCTTTTCCCTGTCTCGAAATTTATACTGCTGTGATGTTGAAGAGAGACATGATCCCCCCCCCCCCAGAGCTGCACTCTTACAATTGGTTTAGATGCTGTTCAGTTTGAAAATAGTGGCTACCCCCTACCCCGGCTGAAAGAGTGAAGGGAGAAGAGGATGATAGCTGGTAAGTGGTAATGTTTCCAAGACAGCATTCTCAGTACTGTATACCCCTGCTCACTTTCAGGATTACGGTTTGTTTGGCACTCCCAGTATAGAATGTGTGTGCTTGTACTGGAAGAAAACAGAGAAACTAAAGAAATGGCAGAATGATCAGAACAGATGGTGCCAAGCGTGGTTTGCTTTTAAAAAGCATGCTCTAACTGGTCTTGCTGGAACGGGAAGTGCAGTTTAGTGAAGCCGATGGGATGACAACTTCATTTTTACTTTGAAATAGAGGAACATTTGGAGATTTTACTTAATTGTGTGAGGGTTGTGGGTGTTATTGTCTGGGTTTTTTCTGGGGTTATGATCGATGCATTGGAGGCAGGTTTCTGGTTGTGTGAGCAGGACAGAAAAGTAAGAACTGGTGAAGTTGCTTGTCGGTAGTGGAATGATGTTTTTTTTTTTTTAAAGCTACATGCGGTCATTAGTTTGCTGGGATTAGAGCCATGATGTTATGCCAGGATAACATCACAGCTCCAGTCCCAGACAGACTAATCAGAGGCCAGCATTCTTACTTGCCATTGTATAATAACAATTCTAGTCTGTGTCTTTGTCATGGAATATTTTATAGTACATGGACAGGTACAACATAACTATGGGTGGTGTTCGTGTATCAAAAGGGTCATACAGGGATTTGGAGATGTCATCTACAGCTTATGCTGCTGAGGACAGTAATGACATTATGTGTAAGACCTCATTCATGTCCTTCTCCCACAAACAGCGCCTGAGTATGACAGCAGAGTTGCCTCTGCTGGTGTTGTAATAACACAAACCACATCTTATAGCACCAATGTTCCAGTGCAAAACCAAAAAGTGTCATACAATTCAGCACCATTTTTCTCCCACTGCTGCACCACAACTCTATAGGTAGCCTGTGAGATGTGTGTATGAGAGTGGGCGGGGGCAGGTTATGACTAGAAGTAGAGCTCCCTTGCAGTTACATTAACTCGCAGACTCCTCACAATATGGAGCTGCTCATCTGTTCCTGCATAAAAGCAATTGTTCTTAAATAGTTGAAATCATAATTATATCTAAAATAAATAAATAAAAAAAGAAATATAGTGTTTACCTATGTGTAAACAAGTGCAAGTCTTA